>PPLI02000023.1:0-135942 GCA_003707745.2 Williopsis misumaiensis
ATGGCCTTGTTCCTATTTACGACTGCTATATCTGCAGCGATCTCTGAGGCTTGCACTTCTGCACTTATCGATCCGGACTTGATCTGGCCATTTGTTGCTACTGCCGTTGCTGGTGTTGTTTGTGCCCTTATCTTCATCGTTATGTATAGAAATTTGCATAAAGTCATGGAGGTGGAGAGACGTGACAAAGAAGAGAAAGCGAGGAAGGATTACCAGGATAGAGTGGCGGGGCAGACTGGGCTCAACTTTACAGAAGAGGTACTTGAAGTTCCTGAAGCAGAAGCATTGGTATCTGTGGCGTCATACCACTAGTACATTCTTCCCTATTGACGCTTATTTTGTAGCTATGAAAAGAACGATGCGATACTTCTAATGAGAGCATACGTAGATGATGGTGTGCCTATAGCCTATAGGCTATCCGGCAATCTCCGAAAGTCTGAGGCAGGTGAGTTGACTCAAGCGGCATCAACAGGAATTCACGCAGATCTGCAAAGATCGTGGCTTCAAAGCCGTATGTAAAGTGCCGGCCCGACGGCGATGCGGGATGCTGTCGGATCATCTTTTTTTCGGTAGGCCTCATGCGGGGTTTGGATCAACCGGCTCGTCACAGTCATCCTTACCGAACTCGAAATTACCAACGGGGTCCCTGAGGACTGTAGCGACGGGTAGCAATTTTCAATCAGCTACTGATCCAGGCTCAGGCTTTAACCCTCCACTGCGGTATTCTGCAGGCAATGACCCGCAACTCACCTCCGACACCCCATCCATCTCCCGATCTCGGCGGGAGGCTTCGGCTGCTGCCGTGCGAAGTCAAAAAATTCCTCCCTCTCAAGGAAACACAGAACGGCTCTTATGTAGCGCCGTTTACTGATTTCTAGTGAATGCGAGGCTCGAGGATAGGCAAGGAGAGCTGTATATAATACGCTTGACATAGGGATTTCATTAACAAACATTGCGGAAGGCATATCAACGCATGCTTATCATAGATCTCCATCCACGGTCTTCACCCCGAGAAAGGAACTCCGAATCCATGATGTTGACCATGCTTATCAGCTGGTTGTAGTCTCAAGGGCATACCACCGCGATCAGCGAAGGGAAATGGAGAAGTAAGAATACAGTCTTTGAAGTGATGACAATGCCGCTTGCTAACAAACCCCTTTTTTGAGCCACAACCAATGCGAGAGTCAAACACAGGCCCGCCGTTATCTTAATTTCAGGGCCCCTGAACTGAATGGAATCATGACCACTAAAAAGATTGCAGCAAGGCTGCCATTGCAGTTAAGGAGACTGGAGTTGAAGACGTTATGGAAGATCACAGCTGTTGACACAAAATAGTAGCCACTGCTGCTTAAGTACCTGTCTTGCGTCTCTCTCCAAAGATAACACTCTTCCCCGAAGATAACTCACCCCGATTGGCCAAGAATGAAGTGCTAGATGGTACACACCTGTCAGATATCTCCTTGCCTTTCCATTCAGGTTAGCCAAGTGTAAATGAGGATCCTGGATTATGGAAAAACTTGCGCCCCCTTATTGTAGTATCAAATCTTGTCATAACAGGCCTGGATACATCTCGGATAAGAGATGGGGACGTGTGAAAACCATTTCGTATGGTGTCTGGATCGGCGCCATTTCTTATATTGATCAATGCAGCCATTATCCATTCCATCTCTGGTGGTAAAGCCCTACCTTTAACGATCATCTGAGATCATCTCCATCTTAAGTCTGGCTATTATTACTGGATTGATCTGTTTTAAGTACTGAAAGACGCTGGTTTCCTACCTTCACCTGAATTCGCGTTGGGTTTCAGATACCGTCGCCCGCGATCGAAAAACAAAAACTTGGGCCATGGCGAAAACTAAAAAGTTGACCACTTGACCATGGCGAAAAACAAACCATGGAGAAAACCAAAAGCGTTTTTCTCGCCTAAAACCGCCCACGTCTTTTTCATCCGGCCTAAGTCTCCGCCTAAGTCTCCGCCTAGCTATCCGCCTAGCTATCCGCCTAGCTATCCGGCCATGTCTTTTGCAATCACAAAACACAGTACCACGTACCCCCAGCAGCGTCATTTCGAACCACAAAACCATATACTGCAGCCCGCTGTTATATGATCAATATCCACATAAACATGACATTGTCGAGAAAAGAGAAGATGGGGCCAATGTCTTTTTAGTCCAGGAGGCATCTCTTGAGCTTATAACTTTGGTCTTTCACTGTTGGAGGAGAACAACAAGGAGGGTAAGAAGAAAATTACATGGCCTCATCAGTTTGTGAAATATGTCAATGGTGTTCCAACCTATTTGAAATCGTTTGATCGATAATCTCAATCCGTTGACCCTCATTGTGTTGGTTCCAATCCTTGACTAAATATTCACTTTTGACAAAGTGGAAGATTGACTTTAGACCAGTTCACAGAATCTTTTTCGGTTTCATCCTTGCTACCCTTTGTCAAGTTGCTGGTGCCATTTTTCCAGTGGAAGGTTCATGAGGGGTCCCCATGCGGGTACTTAAGGAATTTAAAAGTTCTGGTACCTGTTTATGCGATCCGTTTCTGCCGCTTTTACGTCCCATGCATATTGATCCACTGATCCGGCCATTTATTGCCACATGTATTGCGGTGGCTTTTCGGCAATTTCTTCCTGTGGAGCCTTGGAGGTATGAGGATCTCGACAAGGTTATGGATGTTGGGAGATTGGAGAAAGAGGAGAATTTGAGGAGAGATTATCTTGCGCACATTGCTGAGAAAGACCGTGCATATACCGCTGAGGAGGTGAAGAGCATCATCTTCAACAAAATGCAGCTAGAAGTGGAGTCAACAGCTATTCAAGCTGTTTGGAGTGCCTTATCTACTAAGCACCGAGTCTCTGAGTTGGGGTTTAAGTTTTAAGTACTATTGCTATGAAATACTTCTTGATTGGTTATAAGTTTCAAGTTTGTACCTTCCCGAACCGGCGGCAGAGGTTCGGCTGCGTTGCAGCTGACGTCCACCGGCTTTGCGTTTATCGCCTGCGCACGGCACCGAGCCACCCTCCCCGAGAAAGTACTGGGCACGATAAGCCACATCTTTTCCCGGAGAGGTACTCTATAACGCTCCTCAGACCTCTACCTTGTACATCCCACGGTCCATCATAGACGAGGTAACCGCAACATAGTCATAGTACCATTCAATCTGTCATCTGACAGGCTGTCAACGTTTTTCCGGAGTCGTTTGTGTTTTCCTTATTTTTTCTCGCACCCCCCCCCCCCCCCCCCCCCTTCAAGAACGCTGCTGCTTTCTTTTTCCGCGTCGGCCACTTTGAAAGGTGGAGTGGCAGCTGGTGAGAGGCATGCGCCGCATGTGATTTGTGGCTCGGGGAGATCACAAACACAAAGCTCTGGGATTTCTCAAAGCCTCCAGAGTCTCTCTTCCAAAGAAGCAGTACACCGATGGGTAAGTCGATCACCAAGCAACAGCCTCATGCTGCGGAGAACTAACGGCCCCAGCTCTCAAGAACTTCACGCAGAGATTCACGGCCAAAGAGGTATCCTCGGACAGCGAGATTGGACAGGAAGACACTGCTGCTGCCAACTATGAGGAGTTGAAGGATTATAACGAGAAATACCCGGAGCCTACGCAGGAGGAGTATTCAACGCTGCCAAGATCTCTTGGTCATGCACCATATGTCACCTACTGCGTCTGTCTGATTGAGTTTGCAGAGAGAGCCTCGTACTATGGTGTCAAGAACAGACTGAATAACTTTATCCAGCTCCCATTGCCAGAAGGCGGCAACGGTGCCGGTGCTCCACCATCTGGCACCCAGCAGAATGCAGGGGCCTTGGGAATGGGCTTGCAGACCGCCTCTGCAGTCACCTTGTTGCTCACATTCTTTGCCTACCTCACCCCTCTTATTGGTGGTTACATCTCTGATAAGAAATGGGGCCGCATGAAGACCATCTGGTATGGTGTTTGGGTCGGCGCCATCGCCCACATCATCCTGATCATTGCTGCTATTCCTTCGGTCATCAGAGGCGGCGCTGCCTTGGCACCAACAATCATTTCCATCCTCACTTTAGCGCTTGGGTCTGGACTTATCAAGCCAAACTTGTTGCCATTGCTCTATGACCAGTATCCACACAAGCGTGACGTTGTTGAGACAAGACCAGATGGCTCCAGAGTTATCATTGTTAGAGAATCATCCTTGGAGAGCATGACCTTGGTCTTCTACTGGGCTATCAACGTTGGTTCATTCTTGTCCCTCGGTACCTCGTACTGTGCTAAGAGAGTTGGGTTTTGGCTGGCTTTCTTGGTTCCAGGTATCGTTTATTTCGTCATGGTCCCAGTACTTATTGTTCTTGCCCCACGCTTGAAGAAAGAGCGTCCAAGTGGGATGTCCCTCCTTGCTGAAGCCTTGAAAGTGCTCAAGGTTGGCTTTACAGGTAACTTCATTAAGAGATCGAAGAACAATGAGTTCTGGGAATACACAAAGCCATCTGCTATGATTGCTAGAGGTGAGCAGGCCAAAGTTGAGGCTCTGACCAAGAAGGGCCAGAAGAAGGTTTCATGGACAGACCAGTTTGTCGAGGATGTCAAGGTCACTTGGAATGCTTGTAAGATTTTTCTTTTCTTCATCATTTACTACATCAATGACACTGGTATCGGTGGTATACAAAACTCCCAGGCTGCATCCATGACTACCAACGGTGTTCCAAATGATTTGATTGACAATTTTAACCCTTTGACAATCATTGTGCTGATTCCAATTCTTGATTATGGTGTGTATCCACTTTTAAGAAAGTGGAACATCAACTTTATTCCAGTTCACAGAATCTTCTTTGGTTTCATCCTTGCTGCCCTTTCTCAAGTTGCTGGTGCCATTATCCAGTGGAAGGTTTATGAGACGTCCCCATGCGGGTATTATGCAACAAACTGTACCATTGGAACCGGTGTCTCTCCAATACCGGTCTGGGTGGAGACTGTGCTTTACGTTCTGCAGGCTTCTTCTGAGTGCTTTGCCATGACTGCAGCTTATGAGATTGCTTATGCTCGTGCTCCTGAGCATATGAAGGGTTTGGTTATGGCCTTGTTCTTGTTCATGAACTGTCTCTCCGCCGCCATCTCTGAAGCGTGCACATCTGCTCTCATTGACCCATATTTGGTCTGGCCATTTGTTGCTTGTGGTATTGCAGGCGTCATTTCTGCTTTCGTCTTCCTTTGGGTTTATAGAGACCTGCACAAGGTCATGGACCTTGAGAGATTGGAGAAGGAGGAGAAGATTAGAAGACTGTGGCTGGAGCTGGCTGGAGGGAAGATTGACGACAATGGTTTGGAGGCTGTTATTTCTCAAAAACTCTCTATCAGCGATGAGGGGATCTCCATCAGAGCTATCGAGTCCACCCTTGAGACCAGGAAGCTGTGAAAGAGAATGTATATTTAGTTTGATGTTCATGCAAGATTAAAGCCTTATATGAATAGATCCTTACCCTTGAGTATCACACCGTGAAGGGTAAGGGCATCCACTCTGAACCTATCTGTTCGATGGCCGATGAAGTTTGCAGTTGCCTGAGCACCAGAAAACTGACCGTTGACATAGACTATCCAATAGTGCACGTTGGAATAGTCTTTCCAGCTAACCAACACAGCCTCTTCATCCAAATCTGATTTTGACACCTCTGTAATTGGTTTTGTGTCATCCTTGTCCATATCGGTAATCATCAAAGAGTCAATGAGCAACTTGTGCTGATTCATCGGGAGGACGACCCATGATTTGGTTAGATCTGCTTGGTAATCCACAAGCCTAACGCTAATATCTTCAAGAACAAAATGTTCATGCTGATTCAGTCTAGGAAATGGGAAGTTTGAGTTCACTTGGTTCCATGAATTGGTATTCTTCAGGGGCATAGTGATCTTTCCAGAGCGTACTCTCGATGCGGTTTTATATCTGCGCTCAATGTAATATGAAAGCTCCAACAATGAGATCTGATCTTGTGTGAACCCGGCCTGTCGGTAGATGATGACTATGGTGACATCCGCAGTAATATCAGTATCAAGCTTAAAAAGTTTGAAGCAGGTGTTCTCCAAGCTATAAAGACACTCCAAACACGACCCCCCATTGAATGAGTCTGAAGTGTTGATGCTGACTTTATCAAGCTGTAACGGTGTTGGTGTTTGCAGGGCAGCATTCACCCAATGCCGTGTGTATACCTTGGTGCCACCAGCGTTGAAGAAGTGGCCTCGGCCTTGACTGAAGTCCGTGTAGAACAACTTGTGCCCATCCCTCAACGCCACTGGAGCTGTTGCCTCATTAATGTACTCAGAAACACCTCCAAAGGGAAATTTCTCAGTAGGCTCACCTATCCAGAATTGCCTGTCCACCTGTTCAAAATCATCCGGATTCTTCTCATAAGTCCAAGCGGGAGCAAAAATCCCCACATTAGAGGAATGAACTCTTAGCGAGTCTAATGGCGTACCGATATCCAAACCACCTTTTCCAAAGGTGGAGCCCCTACCCCACACATCCACGCCGACATAGAGCTTTGACAATCCCAAGGATCCGATGTTCTTGACATTACTTTTGAGGATGGACTCATCCCACCAGTAGTTGGTCAGAAATACGTCGGTATTTTCAAAATGATCATAGTTGCGCTCATTCACTCCATTTTGATACGAAACCTTGTTGGTGGAGATGTACGAGTCGTACCAAATCACCTGTGAGTCCGGGGATTTGAGGTGCAGCAGTGATCGCAGAGAACCAATAAATAAGACAAGGTCAGAAGGTGGGGAGTGCTGCAGGATGGCCTCCACATTGATCAGCCAGCCATCAAAGCCATAGTGGACAGTCAACTCCACCAACTTGTTGACGTAGATAAAACCTTCCTCATCTCTCTCAAGAAGCTCATCAAACTCAACGCCTTCGAATATTAGTGTCCCCAGGACTGGTATACCCAGTCTATGAAGAGAGTCCACCCATCCAGCGGGCGGCACAGTGACTCTGTGATGAGTGAAGTAGACAAATATGTCACATAGCTGTGGGAACTGGAGCACATATCGTACTCCATTGTTATGCGGGAAGTATCCCAAAGGGGAATCGTCTTCACCTTCAAGGTAACCATTTCTGTAGTCATGGACAACCATCACCTTTCTGCCGCTGTGCTTCCTCGTTGCGATTGGCACTCTGGGCACCAGCAGCGGGTCCAACGGCCCCGCTTGCCATTGCTTCAGTTCAAGGAGTGTCTCAAATTTTATGCAGTGGGGCTCCATGGAACGAGAGCGTGCAGTCTTCATAGGCATGGGAGGAATTCGATGAGGTTCCTTGATTCGCACAGGGTCTATCACTTTGAACGACAAAGGCAGCTTGTGGTAATAGTTCACCATGAAATGGTTCCATGTGTGGGGGGTGCCTAACTATCAGTTAAGGATGCAATACGGAGTTAATTTTCTAACCCCGACGTTGTTATTCACGGCTCTCGTATATTAATCACGCTCCAGCGGCGTATTCGTTGACATTTTTGATGTATTCATAACTGAATGCCACAAGATACAAGTGGTTTTCAATAGTGGTGTGCTCGTTTACACTGTGGGTATGTCCCTCTGTGATCCCATGCATGGTGCTGAGCCTATAGCGGTAGATGTTCTCAGTGAGGTCCCAGTAGTGCGATGTGTCAGTGTTTCCAGTGTTCAGCGATGGAGCCACAACGGCCTTGTTGGTGATGTTCGGATAGATAATATCTTCAATGATGTGCTTCACGGATCCTTGAAAAAGGAACCATGGCTCAGCGTCCAGCGGTGAAACACGAGCTGGCTCGAGTGTCCCTTGAGATGTCACATTGAAATAACCATTAGGTGTCTTAGGAGCGAACTCCTCACCTTGATAATATACACCGAGATCAAATTGCCCAGCAATAGTGAGCACGTTCTCGCGGATCTTCTTTGCAGTGGCATCAGCAGATGATTCAACCGAGATTCGGTGGTTGATGTCAAACGCGGTAAACTCTGGAAGAGCGTTCGACTTGACACCACCATGGATAATGTCCACAGCCTGCGTGGTCTGCACCAGGAATCTCAACTCTTTAATGCTCTCCAAGTATTTGAAAACCTTCTTCTTGGCGAAATAGTCGCTAGTGGCCCTGAACACAGCACTTCTCAAACTGGGTGAGAGTGCATCTGTGTGCTGTGCAATACATTCCATGTACTTCAAGGTCGGGTTGGAAGCTTCCATGATTTGTGGGAACGGGTTGTCCTCAATGAGAGAGATCAGCTTGGATTGAATGCCGATGTTTGTGTGAGCTGGCGGGATAGAAGAGTGACCACCTGGGGTGGTGAGCGCAACGTTCAAAGCGAGTGCTCCCTTCTCACCAACAGCAGGTTGAGCAACCACTGTGCCGCCAACTATGGCCATAGCAGTGCCACCTTCATCGAGTAAGGAGTAGATACCATACTTTCCATATCTCTGATACAGGTGCTTGGCGATGGGAATGGCACCCATGCGACCACCAATCTCTTCGTCAAACCCAAAGGCAAGGATAACAGTTCTTTTCGGAGAATAGCCCTCCTCGAGTAACTTCTCAACCGCTTGGAGCTGGCCAATGACCATAGATTTGCAATCAGATGAGCCACGACCCCAAATGTTCACACCGTCATAGTAACCTTCAAAAGGGTCATATAACCACTGGTGTCTGGAGCCCTTGTCAACTGGGACGGTGTCTTGGTGGGCTGTGAAAAGCAGTGGCTTCAGCCTATTGTCACTTCCTTGCCATGTGTAAACCAGTCCGTAGTGGTTAATCTTCTCCAGTCCCACTTGTTCATGCACCAGTGGGAACTCATGGGCCAAATAAGCATGGAATTCAAGAAATTTTGTACCGTTGATCGTCCCCAGGGTCGTTCCATCATTGGACACCGTTTCGTGCTGCACAGCACCTGAGAGCTTGGCAGCCGAATCCTGCTTGTAGCCAGCGTCATTAATAATGAACTCTACAGAGGAGCTATTATAATCCGATGGACGAATGTTCGTGCCCAGTGGACAGTAATCGATCTCTTCCAGTTGCAGGTCCAGCCCGTGGAAGTACATCAATGCGCTCAGAAACAACGCCAGGGGTCCTATGGCCCAAACTTTGCCTGTCATTCTTTTAGCTTCCTTGACTCTTGGCCTCCCCTATAGACTATAGTTGAGCCACGGTGGATATGGTGGCTTATATACATTGTGTGGTTAGGATGCAGTTAGACGGAGCTGCTGCCCCATGCGGAAGTCCAGGCGGCACACGGTCGTCAGAAGTGAACGTGTGGGTGAACGTTTTCACAGAACGGGTTCGCGGCCATACGTTCGTAAAACGAGTTCGCGATCGGACTTCACAGGTTTGGGCACGTCGAGATCGAAGCAGTGGCGAACTCCAACAAAACACGGATTGACAAGCCCTGAGGTAGCCAACATTACAAGACCCAATTGATAGAAATGACCGCAGTGAAGTCGGGTTACGAGTCTCAACACGAGGCTACTCCAATTGAGCACCAATTCAACCCATACTCTGACTCTGGTGGTACCATTTTGGGAATCGCAGGAGAGGACTTTGCAGTGCTGGCCGGAGACACTAGACACACTGTTGGATACTCGATCAACACCCGTTACGAACCAAAGGTGTTCCATGTCGGTGACGAGATTGTGATATCTGCCAATGGATTTTCAGCCGATGGTAACGCCCTAGTGTCTCGCTTCGAGAACCAGCTGAAGTGGTATCATTTCAACCACCAGAAAAAGATGAGTCTCAAGAGCTGTGCAAGATTCATACAGCACATGCTCTACGGCAAGAGATTCTTTCCTTATTACGTGCACACGATCATTGCAGGCCTCGACGAAGAGGGTAAGGGAGCTGTGTACTCGTTTGACCCGGTGGGGTCCTATGAGAGAGAACAGTGTAGAGCCGGTGGTGCTGCTGCCAGTTTGATCATGCCTTTCTTGGATAACCAGGTGAATTTCAAGAATCAATACGAAGCAAACGGTGCAACGAAGGAGGTGAAGTATTTGAAGTTGGAGGAGGTTATTCAACTGGTTAGAGATGCATTTACATCAGCAACAGAGAGACATATCCATGTCGGTGACGGTCTGGAGATCCTAATTGTGACTAAAGAGGGCGTAAGAACTGAGTACTTCGAACTGAAGAAGGATTAATGCTATATAATGCTGTATACTTCTTGCAATTGATGGATTAATGATTCGTTTCGCTTCGTGTCTAGCTCTTCGATCCACTTACCGATCGTGGACTTGAGCTTGGACTTGTAAGCCTGTGACTCAGGACCCAAACCTGGCTGCTGCCTAATAGCCAGCAACGAGGTGATACCGTTACCCCCTGGTGTTTCAAGAGACTGAGAATAGGAGTTGTGCTCGTGTTGCTCGATTTTATCCATTAGTGATCGTAGCTTCTCAAACGGGTCGATCCCTGGGACATCACTCTTCTCACCAGTGGGGCCCAGAATGTCCATCACGCTTTTCTTCCGATTCCGTACCGCTGACAAGTTCAGTTCGTTGAGATCACCCAAGAAGTCATTTAGCTTGATGAGTTCGTAGTAGTTGTTGTAAACAATATTCTTCGTGGTTGAATTGATCGAGTTAATACCAGTACTCAGTTTGTTCGTCTCGGTGATGAGAGTCTTGAAGTCGCATTCCTCGATATCGATTTCGGGTGGCACATCCGCTGTTTCATTGTGATCTTGCTCTTGCTCCAGTGGTCTCACAACCTTTGTAGTTTCCTCTAGCTCTTTCTCCTGCTTCTGAAGTCTGTAATACTCCTTGAGGGCATTGCGCCTCTGCTCGCTCCTCGTTGCCTTCTTGTGCGAGATCTGTGACATATTGTGGGTGCTGATGATAGTTTATGTAGTAGTTGACTTTTCGGTCCTTGACGGTTGTTCACTGATATTTAGTTGCACCGCCACTGAGATAGCCAAGAATGCGCTCTATACAAGAGCGCTTCGCATTGCTGCGTAGCAAAGAAGACTTACGTCCTCTAGAAGGTGTTAAGGGTCTGCTGAAGTCTTTCCTGCGACCTTTGAGCCCGAAGCAATCTACCGAAGATGAAGTCGATGGACCGCTTACGCGGTCGCTCAGCGAGGGCCTAGCGGACATGGATGAGGCACTGCGACAGGTAGCGTTTGATCCTGAGGAGACCGATGAAATCAATCTGGAGGCACCGCGGATCGCACGAGTGCTGGTAGACGGTGTTCCCCTTCTGAGGATAACTCGTAAGAAGAAGGTTCAACGTATATTCAAGGTCGACCTCGACAAGGCAGTGGTCACATGGAGCAATAAGACTATGGCACTTGACAGCATTCAGCAGATACGCAAGGGTGAAGATGCGAAGAACTATCGTGAGGAGTATGGCGTGTCCAAGGATCATAATGATAGATGGGCAACGATTCTGTACAATGAAGCGCCCGGAAAGCTGAAGGCTTTACATATCATTGCCCCAGCAAAAGAGGACCTGGACCTATTTGTCACCACTCTTGAGAGACTAGTTACTCGGAGAAGGCAGCTCATGAAGTACCTGGCGGCGCCAGACGAGAACTTCGCACATATTCACTGGAACAACTACATAGCTAAGGATCCGAACAAGCGCCAGTTCTTATCCTTTGATGACGTCGTCAAGCTAACCAGGAGACTACATATCAACTGTGACGAGCTGCAGCTCCAGAATCTATTTGAGGAGAGCGATACAACGAGGAAGGGTGCACTCAATTTCGAAGAATTCCAAAAGTTTGTCAAGCAATTGAAGCAGAGACCCGAAGTCGTTGCCATATTCAAACAAATCACACAAGATAATACCATTTCTTTGCAGCAGTTTGAGAACTTTATCACTGCGATTCAATTCGAGACAGATGACTCAGGAGCAGCTGACAAGATATATTCGAGATTCAGCCAGGACACAACAGGAGGAATGACACTCGATGGCTTCACTGATTATCTAGCTTCATCAGCTCTCTCTGCCTCCAAGGATGACCTTGAAGACTTGTCACACCCGCTTAATGAGTATTTTATAGCATCATCACACAACACCTATCTCTTGGGCCGACAATATGGCCATTCGACGTCCATTGAGGGTTACATAAGGGCACTACAGCGTGGATGCAGATCTGTTGAGATTGATATTTGGGATGGTGACCAGGGTCCGGTGGTGACTCATGGAAAGATCACATCATCCATACCCTTGAGCGATGTTCTTGAGACCATCAAGAAGTATGCCTTCATGGTCACACCATTCCCTTTGTTCCTCTCTTTGGAGGTTCACTGTAGGAAAGAATATCAGTACAAGGTCCGGTTGCAGATACTGAAGATCCTTGACGACATGCTGATTACTGATAGAACTTCACCAATTAGCAATTCGCTGCCTAGTCCGATGGAACTAAAGCACAAAATTCTGATCAAAGTGAAGAAGACTTCTTTTGAGCATGCTGACGAGTCCCATAGTTCATTCACGTCGAGCTCTGTCACTTCAAGCTCCACAGCGCAAGAGGAAGAGGAGGAAGACAGGACTAAATCTTTGGAGGCTCAGAAGCGGAAGAAAAGCTTCCAGATCGTGCCAGAGCTTAGCTCTTTAGGAATTTATGCACAGGGGATGAAGTTCATAAACTTTTCACTACCGGAGGCGAAGCAAACCAATCATATTTTCTCATTCAGCGAGAGGACCTTTGAGAATCTGATCCATAACCCAGAGAAGAACTACTTGATTCAAAAGCACAATAGAAAGTTCTTGATGCGAGTCTATCCGGCTGGCTATCGATACAAATCATCAAATTTCCTCCCGATACAGGCCTGGGCCTATGGAACACAAATGGTGGCAACTAACTGGCAGACTTTTGATCTTGGTCAACAGGTGAATGAAGCCATGTTTAACTACGGTTCGAAGAGTGGGTACAGGCTAAAGCCTCCTGAATTGAGAAATACCGTTCCAACTCAGAAACTCAAGGATGTCAAGCTGATAGAGTCTTACGTGAAGGTTTCCGTCGATATAATTTCTGCGCAGCTTATTCCAAGACCGAAAGATCTTAAGCCTGAGGACTCGCTTGACCCGTACGTCGCGTTTGAGTTCATCGAACCATCTCATATGCGCCCTATGAGGGTGACGGAGCTGGATACCCAGCGTGTAACCTACGTTGACATGGGCATCATAACTACTAAACCGATTACATCTAACGGTTTCAATCCTCTCTGGAACTGCAGAGTCGAGGCAACTATTAAGAACAACCATGGGCTTAACTTTATCCGATTCACTGTCAAAACCGGTGATATCTCTATCGCTGTGCAGTGCCTGAAACTGGACAGCATAAAGCAAGGATACAGACACATACCGCTTTTCGACCTACAAGGTGAAGAGTACATCTTCTCGACCCTCTTTGTCAAGGTCAATTACGAACTATTCACGAATTGAATGATGCATGTATATAGATCATGAGCTACAAATGATAACTTTCCCGTACATTAGAAGGCATCAATCATAGTAGCCTCCTTTTCCTGTGTTGGATCTTCACGAGGCTTACCAGCCAGCAATTCTCTTCTGATTTCCGGACCAATGTCTCTATGCCCTCTCTGACGGACAGTCTCCAAGAGCAGGTCTCTCTGCTCATCTGTGATATCGTTCTTGTACTGGCGTGCAAAGGCCAGGAATGCCTTGTGCCAAACAACAGGAAGAGCGGAAGCTTGTTTCTGTGAGTCTGCATCCATATTCTCGTCCTTGATGATTCTAAACTTGATAAAGTAGAAGAAACACTCATCAATGATCTGGTATGGGAGGGCGTACTTCTTCTCTAGTAGTACCCTGATAAAGACGGTAGAAGCTGGAGAGAAATCTAGTCCCAGAAGATAGTTCAACGCAGCAGAGGAGTGCGATTGTGGGATAGAAATCTTGGTGAGGATGGATCCGGCAATGGTTGCCTCTCTCACAGAGCATCCATTCTCCACCAAAGGGAACAGGAATCCCTGGAAGAAAGCACCAGGTTTATAAAGAGCCTTTTTCAAAGCTCTATACATGTGATAGTTCAAGGAATGTGTCTCGCTGTCCTCGATGTCGATTCTGAATCTCTCCAAAAGGACATTCTCCACGAATCTCTGGGCCTGCTTAGCAGTCAAGTTGGAGACAAATAGCTTTGTGGCCTCGTAGATAGCGTGTGGCGTCCATTTATCTGGGTTTGTCACGTACAGTACGTCTTCCCAGTTGTTCAGAGAAGGGATGACTTTGAAAAGCTTCGGGAGTTTTCCATGTGTGTAGGTGGAAAGAATCTCGCCAACACCGGTGTATGCAGCAATGACTTTTGGGGGTAGGAGCACGGCACCATCTGGTCTGGTACTTTGGTGCTCTTTGGCCAGTTGTTGCTCCTCCTTCTCTCTAATGCTCGCCATAATCTTGTCTGCCAAATTGTAGGAACCGTCTCCACCAAAAGAGTCAGCACCTCTGGTCTGTTCAAGATACTGTTCAAACATCTTTGCATCTTCTTCATTTAAGTCATCCTCATCGAACTCGAACTCCTCATCCGAGCCAAAGTCAGAAATGTCTTCGTAGTTCTCCTCATCCCCATCCTCCTCCTCCTGTTCCTCAACGACAAATCTAGACCCGAAAGAGAACTTTCCGTCTTCTTTGAGTGACTGGGCCTCTTCTTTTTCGATTTCTTCCTGTTGCTCCTTGGCGAGCTGCAAAATCTTTCTCGAAGCCGCACTGCTGATGTACTCTTGATCTTCCTCCTTGAGCTCCTTCTTCTTGCCTCTAGCCTTTGTTCTGAGATTACCACCTTGGGTAGTAAGTTCCTTATAGAGCGGGTCGTGACGAGGTTTGTCCCTCATGCTCGATGCCTTTCCCATTGTGACTGATAACTGATAGTCTCTGTCTACTCGGTGGAGCTCATCTCAAATTTTTTTTGGTAGCGCGCGCATGGGCTGCACGGGCGGAGTTCCGACTGACAGAAACATCCCATTCCGGGGTGGGCCGCCGTGGCAAACTAAAAAAAAAGTCTAATGCGAGTCCGAAAAGCGAAGAGATCCAATGGCCGTCTTAGAGGGGTTTGCGATGAGTCCAGCTCGGTATACTACTACTGCTTCAGTAATCAATACATTATACCGAGAGGTGTAAATGCTAAAACGAGTAATGCCAAAAAACAAACACCAGCGGAGTTCAACCTGTGATCGTCTTCAACTTTGGCCGGTATGGCTTCTCCAAGTACTCCCTCTCCTACTCAGTCAAAACGGCATCGCAGGCGGTCAAGTAGTCCTCAAATCTTTAATTTCTCCATCTTTCAGCTAATAGGACCGTAACAGGTATCCACAATTGGGTGGGCACTCTTGGCAACTAGCCAGACGAGAGAAACGTGGACCATCATCTTACAGCCCTTTTTCTCAGTGATCTCCTCAACCCTGTTGACGAATGGGCAGACCTGTCATCTTTGCCAGATAAAGTGATAGGCCTGACGAGTCAAATCTTCTTGAGAAAGTCTGCTCTAACAGTGAGTTTAGATCCATCCTTTGCAACAGGTCATGCAAGGTATCCACCCTGTAGTGGCGAGAGTGGGGTCAACGCAACACCTGTTTGGTCACACAAGTACTTCATTTCTGGCTCACCTTCAGCCTCAAGCAAGTTGTAGCACGACTGCATGTTGGCAAACTTAGCCCAACCATTCTTGTCGGCAACGGCTTGAAGTTGCACAAACTCCCCAGCCTTCATAGTAGAAGCACCAATGTAACGAATGTAGCCCTGTTCAACACAATGGTCTAAAGTAGTCATGATCTCTTCCTTGGAAACATCGCCGCTCGCGGTCCATGCCATGGGTCTGGTACAATTACCGTTTACGCCTCAGATTATACCTTGGATCTCATGGCACCAACAGCATCTTTTTGGTCTCCGGGAGCCGTAATCTTGCACAGCTGACAGCTAGTATTTCGGCCGTTTTTGGCTGCAATCCCCGTCAATCGCAGGGTGTCGGAACAGGGCCCCGGATTTGAGCCAGCGTGGTCGTATTGTCCCGATCCGGTGCGCGCAGGATCTGATCTCGAAAAAGCTGATCGATGGGTCCCGAGACGCTTCGAAGTCCTTAGCGCAAGGCCACCAGAACACAACCGATTCGCAGCAAATGGCCCGCCTCGAGAGAAAACGCGTCTCGGATGATGCAGGTAGACCAGCCAAGAGGGCAAGACACACCGGTAGATCCGCGAACTCCTTCAGAAATTTGCCACAGATCAACGCCATCCCAAAGGCGCACTCAACGCCATTGGATGTCTTCGTCTGGGGTACAGGTTCTATGTGTGAACTTGGATTGGGCCCAGCGGCTAAGACTAAGGAGGTCAAGAGACCTAGATTGAACCCATTCTTGGAGGGAAAGCAGATTGTTGACTTTGCGGCTGGTGGCATGCACACTCTTGCTCTGGACTCCAAGAACCAGGTCTGGTCATGGGGAACTAACGACAGCGCTGTGCTGGGAAGAGACACCTCAAAGGCCAAGGAGAATTTGAAAGACATGGATGCAGCAGACGCCGATGATGATGAAGATGGAGATCTGAACGCTGAAGAATCGACTCCTGCATTGGTGGAAGAACTGCCAAAGGACTTGAAGGTGGTCCAATTGGCCGCCACTGACAACCTGTCTGCCGTTCTACTGGAAAATGGTGACGTTTATGCATGGGGTACTTTCAGGTGTAATGAAGGTATTCTTGGCTTCAAGCACGATATCGTGATTCAACACACCCCTGTCAAGGTTGACGAGTTCAAGGACATTGTCCAATTGGCCCCAGGAAAAGATCACATTCTCGGTCTAGATACAAAGGGAGTCGTTTACGCATGGGGCAATGGCCAGCAATTTCAGCTGGGAAGAAGAATTCTGGAGCGTAACAGGCTAAGAACCCTCGAGCCAAGAGAGTTTGGACTCGCTGATGTAACATACATCGCATCTGGCGAATTCCACTGCTTTGCCATTACACAGGACAAGAAAGTGTTAACCTGGGGCCTCAATCAGTTCGGACAGTGTGGTATTACGTCCGATTTGGAGGATGGATCAATCGTGCCTGTCCCTACTGAAGTGGAGTACCTCTCTGACAAGAACATTGTGGAAATCTCAGCGGGTGAGCATCATACCCTGGCACTTTCAGAGGATGGTACACTCTACTCATTTGGTAGATACGACATGTTTGAGGTTGGCATTGCTAAAGCAGACCTGCCAGAAGAGACTTTCAAAGACGCCCATGGCAAACCAAGATCGGTACCGGTTCCAACCAAGCTGAACAAGATCCCTAAAATAAGATCAATCGCCGTTGGCTCTCATCACTCGCTGGCCATCTCTGAGGATGGTGTTGTCTACTCTTGGGGCTTTGGTGAAACCTATGCCGTTGGTTTGGGCCCAGAAGGAGAAGATGTCGAGACTCCAACTAGAATCAAAAACACTGCAACTCAGGATCACAACATCCTGTTGGTCAGTGCTGGTGGTCAGTTTTCTATCTCTGGAGGTGTGAAACTGTCCGACGAGGAGATTGAAGCTAGAGAAGACAAGCTAGACAATGAAGAATGAACTACCGATGGTGCCCAAAAATGTATGTACTATAATCTATTACAACTTTTCCGTATCTAGTCTTGTCTGCAACCCAACCTCTTTCAAGTGCAACTTGACCTGCTCCACTGTGAACTCATCCCTGTGGAACATGCCCGCGCCAAGAGCAGCATCTGTAGTTGTCTTCTCAAACACTTCACTGAAATGTTCAGGCTTACCAGCACCACTGGAGGCAATCACTGGAATCGTGACTGCGGATTTGATCTGCTTAATCAATTCCAAGTCAAAACCGGAGTTTGAACCGTCCTTGTCGATGCAGTTCAATAGGATTTCACCAGCACCAAGCGCCTCAGTCGCTTGGGCAAGCTCATAAGCTCCCAAGTCAGTGGTTTCACGACCACCCTTAACCGTCGTAGCATACCAAACGTACTCCTCTCCGTTAGGACCAGGGAATGCAGTCTTGAAAGTCCGATTTCTCGTCTCATCCTGGCTCTTGACATATACTCTCTTCGGATCGACAGAGATCACGACAGCTTGGGCGCCATAAGATTTCGAGATTGTCTCAATCGGTGAAGTACCATCACCCTTCTTACCATTGGCATAGTACTTCAGAGCAGCACTCACAGCATCTGTACCGATGGAGACCTTGTCTGCGCCTGATCTGAAGTAGAGACCAGCCACCTCAAGAGCAGGGATTTGTGTTCCATCAGGGTCAATAACGTCCTTGATACCACCACCGACTGTTAAAGGGACAAATACGGTCTTTGCCGCATTCTTCAAAACCTCAAGCATTGGTGCATCTTTTAATGGCGAGTTTCTGAATGATGTGATATTCAAAAATGTCACTTCATCAGCACCTTGATCGTAGTACTTCTGGGCTAATTGAACTGGCTTACCCAAGTTTCTGACGTCACCACCAGCGGAATCCTTCTCACGAACATCATACTGATCACCTTTCGTCACAACCAAGTCGCCACTGTCGTTGGTTCTGACATCGAGACATGCAATAATTCTTCTCGTAAGACCATTATTGGAACGGTCATTCTTCTGTATTATCTTTGGCAGGTCAGTGTGCTTCTCACGTTCCAAAAAGGCCTTGATGACTTTGAGCCCGGCGACGCCAGACTTCTCAGGGTGGAACTGTGTAGCAAACACATTATCCCTGAAGACAGCGCCGATGAAAGTCTCTTCCCCATATGTGGTGAGCGCTAATTCCCATCCTTGGCTCTTGATCTCCTCGACCTGTTCATCAGAGACGATTCCGGCGTAGGAGTGGACGTAGTAATAACGACTGTTTTGGTTCATTCCGTAAAATGCCTTCGTCCCCGTTGGTTCAAATGTGTTCCAGCCAATCTGTGGTACACTCTTAGACGTGGTATCAAACTTTTGGAACTTGAGATCAATAAGTTTCAGGCCCTCCACGCCGGGACTCTCGTCACTACCACTGAACAAGGCCTGGAGACCAACACAGACTCCCATAATAGGCTTACCTGAGGCAATGTGCTCTCTGATAGGCTTCTCAAATCCCTTGGAAAAGAGCAGGGCGACAAAGTGGCCATAGGCACCCACACCTGGCAAGAAAAGTTTGGTCGCCTTGGAGAGTTCAGGGTCTGTAGACTCTTTGATGAGTTTGGTCTCATATCCTAGATACTCAATCGCATTTTGCAGAGAGCGAAGATTTCCACTCTCAACATCGATGATATGAACAACCTCGGGCATGAGTGATCTCTTGTAGGGTCCGCTGGACTAGTTTTCCACAGGTTAACTATTCTGTATCACAGACGCTCTTGTGACTCATGTAAATATTTCCAGATCGCAAAGAAAGCCTGAAAATGGACTAAAGAGGAAATTACTCTAGATAGGTTCACCAAAACTGTCCGATGAACTGTTCTGGGATAACTCGCGTCTATATGGCATAAAAAGAGAAGAGCATGCACCCGTGGGAGTAGTAATACACAAGGAGAGATCTGAATGGAATGTAATGGCAGATCAACTAGCAAGGAGCTCTTCAATAGCGTGATGAGACTGCGAAGCATAGTACTTCACATCAGTGTCGGTATCCTTCTCTAAAGTCTCCAGCACTGGAATGATGGACTTGCTAATGTAACTCACACGGCTTTCGAACTCTGCTGGATTCGAGGGCTCCTGTCCTGGGGTGTTCTCCAAGAGTGACTGTGCCGTGACTAGATAACTCTTTGCCACATTGAATCTAATGTTTGGAACGTGGTCCTGTGCCAACTTGTTCACAAACGGCAAGATCTTCTCCAAAACAATCTCCTTATCCACCACAGGAATGAGTCTGGTCAGAGTGAACAATGATGTGAGACGGTACACAAAGTTGTTAAACAAGGACTCGTCACTCTTCAAGATTCTGTCAATGATCTCTGTGTCAGCCCACTTCGATCCAAAGATCTTGGCCAATTTCTCCAGGTTGGTCACAGCTGCTTCTCTGATAGAGTACACAGAGTCAAGCAACCAGGAGAGTACCAAATCACTCAACTCCTCGTCAAAGAATGAAACCCCCAATTGGTCAGCAAGGAGTGGGATGTACTCGATGATCGCAAGTCTGACTCTCCATTGCTTATCCTTTGCTAGCTCAGAAATAGCAGGCATCAGGGACTGAGCCAAAAGATCCATACCAATAACATCGTTGACAATTTTAAGCTTGGAAATGATGTTAAGCTTGACTTCTGGGAACTCATCCTTCAGCATAGTGAGGAAGATTGGCAACAAGTTTTCAACAACAACATCTCTGTCCAACAGTGGGGTCAAACCAGTGATCTCACTTGCCAATGCACTTCTCACAATTTCTGATGGGTCATTACTGAGCTCATCCACCTGCGGAAGCACTTTTTCCAGGAGCACATTCTTGTCCAAGAGCTTACCAAAGCCTGGCAACTGCTTAGCAATAGCCTTTCTCACTTCACCCTCGTTATCTTTCAACAGCTCCAAGAATGGCTCTATCAACTCTGCAATTTGTTGTTCATCACCTTTGAACTGCACAGCGAGCTTCTCGAATCTGTCGGCAGCCATGTAGCGCACTCTCCAGCTTGGGTCCTGAATCAACTGTAGGGCACTGCTCAAGAGATCAGCGTGATGCGATCTGTCATTTCTTGAGTTGAAGAATTGAAGGATCGATATGAGCACGTCCACTGATAGAAACTTGACAGAGTCCTGCTTATCCGTAGTTAGAGACTGGAACATGGATGAAATCAGGTCCCAGTCCTCCTCGTTGGAACTGTCAGGATTCGCTGTGAGTAGATCAACAATCTCGGGTAGATGGGTAGCAGCAGCCCTCTTTACCATTGGACCTTCATCATGGACCAACTTGGAATATGTAATCAACAAGGTCTTGCGGGTGCTCTCATCAACTTTGACAATGACACTTTTGAATAACCCTGTAGATGATACCCTACTCGAAAACCACTCAGTATCAGCTAGACCTTCAACCAATGGATAGAAAGACTCTTTAATCTGCGTTGGGGAAAGCTGTGATGCAATCTCGTTCAGTGATGCAACAGCTCTGTCCCTAACAACAGGCTCTTCTGTAGCTGCCAAAACCTCCAAAACAGGGAGTAGGATCTCTGCATTCTCGCTTCCGCCGACAAGCGGCACAAAGTGGCCCAACTGTTCCGCCAGGATTGCAAACACTTCATCCTCGTCATCTTGGGCAACCTCTTTGAGGAAGGGGATTAGCTCGTCTCTTGTTCTATCAGTTCCCAAGGCAAGTGCAATGGTGTCGAGCTTTTGCATAGCTTGAACACGATTAGAAACATCGTCGTGCTTGAGCTCATCCATTAGCAGCGCAAGCGGATACACGTCGTCCGTGTGTTCAGTCATGTTAATGTGTGGTTTCTTCTCCCTTAGTGGTGGCGCTGTCACGTGAACTTATCGACTTGAACTTCTTTCCTGTGATTGTTGGCACCTTACCGCAAAGTGTGTTAAATTGGATCCGGATGCAGTGAGCTGGATTCGTTATGGATTCAATTACGAGATGTGTTTGTTTGGGCCGTTGTTTTGCGGGTCGTTGGCGGTTTCGCTTGTTCAAAAAAACAACAGGGGATCAGATGCTTCGAGGGCAGAAACGGCTCAAAGCGGCAATTACTTCTATGGGACAGGAATGAGTAGCTGTGCATCCCCCACATATGGGGCAGTGAGCTACATGTGGCAGGAGAAATTTGGGGGAGTTCTATAGCTTCACAAGTGAAATGATGCATGAGCATATAGTATAACTATATGGTGGCTGGATGATGCTATATCTGTGTCTTAAACCGTCGGATGGACCAGTACATCACACCCATGAGAAGCACGCCGCAGCCGGTGAGAGGGAACACGTAGTAAGGATACCGGCTGCCAGAATCATACCCCTGTGGAGGTGGTATGAAGGGAAACACTGCCAGGAATAAGTTGCTCAAAAGAAATACGGCACATGCAGTCCAGTGTGATCTCCAGTCTGTGTTTCCCCAGTGTTCGCTTTCTCTATTGAAGTGGAGATAGATCAAACCACCAGCCACTAAGGCATTCACCCAGGTTCCAGGATATGAGTACAGGTTCACCACCAGTTGGTAGATGTCACCATTTGGTGGGATGATAAGAACAATGACTGTGACAGCCCAATGCAACAGCAATGAGTTTTTCAAGACGGAAAACACCTTTGAGAAAGGTATGATGTTCTCCAATGCCAGTTCTTGGTTGATTCTTGCATGACTAAACGCCACGGCAAGGACATTGCCAAAGTTGGACACTGAAATAAGAAGTGGTAGCACTCTTGAAGAGAACGTGTCACCAAAAATCTTGCGGAAATAGATACCAGCTATAAGAACACCAGAATCTTTGATCTCGCTTGATGGGATCACAAGATAATATGACAAGATGACGAGGAAATAGAAAACAGCGGTAACTGCAACAGAGAGTGGCGCTGCAATCTTCAATGTACGATGCGGGTCTTTAATCTCTGAAAGAACGTAGTTGGCGTTCTCCCAACCTTTGAATGAGTAGATCACTTGTAGAAGTGCCACAGATACGCTGTACCCGTTGTTTGAACTGGTTCCAACCCAGATATCTTTGAAGTTATCGTTTGGAGGCCCGTCAAGTGTGATGGCCCCAATGAAGACCAAGAAGCCAAGAAAGATAATCAGTAGTAGTATCAACAACTTGATGAATCCAAGGACGGTGAATGCCTTTGTGCCATGATATGGATGGCAGATATGAAGCCAAATCACTACTGAGATGACACCGCAGCCGACAAGTCTACTTGTCCAGTCGCCAACATCTTCCAACCCAATTGCAAAAAGTATGTACTTGCCAAAAGCATATGAATTTGCAGAGCTGAATCCTAGCAATACGATCTGGAAAGAGTATACGCTCTCGATAAGCCCCGCCGGCGATCGATACACTCTCTGTAGATAGTTCTTTTCACCTCCATTAACGGGCATTGCAAGTCCAAACTCCAAATAAACACTAAGTCCACAGAACGTCACAATGGCACCGCATAGCCAGAGCGCCAAGGACAGGCCGATGGATCCAGAGAGTGATAGGATCAACGATGGTGTGCTGAAGATTCCTGTACCAACCATCTTATTGATGATCAGTGCCATGGTGGATATCAATGTGAGGTGTTGCTTCTGCACCCTGCTGGGAAGCAGCTCAGTGTACTCTGTCATGATATTGTATTCCGACCTTGGATGAGCAGGAAGAAAGAGCTTGCATCTCCATGACACATCTCTTGGAGTTGATAGCAAAAGCAAGCTCGTCAAGGCACGTGACATCTTCGACCTTTCTATCACATCCAAACACCACTAGTGCTACTATCTGGACTGGCGCCAACAGTTAATTCCCCGCGCTCTCTGAAGTTGTAAACTCATCAGAGCTTAGAGGTGAGTCGGTATGACGGAGTACCAGAGGATGAACGGGTATGGCCCATTAGGGATCACGGAGAGTATGGAAAGCCATACATTGGATGATTCTGTGGCTTCTCTTATCAGCCAGGAGCTGCCTGTTGCCGACGAACAAACGACTGCGATGAACTTATATCGGAAGGCTGCCAAACTCTTTATCAACAAGAAGTTTCTAGAGAGCTATGAACAATGTGATCAATTGAAAGATGTGGTGTTGATGCTTCGAGCACAGGGGAAAGTTGGTGACGATGTTGTTTTGAACACTTGGAGTCTATTCTTCAATGTGGTTGATATTTTGAGTAAAGACCATTCTGACATCGACGTGGAGAGCCGGCTCATGTCAGATGTATGGTTTGAAGACCTTTATGGGATGTCTTCGCTTGCTGATCCTAAACTTGTTTACCTTTTGACCTTGATCAAGTTGCACAATGATCGAAGCGACCTCGGTCAATTACGGAAACAAGTTGAGTTCTATCTTCTTCATGCCTCTTCTGCACTCCATGAGGGGGACGTGGGTTACGAATCTTTCCTTGAGCTTCTAGAGCTCTATCATGTGCATCTTTTGGCCAAACTAGGCGAATTTGAGGAGAGTCAATTCCTCATAAGGTCGAATCCGCACATCCGAGACGCGGAGGCAGTTGTGTTGAAGTTGCAAAAGGCACGGGAGGAATTTGAAGAGAAGAAGATCCAGCGAGCCGAGGCGTTAAAGAAGAAAGAGCAGCAACTGGCAAAGAGAAAGAAAGAGAAACAACTCGCTCAGGAGCGGGCCAACGATGACCTTGTCAAAGAGGTTGAAAGGGCGAAACATGCATCGATAGCGGAGCAAAAGAAGGCCAGTAAGAGAGTGCTGAAGAAAGAGAGGCATGTTCAGCGGACAGTTATGGATGTGATAAATCAGAGGCTGTCATACCTAGCGGAGAGGAACTCGTTGGCGATGATTCTTTCACTCATTGCCATCGTTGCTATGATCAAAGGCAATCAGTTCCTCATACACCCGGCAGTGAGAAGGTGGGCGCGTACCGTATGGGGGAACTTGAGCACCACGATACAGATGGCACTCAAGGTGACATACATGTGATCAGTCCAAGGGCGCCAATTGCATAGGGGACGTCTACACCTAATAAATATCATGAGCATAAAATTGTGGGGTCGTTAGTTGAGTAGGGAGTCCACTGAGAGTCGCTTCTGTTGTGGAATGAGAGGCTCCAGCGCTGCTCTAGGCATGAAATGGTATTGCTTCATCGGCGGTAAGTTAATCAAGGTATTACCTGAGTAGCTGAAATCGTAGTTCTTATTGGTGAACTGCGGCTTACCTGAGTAGCTGAAATCGTAGTTCTTATTCGTGGCCTGCGGTACCATCATTGGATTGGCGATGGACGGGGTCCTTGATTGTGGAGAACGAGGGAAAGTCTTTGGAGACGGACTGTTACCAGCAAATCCAAGTGCTGTGAAATTGGCATACACTTGTCTTTGCGGTATAGGTTGGGCCTTCGGTGGACTTGATAACTGCGAATGACTGAATTGAGGCTGATTGGAGATCTTCGGTTGATCCTGGGGATGCACCAACTGCTGCGGTTGATCCCTGTTGTAATTGACAAAGACAGAGCCCTTGACGGGCCATTCACACACGAGGCCTTTGGAGTAGCAGAACTTGCATGTGGGTCTCTGCTCGTCACACTTTTTGTGCCGACGTCGACAGCACAGACAGCCTGTTCTTGTTCTCTTTGACTTGGCCATTTCTCCTTCCCCTGTGCCACAGTCCCTGCCACTGGAAGCAGACGCGGGCCGCGGTTTGTTATATATGTATAACCAGATCAGCCATGTGCGGTAGTCTGGATTCGGCACTGTGAGCCTATCGGAGGAGAGTCATCTGAGTCGAAATGCGTTTGTGTCAATGGAGCAACGGAGCGCGGGGCTCGAAAGGAAGAAAGAAATGCGAAAATGCAGCGTAAAAGGGGCGGACTCTCGGGCCCTCAACTAGTGAAGCACGAACCCCTCACGATCGGGGGAAACGGGGGGAAGATCGGAGACAGGGAAATACACTGGGAAACCGGACGTCCATGCGTCACGCACGCGTGCATGTGACATCTAAAAGTGTGCGACCGTGGTTGCTGTTGCCACACGGTCAGTTGCTGCTGTATGGCATGTGTCAGGCCTGTACAACCGTTTACTCTCGCGTGCGGCTGGACAAGCGGTGTGCAGGTCATTTTATCGGGTGCGCACGGGTGGATCACAATTCCGATGCAGCATTTAAACCCTTGCGGCACATGGTAGTATACGATGTCCGTACGTAGATCATAGGCCGTAGTGTAGACATGGTGCCATGCAGGGTGCCATGTAGATGCCCCTTGCCGCCCCGACCAGTGAGTGGGGTCCTCATTCAATCGTGCACCCGGAGGGCCAGGGAAAAGGGACCAGTGGAACAGGATGACAGGTAGGCAGTTGATCCCTCGAAGCCTGCACTCCCCTCTTTGACCTTGATGTCCTGGTGTCTTAGTGTATGAATGATAATCAGAGTCCCATAGCCCATGGCTTATACCTTACACAGCCCCCTCCCCCTCCCCTCCCCCGAGTTCACCGGATTTAACAATCTTACCCCAGACCCCCAGTCCCCCCAGTCCAGATATCCGTGTCCCAAGTGCAGTAACTTTACCCGACGTTTAGTCGAAGCGCGGAAATTACTCCAATAGAGTAGACGAGAACCAGAAATTGGCCGCTTGATGCAATCCCGTGATCCTCTCTATCAGAGGCCATAAATCCCTTGCAATTTCTATTCCAACTTGGCGGTCACTTGAAACTGGTGAGCGCATTATAAAGTAGCTTTGGGGGATCTAACCATGATGGCATCCACCACCCATATCCCAGGTGGATCAGGATTCCGACAGGGTCGCCGGATTTCCGAAATACGGGGCGTATGCGAAATACTCCAGGGCATTGACGCTGGTGGATTCGAGAAGATGGGAGGATTGCTCCCAAACCACCAGCTCCGCTGCCTTCTTTGGAGAACAATCAGCCAACCCCTAAAAGCCTCACCGCTAAAGATCGCCGCCCCTCGCTGCTTAAGCGTGTGACTTCTTTTTGTGTCCCGCGCACGCCGTCTCCGGCCAACGTTGAAAAAGCATCCTTGGGCATCAATCCTCCACAAAAACCTCCGCAAGAGCACCCCTCTCCCCTTCATCAGCGCACACCCTGGAATGACTGCTGAAGAAGCCCCGCTTGGCAACGGTATGTTAACCATCACATCATCGGATCGGGTCTACCCTAGGCCTGGATTGAAAGCCACCTTTGTACTAACCCCAATGCCCCAGAGACGATCTTGTTGACCGTTAACGTTCCGAAAACTCAGCCCCAAAAGCTTGAATTTCTAAGGGCTAGCTCCGTCAGTGATGTCAAGGCCGTGTTGGAAATGAGTGAGCACACTCGTCACCATACGAACTATGAGTTGACTTTTGAAGGAAAGGCCGTGGATGAGGAATTATTGTTGGCCGATTTGATCTCCAATGCAAGCCAAAAAAACTTGGTTTTGACCTTGAGACTTACTCCATACACAGAAAGGGCCATTAAGAGACATCTCCAGAAGATCAGAGCCATCTCAGCGCTCGCTTTTAAGCAGTCGTTTGGTTTGAACGCTGGGGTTTCCAAACTCGGCGGCTTGGAGTTGCAGCCTCCTGTATCCCAGCAAGCTGAAGAAGAACAAGCGGACAAGAAGGTGAATGTTCCAGCGAGAACGTTTGAGGAGAAGTCAAGAGTGGCTGAGATCATCTCCGGCTTTTTTGAAAACCTTCCACAAGGTTATTACACTCCAGTGCCCGTTACCACTCCGGCTTTACGTGCATTGTACTATGGTCCATACAACCCTGTCCCATTGAACTTCAGGGCAAAGGGGCACCTTGCATACATCGTGGTGCAGACTTTTGAGAATGAAATCATTCACATTACCGCAACCACGTCTGGGTTCTTTGCCAACAAGTCCTCCAATAATAAATTCGATCCATCTCCAAGAGACAACGTGGAAAAGTGTTTCACATTGTTTGAGTTGATCTCTGAGGCTTCTAAAAATTTCCTCTCCATTCTCAAGACCAACTCACAGGCCACTTTTGCCCTTGACAGCGCAGTTGTTGCACAGGCCGAGTGTGCCTTCTTGGCCAATCCATGGATCACCAAACCCCAACCACCAACCGCTGACTTCGGAAGAGACCAATTCGAGGACAATTCGTACAAGGATTACAACCACGAGTTCCAGTCCTTTAGAGATATGGCAGAGACCGATCTTCAAGACCGCATTCTCAAGGAGAAGTTGCTCATCAAGTGCGCGTATGACTTCACAGTTGAGGCTACCAAAACCGCTTTGGGTGTCTTGAATGGTGCTTATGCCCCAATGAATCCAGAAGAGCCAGCAGGAGACCATATCTTCCTACAGAACGGTATCTTCTACTCCTTCGGTGCTGACATTGGAAATTTCACTGAGAAAGGTGGTGATGCTGCTGCGAGAGCATCCACTAACCAGGACTTACAGGCTATCAAGTACATCAACACTGTCAACGCTAGAGGTACCTACACTCTGATGACCACTATTGTTGATTATGCCGGTAAGAGAGTTGTCTGTCAGACCCCAGTTCCTGGTCTGTTCACCACCACAGAGGTCAAGGAGACTATCGACCCAGAGACTAAGAATCCTGAATACGTTCAAGGTGATGCACTAATCAATGTTGCATATGGGTTGGATGATATCACTGGCAACATTGAGACAGACAAGGAGTTTGTCAAGGATTTGGAGCTCATTAGAAAAAACTTACACTTCAAGAAGAAGGCCGTTGGTAAGGGATACCTCGTTACAAGTGCTGACGTCAAGGGCATGAGAGGCACTGATAAGCGTAAATACATTTTGGACTTGTATAACGCTACGCCATTGGACATTGAATTCATCGAGAAGAACTATGACGTGTCATCTGAGTTGTCATATCCGCATAGACAGACTGTCATTCGTATGGAGGCTGTCCAGGATTGGTGGACTTCCAAGGTTAGAAACTTGATTGATGAAGAGGCCAAGAAACTGGGCATTGATTTATCTGCTAAGCTCGCCGAGGGCGAGAAACCTCCAACGGTGACAGTGGATCAGGATCAGTTGTTATTCACCGTGGACGCATTCACTGGTGAGAACAATGAGGATGCCAATGTCCGTGATCTGTCCAGATACATCACCAAAACCCTTCTTCCAAGATTCTTGGCTCAGTATGAGCAAGTTGGCGCAGTGGCTCCGACTGAAGGTGCTGCGTTATCTTCTCAGTTGCACAAGTCTGGTATCAATGTAAGATACTTGGGATATCTCGCCGCTCATCTCGAGGAGAAGATCACATCCGCTGTTGAAGCTGAGGAGCAAGTTCTTGAGAACAATGTCGAGCACAATGCAGACTATGCTTTGAAACTCAAGGAAAGAGAGGAAAAGATCATGGCAGAGATCAAGGCTAAGAACGAAGCTGAAAAGAAGGGCGAAAAGTACGACCTTCAGGAAGTTCCGGAGCTTGAGTTGGAGGATATTTCAGTGCCGGAAATCACAGCTTCTAAGCAGTATCAGCATATCTTGAACATCGCCACTCTGGAAATGGTTGCTCGTGCATCTAAGCACATCTTGAGATCATACGCCAAGACGTTACCTCTTCCTCTACTTCCATCTCTGGTTGCCCACTTCCATAACGTTTTGTTGGGTTCGGCATTCAATGCTAACCCTGTCGCCTATGTCGAAGAGGCTGAGGTGTACGCTGGTGTTGATTTGTCTTTCACCAAGTTGACCCCGGAATCTGTCAAGGAGGCCGTGGCAAAGGATGTCAAGATCCACTACAGATACGACTTGCCATCGGACTGGACCACTCGGTTCGGCTACAAGCAGTTACAGAGAGAAATCGCTGTCAAATTCGGTATCCAATGGAACCAGCGCCAGTATTTCTTCAACAACGAGCAATATGAGGCCGCTGAGAAAACTGCTCAGAATGAGAAGAAAACCGCTAAGCAAAAAGTTAAAGGTGCCATCATCCCACTCAGATCCGAAGTCTTTGAACCAAAGGATGTCTCCTTCGCTCCTATCATCAAGCACACCATTCCACGTTCTGCCACTGCTGAACAGTTCTTTGATGCTGGTCATATGAGTACCGTTGAAGATAACAAGGAGAAGAAACAGAACGGTTTAGAGTTGATCAGTGAGTCCATCACAATCTACGAGCAGGTTTATGGTGAATTGCACCCAGAGGTTCAGAAGATCTATGCTGCACTCTCCCATCTGTACCAGGAAACTGGGGACAAGAAGCGTTCTGCATTGGCGGCTAGAAAGGCTGCCTATATCTCTGAGAGGGTATACGGTGTTGACTCTCATGATACCTTTGTGTCTCTCTTGAACTTGGCGTACTTGGAGCTGGACTGTGGTGCCTTGGAGAACTCTCTAAAGGTGTATGCTAGACTCTCCCAGCTCTGGGCCGATGTCTACGACAACAGACACATTTCCATTTCAAGTTTTTTCACCAGCTCAATCTTCAATCTTCAGGAAGAAGGATATGCTAAGGAGGCTACTGTGTTGGTTAAGAAGTTGGTGGCCTTGAGTACTGAGCTTCACGGGGAGCAGAGTTATGCCACTGCCCACTTGAAGTTCCGCCTGGCGTTCTTGTATGCTATCCAGGAGAAGTTCGACGAATGTATTACTTATATCACCGAGGCGCAGAAGGACCTCGTTAAAGTTGCCAGTGAGAAGAACTTCTTGACGCAGCAGGCTGGTTCTCTTTTGAAGAAGATCAGTGCATGGAAGGAGGTTAACGAGTTAACAGCCAAAAACAGGCTGTCAAATGAAAAGGCACAAAGAGAGAAGGAGGCTGATGAGGCTAAGAAGGTGAAGGACAAGAAGCCATTGGACGGCTTGAGTCTTGATGAGGTTCTGGAGTTTGTGAATGGCAAGTCTGGAAAGAAGGGCAAAAAGGGCAACAGAAAGTGATGTCGGGGTTGTCTACATGTAAATAATATGCTTAGAATGTCATTATCCTATAGAGTCATATGACTAGCGACGAATGACCAAGTTCTTCACTGCCTCTGGCAAGTTATCGAGGTCTTCCTCTTCATCGTCCGAGTCAAATGCGTTTTTGTATTTTGCCTGTTTCAGCTCCTGTTTGGCCTTTCTCTTCTCCTGCTCCTCCTGATATTTCTTCTCCTCCTCAACCGGGTCATAGTTCTCCCAAATATTGAGCCTAACGTTCAATGCATTCTCTTCAGCGTCGTAGAAGGCATTCTCATGTGCGATATGGACCATCGAGCCACCGTGAGTCTGGGCGAGACCATTAGACAACAGCTGCAATTGATACGGCTCACTTTGTCCATGAACAGTCACGGTACTGATGAATCCACCAAAATTGTCATTATCAAACACCTGGACCGAGATATCTCTTTGAGCGATGTTTCTAGCATTGTAGGCAATTGCCTTTTCAGAAATAGGATCGTCACGACCACTACCCATAACACCTGCAAGCACAACAACGATCCTCAAGTTGTCCACAGGAACAATGATGCGCAATCTTGTTGGGCTAATGACGTGATCCACAATGGCATTGAATTTTCCTTTGGCCTTGAGCTGTCTGAGATGGGTCTTGGCTCTGTTGGAATCCTGAGAGGCCTCGATGTATTTCTCAGGTTGTGGCTTCTTTGACGAGTGGATTCCACGCTTGGCCTTGATCGCCTGGTCCTCGGCCTCGATAAGTGCGTCCCAGTTAGCAGCGCGGTCATCATCACCACGGCGATGTCTAATCACTGTAGCGAACCCATTGAACACAACCAGCTCGTTCAAGTTCTTACCGTTTTGTAGTTCAGCAGATACCAAAGTGGTGTCATTCCGGACAGCATCAGCCGTGAGTTTCACACGCTTACCAACGTACTTACGCAGAAACTCTTTTGCCTGTGGGATAAATACACCCAACGGTTCGCTAGCACGAGGAGCTCTGACAGACGTCAAGTGAACCAGCTGCTCTTTGTCGTTGGCAAGGAACACAGAGATTGTATCTGATGAAACAATACGGCCTATGGTGGCATCAACGGTGGCACCCACCTTCAAAGTTGAAGAAGTTGAAGATCCGGATGTGGTAACGGCTGCTGGCTTGTTGGACTTCCATAGACCCTTCCCTGCCACGCGTGCAGTCTTCTCTGCCGCACGGAGCAAAGCCATGCCTTGAGATCCAATCAGCTGGGACTGCCAGTCTGCCACCTCTGCGAGCCCCGCAGCGAGGATCTTTTCACTGATGTTCCCTGCTGGGTGGTAGGCCTTCACGATCGGCACATCGGTGGACGAAGTACCAATGAATGTCACTAGCACCTTCTGCCCGACGAGTCGCTGCTCGATGTACTTGCGCGCCTCGTCACCGAACGGCTCAGCTGTGGTGTCTTTGCCGCTGGAGCGTGGGGTGCGGAAGCCCGCGAGCAAAGTCACGAGCTCGATGTCTGATCCGTCGTCGAAGTAGACGTGCGTGACTACCCTGTCACCAGCGATGGCCTTGTCAATGATGGCCTTGTACTTGAGATCTGTGCGGAAGCGGCCCTTGACGAGTGACATTGCAGTGTTTTAGTTACTGATGGTGGAGGTTACGGCGGGGTGTGGCTGGAAAGTTTGATGTCGAGATCAAAGTGGACAGGTATCCACAAATCAAGAACGAGAGCTACAGCAAAAAAACACAGGATCCGGCAAGCCGCTTATAGTTCGTTTATATCTTTACTCCTGCTTGACACCGCCAGTGCCGGCCTGCTCGGCCTGCTCGATGGTGTGCTTGTCAGTCTTGACGTCAGAGTCGCCACCGAAGCCACCGAACATAGAGGCAGCCTTGAACGGTCTCTTGAGGTCGCCAGAGGCCGGCTGGCCAAAGATGTGGATCTTCACAATGTTTGACTCAAGGGCGCTCTTCACCGGTGAGATCGACTGCATCACAAGCGGGTTGGTGTACTTCATGTAAAGGTGCATGAAGCCCATCATAGCCAAGGAGGTGAACACCGACTTCACGGCAGCGTTGATCTGCTGCAGGTCATACTCCTTCACGGTAGTCACAGTAAGCTTTCCCTCAGTCTCACCAGTCATAGACATGGCGTTTGGAGGAGAGACGAATTTGAGTGTCGTGAGGTCGTTCTTCTTAGTCACAACGTATCTGGTGTAGAGGTAGATGGTCAGCGTCGTAAGGGTGGCCGCGGCGTACGCACAGCGCACGTAGAACACGGTGTCTGGGTTCTCAAAGTCCATGCGCTTAGAGACTTGCATCATGATGAGCATGATAGCCAAGTTGGTGATGGCCGGGTTCATTTTGGGTCGGGTTGTTGGTGTTGTCGGGAGGCTCAGCGTTGAATTTTTCATTTTGATTTGATAATTTCTGTTGATAGCGAGCGCCCGGCGGCGGAGCGATAGGCTGCGAGCGGTGGAATCTTCCAGAAGCACACAATGAGAAACGATAAGGTGCGGATTAGCTTAACAGTCGTTTGAATATTATAAAGAGGCTAGAAGAGCTCATGGATTGTAGTATTTACCACGGGTTGTCGTCCCATTTGTGCGCCTCCTGCGGGGCCCGTAGCTGTCCAAAAAGATCGCCCTCCCTCTCAAATACGATATTGCTCTCAAAGTCGTCGTTCACCCTCTGCACCTGCTCCTCATCCTCCTGCTCCCTCAACGTAGTCTTTTGTTCATGGATCTCCTCAACAGAGTCCAGAACCTCAAGAGGTAGGAACGGCTGGAACTCCAGCGCGCGCTCCTTATGGAGTCCACCCAACCCGGCGCCGTATTCCGACACCAATTCAAGTAGATGTGGCAGTGCCACGGGGAATTGCCAGTCCTGGTTCAGGTACAACAAATCCTCGGAGGAATAGTGCATCCCCACGACCTTGGCATTCTCCTTCCTCGCACTGTTTTCTATTATCTTTCTCACCTTCTTGTCTACTTTGACCTCATCCACTTCGTAACGATACCTATGAAGCGCTCTCCATAATTGCGCACCGTTAAGCTTCGTAAATGACCCCACCATTGCAGATACACCATCGGTAGATTGTAATCCCGAGAGACATTGCAACCATTGCAACAACTCGAAAAGCGGCTCAAGGTGAAACTTCACAATAGAGTATAACCCAGAGTGATAAAATGCGGAATCTTGCACGTTCTCTGCATTACCGCTATACATCGCAATACCTGTCAGTGTGAGGGTCCTTTGCTCTCCCAATAGTGTGTATGGAAATGATTTTAACAGATCCATGTCGAGATCTGGCATGTGAGGAATACGATCGTTGCTCCGAGCCCAATCCTCCAACACAGAGATATTGAGACGGATCTGAATCGCCTTGGCTCTTGACAGGTGTTTCTTTTGCGATATTATCCTGTTGAACAGGGTGGAACCAAGCCAGTAAAACACAACGGAAAGAGTCTGCTGAGTGATCAGTGGGTGTATGTGATGTAGGTCAAGAACATAAAGAAGCGCCCCAAATGTTTGAATGATCTTTATTGGTGATGGTTTTAGCTGCTCCTTCACCGAAGGCGGATACAACATTTGGAAAATCTCCTCATATGTGGATTTTGGCTGATGCTTCCGTTTGAAGAAGTTCCAGTCACTCTTGTACAGAGTTGAAGTGATGTCTGGAAGACTTGTGTAGTTCAGCAGACAATCATCAACGAGATTATTAAGACGGAACTTGATAGAGTTGGAGAGCTCAATGATCAACGATTGGAATAGGGTGATAAGCTCTTGTAACACTCTGGGATAGCGCTTGAAGAAACCATCGTCACGACAAAGATAGTAGAATAAGAAGTTGACAACAGAGAGCCAATAACTCTGTAACACAATGTCGCCTTCTGCGTAGACACTCGTGATTCCAGTCTTCGATGCTGTGTTGGACCTGATCTGAGTAAATGCAAGATTTAAAAAGTTCTCCACGAGGATATCATTGTCCTTCATATGATCAGCATAGCGTACACATTGGTAGATCAGCGCAGCTGGATAAGTTGTCTTGTGCTGATATTTTTGCGGCAGGGCAAAAAGAACGTCCAGTAATGCAGGTATGTCAAAGTCTGAAAAGATTATGTACTGGTTCTTAAGCAACCTGGAGAAGTTGAACTCGTCTCCAAAGAGGGTACTTGCTGGGATGAAGTTGTTCGAGTCTTGGTATATTCCCTCGTTGTCGACAATGTTGATGCCCGCCGTCTGGAGTCTAATGTTGTCCATGAGCACCTCGTCTTCGTCTGCATTTGCAAAACCAGTGGACTTGTAAAAGTCAACACCTGCATCAGGTACAGCGACTTCTTGTTTCAGCCCATGCTGTTCAAAGAATGAAGCCATTTCTGAGCCAGGTTTCACGAGGTCATACACTGTGATGCCATTTTTTCCAACAACCTTCGGGTCCGCACCATAGTTCAACAGCTCAGTGGCAACTTCAGTGTGGTTCAAGTACACGGCCCACATCAAGGGCGTATATCCAAACAGCGAGTCGGGGCTATTCAGCGTTTCAGTACCTCTATCCAAAAGTAGCGTGACTGCGTTCTCATGGTCAAACGCAACAGCATACACCAAAGGTGATAGTCCAGTGTCATCAAGGTCAGCAACAAGTTCACGGTGCTCCTTTGCAAGTTCCACAAGCTTTTCAATGTCTCCATCAGCGGCCGCAAGGCATAAGTCCACTGTGGGTGAGGAACCTTGAACCAGCCTCAATGCCCGCTTTGCTGTCTCTAATTGCGCGAGTTTTGAGTCCTGCGTTGCCAGAAGCGACTTCGTCCCGCTCTTGATAGCGGACCAAGGATCACTCTCCATCACGTTGGCTCTGTTATTGCGGTACGGTTGGCCCGGATGCGGGTTCTCTCCTATGCAAATGCGCCAGCTTTGGCAGCTATGTCCTGCCGCGAATATTCCCCGATTAGATAGAATACGCATCGGGTAATATTCGCGGGTGAGGTATCGTGGGCTGGCGCACTGAGCGCGATCAAAACAGCAACAAGGGCACGATCACATAAAAGAGCCAATACCTAGCGCATTTTCACCGGCATCTCGCTCACCCCTAAGCTGGTTGACTACAGGATATGGAGAGAAAACCAACGTATACGCTTCCTGGCGTCATGCATTACCTCCAGAGTGAGTGGGCCACCAACCACAGGGAGCGGATCATCATGACAAGCGAGCTCGAGGAGATGAGGGCTCAGATTGCTAAGCTCACAAGTGAGAACAATTCACTCAAGCAACTCAATGTGAATCTCGAAAGGAAGTTGGACTCTGTAAAATCGAACGGTGGCGTACGCAGCGATCCAGAGATGAAGAAGAAACTGGACTCGTTGACAGGTGTTGACATGGCACCACTGGTGAGCGCAAAGAAGCACCTTGAGGACCGGCTGAAGGAAGTGGTCTTCCTGTTGAAGAGCTCAGATGCAGATATTACTACCCAGCTGCAATTGGACCATCAGCAGGCGATGGTAGCCGTGAGGAAGAAGAATCAAAACTCCGTAGACAATGATACGCATCAGATGTTTGCCTCTCCGGGACCTGAGTCGCCACTGGTCCTACCAGCCGATTCTCCTAAGTCACTTAAAGAGATTGTGGACTCGGATAGTGAGACTGTGCTTGCTGCAGAGGATAACCCAGTGCTGCCAAGTCCATCAAACAAACCTGTCGGTAAACCACCATATCCAACCATTCACAACACATTGTCGATCAAAAAAATTGCACCAAGCTTCACTCTGTCATCTCACACATCGCAGATCAGATCACTGGCAGTATTTAGCGACTCCCTATTGAGTCTCTCACAGGAAGGCACGATACAAAGGTGGATTTTACCTGCTATTACTGCCGAATCAGACACCATGCATAAATCGACAAATATTTACCAGTGCAACGATGCGCCCTTCACTGTGCAATGGATTGATAAGGAGTTGTTTGTGACAGCCTCGGACAATCGTATCACTCTTTGGAGCTTGGATGGAAGATCGCAGCAGCAGCTTCAGAGTTCACCAATCAAGCAAATATCTGTTAATGATCCCTATATTGCTGCCCTGATTGACAGTACAGTCAAGGTGCTTACTCTACAAACTTCCAAGGCACGGAAATGGAAAGAGACTACCATTAACGTTAGTGCTCCAGAAGCGATTTGTCTTGTTGGGAATAAGCTTCATGTGAAAGTCAAAAACGCAATTGAGGTGTTTGATCTGCCGTCAGGTAACTATGTGCAAACCAATCCATTTACTGCTTTTTTGAATGGTCCCGTTACGAAACTGAACGTGACCAAGGATTTCTTCTCCTTTGTTACGCGATCTGAAGCCGTTGTGTACGATAGGGCAAATAAAGCTATTGTTCTTGAAGAAAGGGCAACAGGGGTGAGCGATATCCTGTTCACTAAAAATCGGATAATCATTCTGCGCAACAATGGCTCTGTGGGCTTGTTCCAGCATGACGGCACGCCGGTATCGAGATTGAGTCACTATGATTCTCTCTTGGAGGGCGAGGAGTTGAATGATCTTGCCGAGGATGACAAGGAGTTTTTCAATAGCTCACATAATGTTGGTGCCATATACGAGGGTGAGTACATCCTCACTGGTGGAGAAGATGCTATAATCCATGGCTACAAAATATAATCTAAATCAACAACGTCCATTTTTTCAAGTTTTTAGGTTTCAGCACTGGTCGAGAAGAGAATAGGCCCCCGTCAAATTTGTGACATTGTGTGCCTGGAAGAATTCGACGAGCTCACTTTGGTTAGCTTCGAGCTGTTCTTCGGTCTGCTCATGCAACTGGTATGGTTGGAGTGCTGAATGCTGTGGATCCTGGACCTTTTCAACCAATAGAGAGGTCTCCGATTGGAGCTGAGATTCACGGTGAGAAGCTTGGAAATGTTGCTGCTCCAGACGTTCACGCTGCTGCTGCTGCTGCTCAATGTATGCGTGGCGGGAGAGCTGACATTCGGGGAAGTACCAAAAGGTCTCGTCAATAGGTACGAAGCTTCCCTGGCCTTGAGCGTACTGCTCTATGAGGTGTCCAAACTCGTTGGGCACAGGCTGGGTATTCTGAACAACTTCAGACCTAACATGACTTTGAAGTGCTTCTGGATACAAAGGTGAGCCGTGGTACCGTGTATGGACAGGCTCGATAGGTTCAGCACTGTCCTCATCAGATTCGGATGAATCCAGAAGCTCTGGTGCATGTTGCAGGAACAATGGAGGTACATAATCATCCTCTGTGACCCTGATCCAGGTTATTCCTGGTTTTGTAACCCTCTCTGCAGAATGTGTTCCGTTAGTTTTCCACACTGGCTCGTACGTTAGCACTTCGAACCCATCCTTAGGGTTTACAAGGCAATATGTGTACAATGTCATAGGGTGCAAAACAAGGCAGTTTCTGGTTGAGGCAGTTTCTGGTCTGTTTCCAGGCTTTGGTTCAACAGTTACTGTTCCCCTCTGAACAATCTCTCTGTCTGGAGGTATTCTGAAACGAATACTCTCTGTGTTCGTGGGAGGTCTTCCCCTGCTGTTGATGGAGCAAAGCCATCTTTTGGTGTGCAAACAGCCGGCGGCTCTATGACCTCTAATGCAGCTCTCACAGCCAAGGCGCTCGCCATTCAAGATAATCATTTTTGGTTCAGTGTTAACCTGGACCCTGAAGTTCTGTCCTCCGACACTTTATAAAGGGGAAGGACACAAAAGTGAAGAGTCCTTACGATTGGCGCACTTATAATTTATATCGAACATTGCCGCTGCTCAACGCCCATCATTATATGCATGTTAATAAACTCTAATAGGGTTGGCAAAGCCTGCCAGAACATTGATCCTTCTTTTGCCCCATTCTTCTTCAATAAGAGACTCATGCGCCGCGACGCGTCAGCAAAGTGGCATCTACCTTGGATCAAAAGCTTGCAGCGCACGCTCGTCAGATTCCCAGCTACCACCCAGTAATTTGAATCTGAGGGCTCAGTGTCCAGAACAGCATTGTCAATGCAATGGGAGCATCACTTCATGAGAAGAATTCTGCTTTGGGCAGCTCGTTTGATCGTCGGCAGACATGCATGGACAATAGCGTGCCCAAGCTCAAAAAATTACGTATGTGAAACGGTCTTCGTGGTATCACTAAGGCTGCCTGCTGGAAGGGAGTCCGTATTAGCTACAGCTGAAGTCCCTTGCACTTGTCCGGCACAAAGAATGTGAGGTCTGAGTGTGCATTTTTTGAAGACAAAGCCTACTAATTACCGAATCAAAACTCCAAGTGGGGGGGATTGATCTTCCAAGCATATCATTAGGAGATGGTACCATCAGTTTATTCAAGCAATGAGTCAATGGCATCCCTGGAGCTTTGAATAACATCTTTGTGTCAGCTGTACTTCATTTCGCCTCGCCAATTTTGACAGCTACTGTTAGATTACATGTGAGCTTCTCGATTAGTATACAGGAGTTATGTGTCTTAACTGACTGGCCCTCTTCGAGCATGCCTTATGCTTCAAGCTGAGTTTCGGCATAGTTGGCCTGTGGGTATGAGATTTCCTGGTTAGGCTCAAGTAAGTATCAAGTAATGATATAAATGTTTTAATTACCTACCATCCACTTATCGGTTCTCTCTTCTTAGTCAAAATTTCAACTGTCTCTCTTCCAAGTAAGCCTTAGCCTTCATTGTCTTTATCCTAACTCTCAGAGCTCTTTGGCGGGATGGGGTAACCTCAAGTGGGTAGCCTAACTCTCCCGGTAGCATCCCGGGGTTTTGAAGCACTGGCAGACTAGTACTAGAACCATTCTCCCTCGCATGGATCACTTTTGATAAAGCTTGGCCATTTGAAGTAGCCGAGATGGCCTTGCACTCTATGACCTGTTCTTGGAACATGCTTTCAACCCATGCTCTATCTTTAAAGTAAGCCCCAGAGTCCTCAATAGATATGGACTCCTCCAAATGCTTAACAGAATAGCCTTGTTTAGGCCACTTGAGACTTTTGCGGATATCCAGCTCCTCTCTGAGGCAGTCTATATTGATTGGATCATATTCATTCTCTCTTGTGTACTCCATCTTTCTCGATTTGCATTCAGCTCGCTGCTCAGCTAGTATCACAGATGTGGATCGATCATGAGCTTCAAAATAGTAAGAGAAGAGGTTTTCCTCCGAGTCAGATCCAAAATGATATGAGTTTTTCGGTTGCTGGAGACTGTTTGCGTACGGTGGTGCAGTGTATGGAGGCAGACGGACTCGCTTAATTCTGATGCCTGAGGACTGTACTTTCGATTTCTTATGTGGCACTTGGGTGGATAGCGTATTGGGCTTATCGGGCAGCTCAGCGTCAGCATTAATAGCTTGTTTCTTAGGATTTATAGTGAACTTCAGCTTTTCGGATTGGTGATCAGGGTGCATCATTACTTCTGTGCTCTTCGGGCAACTTCACCAGAAACACAAAGACCGCAAGACGCGCAAACCCTCTCACTGTACCAACCATGCGCTGAGATCGCTTTCCTATAGGCTATACATTACAATCAGCTTAGTGATAACCAAATTACCATAGACCGGCGCGGGGTATCCTCCCACAGCGCCCCTTACTGTTTGCACATTTCTCGGTAGCTGAGCTGCAACACTGCATACACTGGCGTTCTTATCGCGCCAGGATTGCAGGGGTTGCCTAATATGAACATTTTGCAGCATTTTGCAGCGTTTTGTCCAAATCCGGAAAACTAGCACGCCAAAGTATCGCATATTGCACTCCAACTGAAACTTTCGCTTGAGATCAAGAAACCCTTTCCACCCCACCGCTCGATCTCCGCCATTTGAGATGCCTCCACGTGTCTCTACAGCTCAGCGCCGCCTCCTGAAGGAATATCAACAGCTGTCAAAAGACTGTCCTGAGGGAATCGTTGCGGGCCCTGCTTCTGAAGAGTGAGTACGTGTTCATTCAGCCACGGGATCGACGGCTAACCAAACCCAGCAACCTCTTTATTTGGGACTGTCTCATAGAGGGACCTAAAGACACGCCTTATGAAAATGGCGTCTTCCCAGCTCGCTTGACCTTCCCTACAGACTACCCGCTCTCTCCACCTAAGCTCGTCTTCACACCATCTATTTTGCATCCGAATATCTACGCCAATGGTGAGGTGTGTATATCCATCCTGCATCCTCCGGGCGAGGACCCACATCAGTACGAAAGACCAGAAGAACGCTGGTCTCCAGTGCAGAACGTTGAGAAAATACTACTTAGTGTTATGAGTATGCTTAGTGAACCTAATGTTGAAAGTGGTGCCAATATCGATGCCTGTGTGCTCTGGAGAAACGACAGGAAGAAGTTTGAAGAGCAGGTTAAAAGAGGCGTCCGTAAAAGTCTCGGTTTATGATCGGTATATGGTCGTATATTCATTCTCATAGAATCAATGGAAATGTGGTCCGTGATCTGAGACTTTCAAACAGATATATATATATATATATATGCTGGAAGGTTAATTGACATTTGAACCTGAAGGAGAGAGTGGCTGCGAGCAGCTTTTGCCAGTATCGCCATTCTTCTCCATCTCAGCCCACTTATTTGCATATTTCTTGTACTTGAATGGCTCATTGCAGAACCTCATCACGTTCGCCAAGGCGTTCTTCGGTGGACGGGTCCATTGCTCATCCGTAGACTCAGTAGCGTTCTGGTCATCACCGAGCCAGATGCTCTTCGGGAAAAAGGATACCAGGAATGGAATACAGGTCAACCCCAGAGGTGGGGCGAACAAATAATGAGAAACGTCAAAGTAGGCATGCTGGGCAGCCTTTCTCTCAGGAGAGTCAAATGGTAAGTCATAGATGTCAGTGACAGACCCGTAGTAAGTCGCCACCATGGTGCCGTTCGCACTCTCTGACATGTACTTTCCCAAAGCGATTGGCATCTTGGTCTGCCATATGGCACCACCAACGGCAGAACCAATAGCATTACCAATAGACGACCATTGAGAGATGATAGCAATGACCAAGGCCATGCTGTCATGTCCTGGTGAGGAACAGAAGCTTGAGAGGAGATCTCGGAACCAACAACGGAACACGCACCTCCAGTACCGATCAAGATCTGGGTCCAGACAACAGCAACGGTGGAGCAGTTCTCATAGCGAGCCCACACGGTGATGCCCGTGGCAACAACCTGCAGTGATAAGCCAAAAGATTGAAAGTACTTGGTTCCGTGTGTACCTTTGGATTAAACCAACAAGAATGCCGAAGGAGCAGGAAGCCATTGTGAAAGTGTTGTTGAAGTAGGCCCAGTTTCTGTAAGACCAGTCGAACTGAACCAAAGCATATGATGAGAAGTACAGCAAACGCAGCATACCATGTAGCTGATAGAAGAAACCGATAGATGAAGCTGTCATGAATGTTCTGTTCAACAAGACACGTCTTGGCATCGATGGATGAGAAGCAAGATAGAACTCATATAGGACATATGAGATGAGCAAACCACCACTGCCAACGAGCATGGCGATCAAAGATGGATTCTTCCATCCGTTAGAAGCAGATGTGTAGAGAGAGAATGGCAGAGCAACAAGGCCCAGCCAAAACCAAGTAGGAAAAGACCGAAGAAGTCACACTCAACGGAGGATACCCAGACCGGATTGAGGTAACTCTTTAAGTCTCTCTTTGGTCTCTCAAACACATAACCAAGGGCAGCCTGTGTGGCCTCAGCCTTGTGCTCCAACCAGGACATGATCAAGAGGGCTGGTCCAACGGTGGCTGGCATAATGATAGCAAACATACCGCATCCCCATCTCCAGTTACCTTTCAACACAGCCGCAACGATCAAGCCAGTGAGCCACGAGTTGACCAAGTATGGCGGGGATAGCAATCCCAACATCAAACCTCTGTACTTCAACGAAGTGATATCACCGGAAATAATAGTGTTCAAGACACTGATACCAGACGATCCAATGGATAGGAATACAGAACTGGCTGCATATGTGGTGACATTACTACTAGCGGAAACCATAATGGAATCAAGAGTATAGAACAGGAGAAAAAGGGCATAGGTCCAAGGTCTGGAAGAGACATCTGCAATCTTGGAAATCCAGATCTTGGAGACGGCACTGACAATGGAGTTGGCAACGGTGATGGTAGAAAGCAAAGAGTGGTAACCAAAGGCAGAAGTTGCAGCTGGGGAATAGTTGTAGGTGGTGTAAGAGTCAAAAGTAGCCACCCATGCGATGACAACAAGAAGCACAATGAAGTAAATTCTAAACCTCTTACCTGATTTGGTGTCGTCCATGGTGTCTTTGACCCAGTCCATACGCTGGACACCACGGGACTTGAACACGCTGATGTGGGAAATGGAGGTCAGCACGGGCTCCAAGCGTTTCTCAACACCCTTGTCGATAGAGGACTGCGAGTGGGCAGTGTCCTTTAGATCTCGAGTCACTGCTTATGGGATGGAGCGTATTGTAATGGTTTGCATGGAGAGCAGTGCCTTTTATAAGAAGATGTACACTGTTGGTTGGGTATTACTTCTCAATTGTGTTGCAATTAATGTTCTGACAAACAACAGTAGTATCATGGAGAACCGTTGACAGTGTGCTTTTGCTTCTCCCTTTGCTAGAGCGTGTGATAATCATAACGCTGCCGTATCCGCGGATCGGCTTTGCCGAAAACGGGATCTTCCGCTTTTGTGTCATCAGCAAAGACGGGTAGACGGGAAAAGAGTTTAGGGGCCAGACCGATGACCCCTATGAGGACAAACGCATGCCAAAGAGAGGGGAAGTCGGTCAGGCACTGGAATCGTTCATGATCCACTACAGGGGTTTTTTTGACATGATAATAATCATTAAAATTGTCTATTTAGTATCGTAGCTCGTAACAAGGCCAGCGTGTTGGGCCAGTGGATGGACAATATGTGAAATGGGAGGAAGGTCGTAAAATTTCGTGAATGAGTCGTGAGTCATACTAGTATCTCACTGGAGAAGTCATGTTGCGATAGTGACTCAAGCATCAGATTGCCCTGTGACAATTTTCTTGACAGCGTCTTATCGTGAGTCACTTGTTGCTCTTGCAGTACTGCCTTGTCCTCATCCTCATCCTCCTCATCTTCAGATTCGTCTGTAGTGTCTGCATATGTGAGCGAGGGTGTTCTTTTGAGGTCAACAATGTCCACTTCGTCATCATCAGAAGCAGAGTGACTCTCCATTTCTTCCAATTCCTGCTCACTCAACTCGCCAATGAACGGCATCTGTCTGAATTTTTTTGGTACCGCTGGCACATATGTGTAGTCGGTGACAGAGAACACAGAATCCTCGTCACTGATATCATCTTCGGACTCGTAGTCCTCGTCAGAGTCAGAGTCATACAAAATCTCCGATGTCTCGTAGTGGATCTCCATTGCACCGCTCTCTTCATCATCATCGGACTCGCTATCAGTCTCATCGTCATCCTCCTCTTCCTCAATGTAGCTAACGTGCGAGATCTTTGGGAGCTGGAATTGAATCTTGTTTGCAGTGTAATCGCCGTTGAGGATGGCGGTTCTGTGTTCCTGGATCTTGTCCATGAGGTTATCCAAGAGGTTCGCATGCGATACAAGCACACGAAGATTGTGTTCAGGGCGGGCAGCTTCTCTTGCAAGTTTAGCCCTGGCCTTAGAGGCAAGCAGGTACGTCTCAGTCATAGGGTTCATCGCAGCACTCAATTGATGTCGTGTAGATGAATGATCGATGGAGGGTCCCACTTGGGTTGATCTTATATGATTGCCAATTCGTCAGCAACAATTTGTAATCCTCAACATATTAATTCTGCTTCACTGGTGCGGGTGCGTTGCCTTTTTATTTGATTTCTAATGGCAAAGTCGGCCTGCGCGTTTTGCAGTGGCAGCGGCAGTTAACGGCCGCAAGACACTTCGCCCGCGGCGCCTCGGCGACGGGCCGCGCATGCCAAACCGCAGCGCTTGGGCTATGGCTAACCGGATTGAGTGCGGAAAGTGGCTGGGTGCTTAGGAAGGACTGACGGATGCTATTATGACAAGCATGGCCCTTTCAGGCCTCATACAATCCCTCCCGAGTCGTTTATTGGTTCGCGGCGCTAACGGGTGTAAGGCGGAGTTAGCTCCGGCTCTCGGCTGCTTAGTGGCAGCTTCGGCCGGTCCGAACTTTTCTTGACTTTTGATAGCAGAGGCACGGATTTCAGTGACGATTCCGAGCTGACAGTCATCCGTCATCCCCATCCATTGAAACGTTAAAGCCGCCTGGGTGAGAACCTACCGTTAAGCGACTACACTATTACCTTGGGAAAATAGTCCAGCTATTTCTACCACCGACCACCCTGCTACCGAGTGCGGCTTTAACGCTCGCAACAGGTGCAATTCTTTTCGCGACGTTTTTGTTTCAGAACGGTTTAGAGGTATGAATCTTGTTTTGAAGCAGACTGAGAACATCTATTAGGATGTGCTAACTACAGCGCCATGCGTCTAACACACTGTTCCGTGCCTCGTGAGTCGTTATTAAAGCATATCAACTCCTATCCCAAACGTTCCGCTTCAGGTTTTTACCTATTACGCGGACATCCTCATCTTAGAGGTGCGGCTGAGGGTCTCCGCGCGCGGGCGCGAGTGAAAAAATAAACCGTTATGCGTGCATGAACGGTTCCCAATCCAGCCAACTTCCGATGGCACCGACCACAGCAGGAATATGACACTGATAGCTACTCGTAGAATCCATCATCTATCATCTATCATGTGCTGCGTCATTTTCTCTAATCAGTAAAATCGCAAGGGCTGCCTGTTGTTACTTTTTTAGTGCCAAGACTAAAACGGGCCTCTCCATCCTCGCTTCAGGACTTACAATATTCAACTTTATTAAGCCATTCCATTACTCTTCCATCTTGCACCTTTTAGAAGGCTAAGTAGAGTCTACCTATACACCAATTTTCTTTAATTCTTCTTGGATCTTCTCGTCTTCACGGCTTCGGCCAATTCGGTCAACATGGAAACCGTCGATTCCCAGCCGACACATCCATCAGTAATGGAAACACCGTACTTGAGACCATCTTTACCCTCCTTTGGAATGCTCTGCTTGCCTTCATTTATGTGCGACTCAATCATCAATCCAATGATTCTGTCATCACCATTGGCAACTTGTCTGGCAACCTCCGCGGATACCTTTGGCTGGTTTCTGTAATCCTTGCTGGAGTTACCGTGAGAACAGTCAACCATCAAAACACCAGTCTTACCCATCTTCTCCTCTGCTTCAGCGACAGATGCCTCGTCGTAGTTGGTGCCCTTCTTACCTCCTCTTAGGATCACAAAACAGTTTTCATTACCTCTGGTGGAGGTAATGGCAGCGATACCATGTTTCGTCACTCCCATGAAATGGTGTGGGTAAGAGGCAGCCTCAACTGCATCAAGAGCAACGTCAAGAGTACCATCAGTGCCGTTCTTGAAGCCTATTGGGAAGCTGAGTCCAGAGGCAAGCTCTCTGTGAAGCTGGGACTCCGTGGTTCTGGCGCCAATGGCACCGAAGGAGAGCAAGTCCGCAAGGAACTGTGGGGAAATGGTGTCCAACATCTCGGAGGCGATCGGCACCCCCTTGTTGGTCAGATCACAGAAAAGCTCTCTTGACACTCTCAACCCCTTATTTATGTTGAAAGTGGAGTTGATTTCTGGATCGTTGATCAAACCTTTCCAGCCCACAGTGGTTCTTGGCTTCTCGAGGTAAGCTCTCATCACCACCACTAACTCACCCTTGAGCTCGTCGCTGAGCTTTTTCAATCTGTCAGCGTACTCCATAGCAGCATCGTAGTCATGGATGGAACATGGACCGACAACAACGAGCAAACGGTCATCAACCTGCTTGATCACGTTGATGCAGTCGACACGTGCTTGAAGGGCGGTTTTGATAGATGTCTCAGTGGCAGAAACCTCACTTTGCAAGAGCTCAGGGGAGAGCAACGGCTCGTAGCCGGTTATGTTCAGGTCTTCAACTTTAGCCTTGGACAGAGTTAGTATATGAGCATTGGGATGAGGCATCGATGCTTGTGCCTCTGAGGGAGCACTTGGCGACCAGCAAATAAAACAGCTGGAGCAGTTCTTGCAGGTCGTCGCTCGGTAATATATACATACGCTCATCGGATGTGTATATCTTTTTGGATGTGGGGCTTTTTGGTTTGTACTGGAGAAGGAGAAGAAACGTTTTCTTGACTCACATAGTTTGAAAAGTGGACCTGCTCGAGAACCTGGGACTTTTTGAGACTGATAAAAGTCTCAAGGAACAGACGGTAATAAATGATAGTCCAACGGGCAGCCAACAAATCACATTACATTGAGCAATTCTAAGAGGGGCACTCAGGAGGCACCAACTTGGTGTAGGCGAGATGCTGGCAGGGTATGAAGCTTTTATGGAGCTCCCTGGAACCGGTCTGAATATGTGCTTTCAGTCCTCGTAGTCTCGCCAGTGACTCTTGCCCGAGATCAGACTGCCAGTTTCAGCTGAATGGTGCGAAAAATTTTCGCCCAGAGTCTTTGAACCAGTGACTGCTATCTTCTACCGTGGCGAGGGGTCAGGTGGTAGTTGGAGCTTCATGAGCGAACAAAGACGGTGGCAGACTTGAGCAGCTGCAATACGATCGCCGATGGGCTGAAAATGCACGATGTGACACCTAATTCGAGGTGGAAATAAATGGCCCCCATTAGCCTTCAATTGCCGCCTGCCGCTTAATGCCGACAATTACCGTTAAATTGCGAGTAGTATGTGCTCTGAATGCTTGCAGAGCCGAAAATCACCCTACTCTGTGATTACCGTGGACCATGTTCTATTAGTCTTCATCGTATGTACATTTTTGGTCAGCCCCTACTCCACCAGCTCTTCACGTTCTCCCTGTTCTTCTCATCACCAGATGTTAGCGTCTCACCCTGCTTCGTCAACATTGGTTTCTCTTTTGCTGCAACCGTCTCTCTGGCTTTAGCCGCAAATGCAAGCTCCTTGCGCCTTTGAGACCGACACTGTTCCCAAGAGACACAGCTACCGAGTAGGAATCCTCCAACAGCCCAATTCACTGCCTTTTTCGGTGATTTTTGCACCAAAAACACCACTGTACCGAGGACACCAAGTGCGGAGAGCCCAGTGAGGCCTGCCTCTCTGAAGCAGGGCATCTTCACAAGATTCGAGAAAGTAAAGTCTTCAGTTTTGATACTCTCCATTGCTTGTTTGATTGGGAGCTGTGGAGCTGCTGGTCCATTATTGAAACGAGGTTCGGTATCTTCAAGCAATAACTGTTGGTCCTTCTTTGGCTCGAGAGATGGCACCCTCTGGCGCTCAGAGGATCTCTTTGAATGTGATTTTTGGTCCTCGTCACTGGAAGAACCACTTCCTCCGCCAAATGGCCACACCATATCTGTTTTTAGTTTGACTGGCTGCTGCTTTCGATTTGAAGTCTCATGAAATGTCACAGGTTTTCGCGGATCATTTACCGAGCTAGCTGGTTGTAGATTTTAAATATAGGCGTCTCTTTTTTCGCACGACGTCGTTGGGCAGACTGGGTAGCGCGATTGAGCGCCGAAATGTTGTAAAAATATTTGTATTTTGGCCAGGACGAACGTACTACTAGTACTAGTAGTACCGGCACAGCTAAATTATATACGCAGTTCTTGTGCGACAGGCCCAGCTACATATACCATAACATGATCAGCAGCGGATCACGCGCGCGTCGATAATATTCGGCCGGGCACGACGACGTCGTCGTGGCACGCAAAAAAACAGCTCGTGCTCAGGTTCGAACTAAGGACCAACAGATTTGCAATCTGCTGCGCTACCACTGCGCCACACGAGCTATTTCGAATATTCTCAATTTTCTGCATTGTTTGACAGTGCATATGATTTGTAGCCAAAAATGCCGACGTTTCCATTTTCATGGGTTGTAACATTATGATCATATGCAGCCAATATGCTAGACGACGAAGAGCATTGAGTTGACTCAGCTTGGACAGCTATGTCAATTTTTCTTGAGTTTTGAAGGACAATTGATGTGGACTAACAGCACAAAAGTTCAAGATGGGATAGTTCTGCTCAACAGCGTAAATAGAGTGGCCGATGTCCTATAAATAATCTTCTAAACTACGATCGCTACAGCAAATGAATGAATTAGTAATAGTGATATTGCCGGTGGCCGCTGATAAGCATATTTGAATGCAGATAATTGAGGCCATAGTAGCCGAGAGATTGTAGCAACGAATTGTGTTCGCGTAAGAGTCAGAGCTTGAACCTATGATCTATCACATAGATCATGCCAATCATATCAGCAGAAAGGCACCAACCATTAGAGCCGGAGACACAAGTAAGCCCGCAGATCCCTGAAAAGTTGACACTGCTGGTGCAGTAGAAGAACTGACTGTCACCTGGATCTGAACTGTTACAACAGATGTAGTATCAAGGACTGTTGACGAGGCAATGATGAGTGGCGTGATAAGAGATGGTTTAGATGATGGAGCCTCGCCGGCAATAGATAGCGGTGATTGAACTGGAGTAAAGGAAGGTAAATCAGACGTAATTTGCGTGCTGGTGGTATCGGTCAGAACAGTAGTCTCAGAGTCCGTGCTGAGGGTGAAAGAAACCAATGGTGGGGTGGATATCACTGCTGAAGTAGTAGCGTTTGTGATGATATCATATGACGACCCACCTGTGAGAGAAACCGATACAGACTGGTAAGACGAGATATCATAGACAGACGACGCTGGCTCAGAAGTGGATAAAGGACTTGAAGGCGCTGCAGGAACTGTGTTGGAGGTCAGTAGTGGAGCTGAAGAGGAAGCAGTTGAAATCGAAAACGTCTCTGGAAAAGAAAAGACTGAGGACTCCGAAGAGGTCTCCACAGAGGACACGGAGGGTATAGAAGAGGACACAGATGAGGAGGCAGGCACAGAGGAGGAGGGAGGCGCAGAGGGAGGCACAGAGGAAGAAACCGAGAAGGGTTCAGAAGAAGTCGCCACAATAGAGGACACCGAAGACACTGAGGATACAGATGACAAAGCAGAAGCCTCAGAATGGACCGAGGAGACCGTCGACGAACCTTGCAACGAGGATGCGACGGAAGAGCTTGCCGTGGAAGACGAGGGGAAGAAGGAAGAAGAGGACAATAAAGAGGATGCAGATAGAGAGGAGGACAATACAGGGATAGAAGAACTTTCAGCGGTGGCCAATGATGGTGATGATGACGGGAATGATGAACTCGAAGACAAACTGTTAGTTGTTGGAGATGGTGGCGATACCGATTTTGTACATCCTCCTGGACATGCCTCAACAGTCACTGTAGTAGATGAGAGAGGCTCAGTCGAAAGACAGGAGAAACAAGCAGGGGAACGAATGACCCTGGTATTGGTACTAGCGAAGTAGACAACACCATTGCTGGTGAATATGGGACTGGCAGTCACGGAGATGGCAGCGCTGGTGGACGAAGAGGAGGATGAAGGCGAGACCGTAGAAGTAGACACACATTGACTCGAGTAAGTACCAGAGTAGAACACCATTGAGGCGGCAACACCAGTCACGGTGGTTGTCGAGGGAGTAGTGTAGGCAGCAGCGACTGACTTCTCTGAGACATCATATTGTGCAGCTTTCACAGCACCGGGAATAGATGTTTGAGCCTCGACCAAGTTCTCATCACCTTCGGCAGCCTGGGCAAAAGCGACCTCAGCACCTTCATAGTCGAACACAGCGAATATGTTTTGCAAAAAGTCTGCACCGATAGTTGGTGAGCTTGAGTCATAGAGGAATGTCGTCAGACAGAGCTCGGAGCCGTCATCAGAAGTGAGCAGCTTGCCCGCAGAGTCGATCGCCGGAAGGACAAAAGTGCTTGGATCCATAGTAATGTTCTTTCCGGAAAACGAGAACGTCAAAGGCTTAGCGTTGGAGCACTTGAATAGATACGTTGGTGCTCCATAAGGATCAACGGAGGAAGAAGTCATGACGCCGCCAAATAGTTGGTTGATCTCGTGGTACTGAGCCTCAGTGAGAGATGAGACCTCAGCCCCAGAGTCCACAAGGTAAGAAGTCACCGCTGTGTTGGAGTACCCGCAGTCAGCTGTGATCCCGGAGATGGCAACTATCCAATACTCGTCAGAGAGTACAGGCACACTCTCCAAGGTACCCGTGTACCTACCAGTATCGACCCCGCCAAAGACGACACCGCCGGTGAGAGAGCTAGAGTACAGACTGAAAAGAGCTCTTGAGATTTTTCCCTGGTTCTTCAAAGCCCAAGGCACAACCGCCAGGGTGGAGTCGGGAGTATACCCGAGGCCGAGAATGTTGGAGTAGTCACTGACGTAGCCACTGATAATTGTGAAGTTGTTCAGAGTCAAGTCTGCAATAGTGACAATATCCTTGTAGAGGAAAGACTGGAATGATGTGCCATCACCATAGGAGCCTCCAAATGGGACAGTTGTGTTGAAGGATGAGCTCGATTTGTCTGCATCGTAAGCACCAAGCTGGTCACAGGACCCAGCCGAGCAATAAGACTCTTCAACCAAGATCAAGTTGAAAGATCCTGTATCTAGCAGGACCGTGATACTTTGGGAAGGTGTTCCGATCTCAATTCCAGCATCCGGAAGGAGGAAACCGCTGAAGGACTCAACATTGTCAGAGCCGAACGATCTCTTAGGCAGCTCCAGTTTGAGTGGGGAGGCTGAGGCGAGGTATGCCAAAAGAGTGAAGAGGGTCAGTGATTTGAGCATCGGGTGCGATTGGTTTCATGCGTGCAGCACACCTTTAGCGGAGGATGGGAGCCCTTATATAGCCCTTTGTAGATGCCACAGGTTTCACTGCACCACATCAGGAAATAACAGTACCTCAATTGAATCTGCGACACGCAGATGCACCTCCGTTGTGGACGCAAGTAATCTAAATGTAGGCCTCCTTCAAAGAGAGGAACGCAGAAAGATGTCTCGCTGTTGTGTGAGCCCGCGCGATATACATACACACATGGGTGCCATCGTCAATGGGGGCCACCTAAGACGAAATATAGTGGGTAGCAGCGAGCAAGAGCCTCATATCAGCATCTCGAACATATCCAATGTGTTAGCAGCCTATTGTTGCGTCCCAAAGCGGCAATAACACATGCGAAACGTTCGGAGATGCAGATGTTAGGCACCGAGACAGGAAACACAGCAGCGGAATGACAACGGCACAATGCACATATGTCACGCGTTAACTATCTCTGGCGTACTAGCTCCGTACATGGTGCGTGGGGCGGAAGACTTGTCCAGAGGGGAGAGGTTGACGCAAGTTTTGGCATTGAGCCACTCGCGAAACCGTCCCAACGCGAAAACGCGAAAGTTCACACAGCACACGAAATTGAAGGCGCGAGCGCCCGTAGTCAAACCACAGCTCAGAGACCAATGACCGCCGCTGAGCCTGCCCGTCGCTCGACGCGCATCAGAGACAGCTCATCCTCCCAGCTGGTTGACTACGATGATCACATAGACGGGGAGGACTTCGAGGAGGAAGGGGCCTGGGAATCTGATGCAAAGGCGACTAATCGCAAACGCAAGGTCAAGGGGACTGTTGAGAGCAGGAAGAAGGCGAAGACGGTATCGAGAGCCGACTACGTGGAACTGCGTGAGGAGTTTGAGGACCACTATATTTTTCAAGCTATTGTTGACCCTGAAGTGTCTGTGGCAGAGCTTGCCAATGATTGGGTTGATCTGTACAAGACCAACAAGGATTTAGCTAAGAAGGATCTAATCAATTTCATTCTGAATGCAGTTGGATGCTTTACAAAGATTGAGGAACACGATGTTGCTAATAACGAGAGTGCTTCAGAAACTGTCGGCGAGATCCAGACGTTCTTCAAGCGCCAAAAAGTCCATGAGTTCTACCTTCTGTCAAAGAAACCGGAGTATAAGCACCTGCTGAAGAACTACACTCAATTTGTTGCCGAAATCATCGAGGTCTGCGATGAGAAAGGTCTGCTTTATGACAACATAGCCATTGCAGAGGATGGTGAAGAGGTTGACGAACCAGATGAGACAAATGTCATTGAAGATCTCTTGATTTGGCTGTCGTCCTTCTCTGTTTCCAGCGTTAGATCACTGCGATACATCTCAACGATGTCATTGTTTACAATTGAGACTACATTGTGTAAGACTGTGGAGAAGAACAACACATCCCTGGAAAAGTTCAAACACCAGCTTGGTGTTGAAGAGGCAAAGAAACAAACCGCAGCTGTAAAGAAGAGGGTCGAGCAGATCTCGCGAAACATTGCGACTTACACCAACCAGTCAATTATTCTGGAGAACCTTGTACAGGACATTGTGAATACAACGTTCATTCATCGCTTCAAAGACGTGGACTATCGCATCCGTGCTGAAGCAATGATTGCACTAGGAGAATGGATGCAGCTATACCCTGAACTCTTCTACAAAGTGACCTACTTGAAATACCTTGGTTGGGTTCTCTCCGATGCTAACTCAAGCGTTAGACTCCAGGTGGTTAAGACCCTGGGCAAGTTGCTCAAGCAGAACGTTGTCGTTTCAGGGTTGAGACAGTTTCTGGAGAGATTCAAGACCCGTATTTTGGAGATGGCGTTCTTTGACGTTGATATCAACGTGAAGATCAATTCAATCTCATTACTGGCAGATATCAACCGTGTTGGGTTCCTTGAAGAAGAAGAGATAACGAAACTCACTTCTTTAGTCTTCAATACCGAAGAGAAGAAGGTCCAACAATTGGCTGCTATGTTTATAGCTAAAGTGGAAGCAGAGCGCACCACTGACCTAATCGAGACTCATGCTGCGATGCTTGACATGGAACAGGAGTCTTTCCCCCAGAGCCTGAACACACTGGTCAAGTTAAAGACTCTAATTTGTCTACTGAAGGATGCCTGGGCCAACACTGAGTCACCTTCCACTACTGTCACAAGGGATGAAATATTCACCAATGTTGGCAAGCTGCTAGCGAGCACAAAGAGTTATTCAAACTTATGGCATGAACTCATTGACTACTACACCCTCGATAGTGCAACAGTTGATGACCTGGATGAAAGTGTGCTTCCAGTAGTCAAGCTAGAGCCGGCTGAAAGACCAATTCTTTTGTCATTGATCTGTGGCTTCTTGATTGAATGGAAAGCTGGCAAAATAACTGACGACGACTCTTTGGATCTCATCTCCAAACTTCCATCATTAATGAAGGCTTCTGAGCTGTCGCCTACAGAATTTACCACATGTCTATCGATATTTGGCTTACTCCCAGTGGAATTCTTTGATCAGCACAATGAAGCGGAACTGTACGTTAACACTTTCAAGCTCATTGCCAGATACTTGAAGAATAACATCATTGGATCATCACAACAAGGGTTCATTGGTCTACTAAAATCATTACCAAGCTCCGGGGAATCCGCAATAATCAGCGATGTTCGCTTAGTGTTTGAGCATTTGATCAAGGAGCTAATACGGGAGTTGATGACGCTGTTGAAGGATCCAAGCTTTAACATTACAAACGATGCGGTCACTCAACTACATGATGATTTCATCTTGAAGTTGCTCGTCTTGGGCACCAGCTTTGACATCAGCCCCTCGCTTGATGTCTTTGAACCATTGAAGGACTCTCTTCTTGTCCAACTTACTGAGTTAGATCTGGAGGATAAAGGTCAACAATCAAGAGTCGTCTCTTTTTTCAAACTTCTCCTATCAGCGGTTTCATGGGAGCTAAACAATTTATTGCAGTCTGATGATACATATGATGCTGATGCTGATTTGAGACTTTTTCCCGAGATCCTTCAAGAACAGTGTGTCATCATTGAACAAAAATCATACGCATTACGATTCCGGTCTGATGTTGCTCTTGGCCTGGTCGATTTCTACACCATTCTGAAGAACTTCGTTGATGAGTATAAACAATCTGCTAAGAATAACATCAGCCATCTTGAGAGATTCATTGAGTTGTCCTTACAGGGTCTTGAGCCATCGATAGAGACACGAGCTTCGCTGAAGGACATTTTCCTGCTTAAAGAGGTACAGTATGCTAGCTTATCACAAGTGATGCTTGAAAGGGAAGATGATGAAGATATCGGATACAATAGCATCAAGGCCAAATCGGATGACGATCCATGGGATTTGGAACGTGACCTAGTCGTGTATGCTGCCAAGTTACAACAGCTCATTAAATTGGGGTTGTTACCAAGAAGCTTTGCCAATAGATTGGTGCTGAATAGAGATGCAATGGGTGAATTATTCCAAAGTGTCATTCAGGTTGAAGGGATTGCTACTCAGGATGATGACGATGACGATGTTCAACTGATCCCATTGGAATAAGATAGCTATGAATGAATGATTTATACAAGCGTTGATAGTGTTCGTTCAGGTGTTCATTAATAAATAAATTTCAGTATCCATATCTATACCCTTGGTGTTGACCATATGGCCTTTGGAATAGCAGCCTCTCTCTCGAGTCATTGCCTGCCATATTGATCGGTGGTAGTGTGATTTTCGTTTCCAACGAATGCCGTAGCCCTGACGTCTTTTGTGGGGTAGATGAGGCGACATTTTGGATAGGCATTGCGAATGACAGTGGTGAATACCTTTGACGTGGAGAAGATGAGCAGCTTTGGATCGGAGATGAATAGACCGGGAGGCAATCAATCATTCCAGTGATACCATCCAAAATCTCCCTTTTGTTTACTCCTGAATAGGTGGATGTGATCCACGAAAGAAGATTTTGGTGTAAGTTCTTGGTAAAGTATTGGATGAATTGATTTGAGACCTGAATTGGAGAACCTCGTAGCACTGATGCAATCTCATGTTGTACCCCCATCGTGGATGATGAACCCATCTCATGAATCAAATAGATGATTGATTGGAGAATTGCATTATTCAAGGTATCAGGTGTGTTGTTGAGATCGGCAAAGATCTTGATCAATACCAAATAGTTTTCAATGACGGACAACGTGAAGTTTGGTGGCAAGTTGAGCAATGAGTTGAAATCTGACTTGATGTTGGAGTTGGATAGGAAGCCAATAAATAACAAAGGATGAGAGATGAGACCCAAGTTGTTGTTGATTGAATTCACTGACACAGAGCCAAAATATTGGACACAAGCATTGGTCACATCTTCTGAGGAGCTATCCTGCAGGAGTTGTTGCCAATTGTTGCTATTATGTTCAAAGTTGAACTCTTTCAAGGTGATATTCAGTAGATTCCAATGGTGTTGTGACTTGGGGACGATGATATAGTCAACGATGGGGTCCTGGAACTTTAATGGACAGTTGAGAAGCAAGTTACGCTTTGAAATCATGATGAGATTGTTCAAAACATCCGGATCATCGCCATCCAACATCGCTGAAGCGCTTTGCTGTATAAAGGATCTGTTGGCCATGATGATAGCGTTATGAAGGAATGGTTTTGATTGGAATGAACAAGGTTGGTTATACTTCAAGGCTTGCAGTTCGTTCGATAGTCCCATGATGACGCAATCTGAGCAAATGACCTCCTCCGTGGGAAGTACCGCAGTGCGGGCCAATGAATCCAAAGTATCCAGCAGAGTTGTATCTTTCAGTGGCAAAGTTTTGTGGAGGAATAACTGATGGACCACAGGTGGTTTCTTGTTGTATGCCATTGCAAAATTAGAAAGGATCAAAAAGATGTACCAATAGTTGAAAAGAGGCTCATGCGGCGTTTCCAAGATCCTTTGAGTTGACTGATCCAAGTATTCAAGTATTGTTTCAATTGGTATGAGTGTATCAGTGTTTAGCCTCTTTAGTGTTTGATAGTTCATCACATAGATGTTTGCGATGATGGTGAGACTTTGGACAATCTCCAATGGGGTTTTGCTGGATTTGAGTATAAGCATCCATGACTTGTTCAGTAGTTTCAAGCAATCTCCAAACTGATTTGAATCAGCAGCACCAAATGCCAGCAAGGCATAGAAAAGATTTGACGTTTCGTCTAGGGTCAAGATCTGGTCCGTTTTAACCACTGGTAGATTCAAGTTGGACATGGTACCCCAGACAAGAAAAAACGACGAGATCTTTGAGTCAAGAGACAGCTCCGAGACCTTGTTGAACTTTTGAGACAATGTCAGCAAGGATATGATGTTTTGCTCGTTAAACTTGTAGAGTTGTGAGTTATCCATCGTAACAATAGAGCAAGGCTCTCTTGGCGACGAAGCATTGGATGAGCAAGGTGTACTCGTTGACTCTGGTGGAGCTGAACGGGGCTCTTTCTTCTTGTCCTTCGCATGGACGGTTCTCAAATGCCGTTGAAGCAGATCTCTGCGTACGAATGCCGAGTCGCACTTGTCGCATCCGAAGGGCTTCTCCTTTGTGTGCGAGCGCTCATGACGAGCTCGGTGTTCCGAACGCGAGAACGCTCTTGCACAGAAGGAGCAGATGTAGCGGCGTTGAGGGGGCATGAACGGTTATCGTAGCGTCTCCTCCCTATTGTCCGTCGCCATCGGTGGGAAGGCGGGCATTTAAATGGAATTTTTAAGGCAGGTGCAACGATGTCCTCACCCCACCTTACAGGAACCAGCGACGCACCGGCCGACCTCGGACTCCTGCCCCTCTTTTCCTTTGGTTTTCGTGTGGGAAAAACCTAGATTGTGGCAAAGTGGGAGGTGCACAGCCGGGAGTGGGCCAATGCTTCTACAAAGCACCAGAGGCTGTGCGCACCAGCAGTGCACCAGCACGGTCCGCGTCCATAGCAAACCACGATAAACACCACCTGATGCCTGTTGGCCGTGTATTTCTCTCCTCTTCCGTGTAAGTGGACGGGCTTAACCCCACCGGCCCTCTGTGGGACGCTGCCCCTCCCCTCCAGAGAGATAGACGGACGCGGGGTTTATCCCCCCCTCCCCCACTCTCAGCGAACTAATTCAAGGGATCAGACAATACTTCAGGATTTCTCCGTAGAACAAGGTTGCACCCCTCGGCCAATCCCCTGTCGGTCTATCCGCCGACCATCCAGCAATGCTCAATGCCCATACGATCTGCCATCTGGTGATTTAAGGCACCAGGGGGGTGGGGGTGGGGGTGGAAGGCGACTATTGTTGTCTGGTTACCCTTCCTCCTGTTCCTGCTCTCTCTCTCTCTGGCACTCCGCTTTTCTTTTTCATGAGCGCTTAATCTTTCTCGTTCCGTTTCTGAGGGGAGCGCGGAAGGGAAGAGCTCCAGACGATATAACGCGGTGATGCAGCAGCGGGAACTGATGCGGGCCTATGGCGGTTGTAGCGCAGAAAGCGAGATAGTGGAGAGCAGAGTCTGGATATCTGGTTGGCTTATGTGAAAAAACGGAGGGCGGCTAGTCCACATTCATAGCCAACCATCCCTCCTCCCGAGTGCTCGTATCTCTCGAGCGAGTGAAATATCGCGGACGCCATTGTCATATATGTAATGTAAGGAACAAACTCCCCCCGCGGAGTTGTAACTTCGCCCCCATTAAAAACAAAGGGCAAGGAACCAACAAGCATATACACCAACGTGCCAAGTGCCAAGTGACTGATGGCTTCGTTACCCCTTGGAACGATTATCTACACCTCGGTGAAACCCATCTTCAAGATTTACTTCATCATAGCATGCGGCTTTACAATGGGTAGACTGAACATGCTCACCGTGGAAACTTCAAGGAATCTAAGTGATATGATAATCTCATTAATCCTACCTTGTCTCCTATTTTCCAAAGTGGTCACCAACTTGCAGAGCAATGATATAAAACAAATCGGAATAATATGTCTCATATCTGTTCTGATGACTCTCATATGTGGTCTTGGTGGGTTGGGGTGCTACCTTTTGGGTAAACCGGTATATTGGATGGGCGGTTGTCTAAGTGTTGCATTGCTGCCCAACATTAGTGATCTGCCCATTGCCTATTTGCAGACTTTCAGCACAGGTTTGGTGTTTACAGAAGATCAAGGTGACAAAGGTGTCGCATATATGTGCATCTTTACAGCTGTCCAGATCCTTTTCCAATTCAACCTGGGACTATTCAAACTCATTGGTTATGATATAGAGGTACAGAAAAGAGACCAGAACAAACTACGTGAAGCTGAAAGGGACCGTGAAAGATCACCAACTCACAATGATGAAGAGATGTCATACTCAAGCCAAAAAGAAAGAGATAATGCAGTCACCCAGCTGGTTTCCACTTCTCAATCAACTGCACTACAGAGAACTCAGTCAAAAATGTCCAATATCTCACTACGCAGAAGTAAATCACAAACTGTTCACGACCTCATCACTGAGTACTCTCTGGCAGATAAACTTTCTCAGAATGTCTATCCTACTCCAGGTCAAACATCTGAGCTGGAAGTTGTCGATTCAACCGTTGAACGTCCACTATGGAAGAAGCTACTCATCTTCACTTATGACAATTGGAAAAGACCAATATCGGTGGCTCTAATTTCATCCATGGCAGTTTCCATGATTCCGTGGGTCAAGGCCCTCTTTGTGAAATCAGATCAAGTTTCAATCCCAAATGCACCTGATGGACTCCCCGCCTTATCTTTCATCCTGGATTTCACAAGCTACGTTGCTGGTGCATGTGTCCCGCTTGGTCTATTGATCTTGGGTTCAACTTTATCCAGGTTGGAGATGTCTCGAATCTCTTGGAGATTTATCAGAACACCTCTGATGCTATCCATCTTGCGATTGATCCTGTTACCTATCATAGGCACCGCTGTAATTTTTGGACTATCCAAATATGGCTGGTTTGATGACGATGATGTCCTGAGATTCGTATCCACCATCGTCTGGGGCCTACCCAATGCCACGAGTCTCATCTACATCACTGCATCTTATACTCCACTAGAAGGAGACTGGAGACAGATGGATCAATTGGCGGCGACTTTTATCATCCAATACCCATTGCTATGTGTCTCTCTCCCGATACTAACCACTTATGTGATAAAGATCTCCCTGCAGTTCTGAATGCATTGTTGTTTTCATTATATACCACCGGTAGGAGCCACAGACGTGGTTGTGCGTGTCAAAGACTTTCTGGGGTAGAAAATAACAAACACCAAACATCGTCATCGGATCTCTTCTCCACCCGCACGCCAGAGACGCACAAACAGCGAAGTACTCACAACTTTTCGCCAACACAATGTCATCACCACAAATCGGCTCGGAGCTGGTCCCCTCGACGGCTGTCTCAAGAAGAACATCGGCCGCCCAAACACCTCGGTCACATCATTTCTCCTACCTTCCTGTCAATCCAACCACCAATGAATTGAGGTATTCATTCATCAATGCAGACTTCATCGATGATATAGACATGGAGCTACCGAAGGGTATCGGCGAAATGAAGAGCAATACCGCCAGATTGGCATCTTCATCGGGATTCCGTAACTTGACATCGACACCCAAATCTTACCATCCAAATTCATTGGCAAAATCGCTACCAATAGATTGGAACCTGTTCAACAAACAGTTTGAGCTGAATGAAAAGCTCCGAGTATCGAGGCTGAAGCGCAAAAGATCCACGTTGGAGGAGTTTGAGAACAATTTTGAAAACTTACCCTTCCACGTCATTGACTTCATCGCCGATTGTGTGGAGTCACAGTCGGATTTGATCCATTGGAGTCAAACATGTCAATTCTTCAACAAAATGGTCAACAGGCGTCTATATTCTCGTGTTATCATCGTCGATGACATTAGTTATATGTGTAAGCATTACGATGGAAGTTACACATTGGTTGATTCCAAAAACTACCCAAAGCTCTTGGCCTCGTTGCATTCAAACGACGCATTGGTGCACTTGATGAGTGAGATCATCATTGACACATCATCAAACAACTCGAGCTATGATTCACTCGATGAAAATGTGTATTCAGCATTATATGATCTCTTCTTGACACAGAACAACAACTTACAACTGTTGGAGAATTGGGACTTTAGCAATTTGAAAAAGTTCAACTCACTCTTGCATTACAACAGAGATCATTTGATCAGGCACAATTACAACAAGTATACCGACTACTACTATGACCCTGTGGATATGGATGAGCTGATTCGAAGAGACCTGCTTCATTTAACAAGTTTCCAACTGTTGGATCTAAATGACATCAATAAGCTCCCTGTGTCTGCCACTGCGGTATCATTTGCATTGGAACATGAATTTCAAGTGGTTGGGAAGTTCCAGCTATCGCTCTCTGGATGGGATACACTGCAACAATTGACGAGTCTAAAACTCCATACACCACATGCCTATGACCAATTCATCAGAGAGTCTTACAAGTTCCGCAACTCTGATACACACCAACGATTGAACAACATTCGCACTCTATCTATTGCCAATATTCATAAAGTTGATGATACAACTCTGGAATCTCGTCTCAGTTTCCACAAGTTGAACACGGTCATCGACTTATCACAGGTGGAGCGCTTGGAGTTGAAGCTCAAATGTCATGAGAGGTCACAATGCAACTATTGCATAATGCAATTCATGACGGATTGGTATCAAGAACTTTTGATTGAAGACAAATCGAACTTGAAGAGTTTGGCTTTGATCAGTCTTCCTCCAGGCTCTAACGTTAATGTCAATATGCAGTGGGATTCGATCTTGGGTAATGTTGAATTTTTGAAGAAACTTGGAGGCGAGTTGAACTTCTTTTTCATCAATTTGAATGATTTCCCGTATGTACCAATCTTTGAGAAAACAGAGGCATTGGAGGTACAGGACTCTTTGAAGCTTCCAATCAATAATGGAATCCTGAAAGCTCGAAAGTTGATGTACACAAACCTATTGGAGTCATTTGTAAAGTTGGAAACTGTCATCATACCGGACTATTTCTACAATTGGGCAGTGTATAACAACATCATTGATCTATCCAAAGATGAGAACGTCAACTTCTTAAACTATTTGGATTCCTGTCTGTGCAACCATTGCTGTGCCGCACGTCAATTGTTCAAGCATTATTCCACTCAAACTGCATTCAAGGATTTCAAAGGACGGTTCAAGACCGATTGGCAGTATAACAACGGTGTTCAACAGCTGGGTAATGGAAGATTCAACAAGCTTGATGATAATCCTGACTCGTACAGAATCCTGTACAACTACATCATACGTGAATTGAAAAACCGCATCCCATTGAAGCAGGTGAACAAGGTGCAGTCATCTCTCGACTACGATAAGTTTGTTCCGACCGTATACTCCAAGACTGCTGTGATTCCTTCAAAAGACTTTGAACAGTTGTCTAGGTTAATCACACATGGACTGAGGTCCAATATTCAACAGCTGGTTGATGCTTTACCACGTATAAAGAAGTTCAACTTGGGTGGTGTTCTGTTCAAGTGTTACCGATTATCAAGGGACAAGGTTAGAGTGACCGCGATGTATGATGATTTCGAAGAGGAGTTTACAGTGGCAGCTACGTTTGTGGAGGTTTAAAGCATGTATCGTGTATAGCCTTGAAACCGTGTAATGAGAAAAGCTCTTTCCCGGGTATTAGTGGAGAAAATACATCAACCGAGGTGCTGATGATGATTTGTGCCTCAATTCAAGCCGTCTCCTTGTCGGCATAATCCATACTCGATACTGAGTGTGTTTTTTGTGCCAACTTCGCATTCACCACAACATTTTCCTCTTGCTGCTTCTTGATCATGGCCGCGTAACCGTACTGTGATCTCTGTCTCAGTTGGGCACCCCATTTATCAAACACCCAAGGGACTGGGACCATGGCAAGAGCGATGAAGGCAAACAATGAAGATGCCCAATCAATCCCTAGACGGTGGTACATTTGCACAGTAAACAATGGAAACACCGATGCCAGAACGTAACGCAGCAGATTGTTAGCAGCAAGGGCAGAGGCAAGAGACATTGGTGGGTACGCCATTGAGGTATATGTGATGACACAGAAGAAGATGAGCAAGAGACCCATTCCGAATGGGACGCCCGCAATGACAGGGCAGATCCAATGGACGGATTTTTTAGACGACCAACCAAGCCAGAATAGGGAGATAGGAAGACAAACAGCACCAATCTTGGCCGTGATAAGACGAGTCTCCGGCGCGTCAATGATTAACTTACCCTGTGAGTCTCTATTACCACGAGTTCCATCTGGATTCTTCTTAAACCAAACATAACGGTCCAAGGAAAGGTAAATCGCTGTGCCAAGGATAAAACCAATCATGATTCCAAGGAAGGTGAGACCAGATGGGCCAAGCCTCATGAAGTAGACACCTCTGAAGATAACTGGGTAAGCTTCAAAGAAGCCAAAGAGGACGGCAAAGACAAAAGCGACATAGACTGCAAAGACCATAACGATTGGCTCAACAAAGAGCATTTTGAGCGGTGTCATTAATGTGACCGAAGCAAAGAGCTTAATCAGCTCCAATGGTGATTGCTGTATTTTTGCGAGCTTGATACCTCTCTTCTTTGCCCTTTTTTTTAGGATAACTGGCTTATAAGTCTCTGGAGTCAGAAGAACAGGGACGAGAATCACACCTGCAAACATCAAGTTGACCCACATGGTCCATTTCCACCCTTTCGCCTCAGCAACAAACCCACCAATGACTGGTCCCAAGACAGGACCCATGAATGGAGCCAGACAGAATCCTGACAATGCAACCCCGATCATTTCAAAATTCCACATATCGGCAATGGTACCACCAGCTATGGCCATGGCAGGTGAAGATAAGAAACCTGCAAAGAACCTAAGCACGAGTACTGATCTAATATGCGATGAGAGTCCAACACCCATGGTAAATAGCATGGAGATGGGTAAACTTGTGATGTAGACGATTCTTCTACCAAACATCTCAGACATTGGGGCACCCAAGACTGGGCCAAAGGCCAAACCCAGGAGATAGAAGGTCAATCCAGAGATAGCCAATTCTTCTGAGATGCCCATTTTCACGACAAGATCAGGAACACCACATACGTACAACGAAGAGCCGAACGTGACCTCCAAGCAGATGGATGCGGTGACCATAGTGATCAACCATTTCTTTGCCAATGACCAGTTTTGTGGATTGTCTTTATCATCTGGGGAATCCCAATCCAAGAGCCTTGCATCCAAGCCATCGTCAGAATCCAGTTCATCTTCAGGAGCCGCACCACCGAGGATAGCCTTTCTTGATAGGGTACGTTGAAGTGCTAATTCGAAAGTATCATTTGCTGGAGTCTCAGGGTCGAACTCCTGCACGGGCGATTCGTAAAGGGAATGTCTGCTTGTTATGGACCTGGTTGATCTTTTTGTTGGGTACTGCACCAGATCCGTGAGATCTCGTGGATTTTGAGCAACTTGATCATCTTGTGCAGATTCAGCGGTGGCCGTGAGATCTGTAGCAGGCTCATCGTCATCCTGTGTATCATTTGGCCTTTGTAGAGTGGTTATAGACTCGGTGTCATCCTGTTGGGCTTCGTCTTCTGTCTCAAGGTGTGAGACAGCAGATTCGTAGTCTGTTGACAGCCGAGAGCTGAGAGACTGGTCAGACACCGACTGTTGTCTTTGGGCCTGGGCCTCATGTTCCGTTGATTGAATAGCACTGGGTAGAGACATTAGAAGAGGACGGGATGCGGAGACTCTCAGGGCACCCAGGGGATGAGTGAAGACAGAAAATCCACAGGGGGCTAACTATTCCCAAAGTGGAGGATGCGCCTCGGTTGAAAACATTTGGACCGCGGCTAGAAATAATTTGCGGCCGCTAAAGTCCGCTCTGTCCCAAGGTGGCGCCAGCAACGCGTCTTCTGGACGCGGGCAGTTGGTGCCATGAGGAATACACACTCTATAGCCGTGCGATCGAATTAGTCGGCAGAGAAACCTAGGTGCAAAACGGTGAGTATCACAGGCTCATTAATCCCGACCTTGGCCGTGCTTCTATTGTGCAAACCCTGCGAGCTGCAGTCACGTACTGGGCGTTAATCTCCCGATGGCAGGTGGTTGGCGCACATTCTCCTGCCAACGCGCAGCTGCCGACTAAACTCCGCAGAGGTGACGGCTCTGACGGTGGCGATGGCGAGGACCCGTCGCCTTATGATGCCACGTTCACAAAGCTCACCCCTATTCGATCTACTGCATACATTACTGTGACACCAACTTGCGTTTGAGCTTGGGTCCTGCTGGTCTGTCCAGCTCTGCCCCATTCCCTGCCCCATTCCCTGCTTCTACCGGACCATCCACCGGGAGCACTCCTATAATTGTTCTGCCTGATCCGCACGGAACTGTTGAACACTGATGGTCAAATTTGTGGGGGCTAATGATTCCTGGCAATGGATATGGAGGAGCTGGAAGTGGTAGCGGTGGTGAAGGTAACAGCGACGCTTCCTTCATTCCATACATTGCTACTCTCTCATCTGGGAAACACCAATGATGTAACTGTTATTGCCACTGTGACTTCTTCTCCTTATGTTAGCGGATCTACCAAGGGATCGGATTGACTTCACCTTTGGCTAGCATACTGTTTCAGGCACCAACATCGACTGTTACACTGACTAGAACGATCAACCCAGATGGTTCGACAAGTGGTCCAACTCCTGCTCCTATACTTCTGCTGACGGATCTGGCTCTGGAACAGCCTCGCCTAATGGCCCTGGTTATGGCGAAGCTAACACTGCTGGGCTAAGCACTGCCTCATTCTACAACCATATTATTTCTTACAGGGCGTTTGCCATTTGTTCTGCACATTGTTTTAATAACCCATTCAAATTGATTTTATACATGTTAGGTCGTGCGTGCATGTCTGCTTTATTTCCATGTTTACCAACGTCTAATTTTGCTTGGTCTTCTTCAGTTTCACTTCGGGCAAGATACCGTAATGGTAGATGAACTCATATTGATCTTGCTTGTTAATCAGGTGCAGTCTCAAGTACTCTAAGTAAACCACGTAGTAATATACTCCGGTACCGGTGAGGATATGCCACCAGCCGTGAAGCTCCAACAGAAAGCCGTATGGCATACCAAGATAGCGTCTAAGGTCGATCCAGGTTCCACAGAGTTGAACGTCAAGATTCCAGACGAAGAAACCGCTGAGGAAGATCACTGCACCATATGTCATTGTGGAGTAAAGTCTCTTTCTTGCAATTGCATCAGCAACTCTAGTCTCGGTCAGTAAAAAGCTCTTGTACACTATCACCACATTCATGATGGCGTAGGCCACCTGATGAATAGTTGGATCCTTATAGTGCAGGTATACAGCAGTCAAGATGTATGATCCAAAAAAGATGGTGGCACCGATCAACCAAGACGTCCGAGTATTCTTGCCTTCACTAAAGATAGACCACACCGGGACGCAAGTGGCGTAGATCATCGGAAGCTCATCCATCAGTTGGAACTCGTATTTCAAAGTCATATGGAACAGCCAGCTTCCAACACCTACAAGCATGAACCCTAAGCCAATAATAGCAAAGCGCACCTCATGCTTGTTTCTTATCGCTGAGACTATAGCAAAGATGGCGAGTAAGATGAAGACGCTGTTCGAGATGGTGTTCATGGCCTCAGCAACATAGTAAGACACGACATAGTTCTCTTCACACCAGTCGATGGTAGAAGTGGCATCTTCCCAGTATCCAGCCTGTGGGGCATCAGGATAAGGGAAGGCGAGCGGAAGGGGCATTGTGAAAAAAAGCTGAGAAGCAACTCGTTCAAGTCAGAGGACAGTCTCCAATAGGTCTCAGGAATAGCTTGCAGGGCGGATGAACAGCGTTGCGAGCCACTGGAGTATAATGCTGGAACACTCGCTATACGATCGGATAAAGCTGGGGATCCGAAACGGGGACGGAATCAATGACGTGCGCGAAATTTCCAGGCAGACGCGGCCCAAACGGCAACGACCAGCGTTACGCAGCCCCGGGCGGGCGAGGTTGGAATTCGGTTGGCGCCACAGCCGGAAACCACCTTTGCCAACTGATATCGAACTTGGGGGCAAAAGGGAGTCGACCTTGAAACATCTCAATTGTGTTGATCACCATGAAGAACGGTATGATCTCAACAAAGCTTCGGAAAACCAAGACCCTGGATTGGTCTTCACCACTTAAAACGTATTTGAAGGCGCTTTATGGCACTTCGTTGGACCTCTCTGAGGAGATCTCCACATTCTCCAGACTCAGAGACTGTGTCAAGGACCACGAGGAGACGAGCCTCGTCTTGTTGAAGGATATGTACTATTGTTACTATGGTCAGCTAGAGTTGCTAGACCTCAGGTTGCCTATCGGCGATGGTGTTAGGGTCAAGTTCACGTGGTTCGACAGCTACAAACCGTCAGAGTCGCACTCACAGCATTCCTTGGCCTTTGAGAAGGCTTCTGTTTTGTACAATCTGGGATCAGTGCTTTCCCAACTCGCTGCTCAGAGGTTTGAGGAGGAGGACTACAAGCTCAGTTACCAATACTTCCAACATGCTGCTGGTGTATACAGCTTCATCAGCGAGAACTTCCTTCATGCGCCTTCAGATGATCTTAGCGGTAAGACAATGGCGTTCCTCATCACGACACAACTCGCACAGGCCCAAGAGGTGTTCTTACTGAAAGTCTTGAGCGAGGGCGGGAAGGCTAGTATGATCTCTAGAATGGCACACAGTTGTTCTCATCTTTATGAGACCGCCAGGGAAAAGTTTGAAGCATTAGATGATTTCGGTGAGCCCAAATGGGTAGCTACTCTGAAGTTCAAACAAAGGTTTTTCAAAGGACTTGCCTTCTATGAGCATGCCCTAAATGTGGAAGAGAAGAAAGTTGGAGAAGCCATTGTTTCTATGAAATTAGCCCTGGAGGCATGGGCAGACTGCAAGGGCCTCGATAATGTTGGAATTGACCTTAAGAGCTACACGGCATTGGCAGAAGAGGAGCTGGCTAAACTGAACAGGGAGAATGATCTAATCTACCATGATTTATTGCCTTTGAAGGAGTCGATTGAGCTAAAACCACTGGAGGCTGCAAAGAGCATCAGCCTTAATGATCAAAAAATTGAGGAGGTCATTGGTGAGGATATTTTTGAGAAGGTCATCCCGATGAATGTGCACGAGAAGCTCAGTTACTACTCCGAAGAGAAGGCAAAACTATTGCGGTTGCAGATCGACAACAATGAGACTTCAAACATCGAGCTGAGCTCATTTTTGGAGTACTTGAAACTGCCAAAGTCGTTGCAAGAGTTTAAGAACAGTGTTGATAAAAAGCTTGACGATCGTCTTTTATCGTGGTCTCAAGAAGTGGCATCATCCAAATGGAATGATGTTGAGCGAAATAAGGAAGCTATAGATTCGAAGAGAAAGGCGATCTTGGGGCTTATCAAGCAGCTCGAGAGTCAACTACAAAGCGATCCAGACTCCTCATCATCTGGCTTAGGGGAGGAGCTTACAAGCTCGAAGCAGTCGTTGCTCTCTGCATCCGCGTTGGATGATCAGATCAACAGTACAATTCTATCTGAGGCGGCTAACCTTAAAGCTTTAAGATCTCCCTCGACGCTTGAATTGTCTTTTTTCAACCCAGAAAATGAAGTGAGTCTTTTGGATATGAATGAGGGCAGCAATTTCGCGGTAACTAAGCAGCATATTGCCAAGATCGAGTCCAATCTGAGACTTTTGAATGCAATGAAGTCAGAGAGATCAAAGGTTATCGAAGATTTAAAGACGGCCATTCATGAGGATGACATATCCAATATCCTGATCTTAAACAACAAGAAACTAAGTGACAAGGATGAGAAACAGCTGTTTGAACAGGAGTTGACAAAGTTTGAGCCATTGACCAATAGACTCGATTCGATTATTTTCAAGCAGCCACAATTGATCAAGGAGATCAAGTCCAACTACGATGCCATCATCTCGTCGAATGCTGGTGTCTCTGAGAAGGCAAATAAACTGGCATCTTTTGAGAAGTCCTTCCAAAACTTCAAAGACTATGAGGTGAACTTTCAGAAGTCGCTGGACTTTTATGACAACCTGTTGCAATTTGTGAGAGATGTGGAGGGAAATGTGAACAGGTTCCTTGTTGACAAGCAGAGACAGAGGCAGTTTTCACAGTCGTCCCAACCTTCAGATGCATTGAGAGATAGGTTCATCAAGCTGAGCGTGTCGTCTCAAAGTCCACGAGGATCCTACTCTGAGACACCCACTCCAACAGTGCCAACATACGGTGCGTACCATCCAGACTCGCAGCCACAGTCTCCTTATCACCAACAGGTACCATCGCCTCAAGTTTCATACCAGCAGCCGGTACCGTCTGGCCAAGCCCCATATCATCAGCCTGTCCCATCTGGCCAGGTGCCATATCAACAGCCAGCTCCGCAATCACGAGAAAATTATCAACCGCAGGTGCGCCCTCCACAGGTGTCCTATCAGCAGTCCCTACCACCGTCACAATACCAGCAACAGCGTGCACCATCTTTCTCATCACAACCTCAGGCGCAACAGTTTCAATCACAGCCATCCTATCAACAATACGACAGACCGGCTCAGGTGCAGCCTCAACAGCAGCCTCAACAGCAGCCCCAACAGTACCCGTTATATCAGCCGCAGGTACCGAACTATCCCACAGATAGACCTCCATTGCCGCCAAAGTCACCATCACAGACGCCGCAGGCTTCACAGGGACAAGGAAATGACGGCAGATTTCACTTCTACAATGAGCCATCAACGTTCAATGCTAACATGTATGATCAGTTTGGGAAAAATCAGCCGACTACTCCAAGATATTCCCATCCATATGATCCTACAAAGCCTTACCCATAAGTGCAACATCATATTGAACTCGCTGTTATTATAAGTGTACTAAAATTTCATGGACATTAGTACAGCATCGGGCTGGTCAAGTTTCTGGTCTTTGTAGTATTGAGGCACGATCTCCTTGTCCTGGAATCCAAGTTTTGCGTACCATTCCCTGACATCTTGTTGTTTGGTCCATACGTGCAGTGTGATTTCGTGAACGTAGCTCTTCTTGGCCTCCTCGACAACATAGTTGACGAGTTTCTTGCCCACGCCAAGCTTTCTATAAGGCTCTAACACGGCCAGCGATTGAATGTAGACACTTGTCGGGACGCTGTGGTGCGGTTGCACGTCAAGCTTGGCCTTAACCGCACCAATGGCGACTTCTCCAACATAGGCATACTTGGAGAATCCGCTTAGCGCATCAGCATAAAACTCCTCAGGGTACGACGTCAGAAGCACACGGGCATTGATCACCTCCAGGACATGTTTGTTGTTCTTCGTGATGTCATCCAGCTCAATTAAAGTCATCTTTGGAGATGATGGTAGTCGGGTATATCGATCTAGGGTGCCGCTGATGCCTTCCCTGCTCAACTGCGTTGTACTAATTGGGATCCCCGCGCCCAGGTGGATGAGTCCGAGTCAAGTACTGCCCCTACCTCTACGTGACTAATCTGACTCCGGCGCCCTTTTGGTGCGCATGAAATTCTGTATAAAAGCGGCAGGGACAGCTTTAGGGGGCCAAGCTTGTGTAGGCTCCTGTACAAAGCGGTGATAGATGTCTGGAAAACAGGAGTTTGAAGTCACCGACCAGCCCCTGGACCACCAGATCAAGCCTTGGAAGCTGCTGCAAAAGTATTCCAAGCTGCTGGACTCCTTTGGCGTGGAACAGAGAGGTATCGAGCGTATTCAGCCATATGAGCGTTCTACAAACAAGTGGGGTCAATTCGTTTCGGTGATTGCCTTCTGGATCTCTGCTGCTGGTGGTCTGTCCACCATGTCTACCTTTGTCCTAGCAGCCACTGTCTTTGAACTCGAGTTCAAGCAGTCATGTATCTGTGGATTGATCTCCATGCTTCTCGGATGTGCCATCGCAGGTTACTGTGCCACCATGGGGCCAAAATCAGGTTGCAGACAAATGGTTACTGCCCGTTATCTCTTTGGTTGGTGGTTTGTTAAGTTTGTCGCTATGATTGGCTGTCTGGGTGTGACTGGGTGGAGTATCGTGAACTCTGTTGTTGGCGGTCAAATGCTGGCTGCAATCAGCAATGACAAGGTGCCAATCTGGGCTGGTATTCTCATTGTTGCACTTGTCAGTTTTTTCATCTCCATCTTTGGTATCAAGCAACTGATGAGGGCTGAGAAATACATCGCCATTCCGGTACTAACTGCCTTCTTGCTCTTATTCATCTCATCCTCCAACAAGTTCCAACTGCTGTCCGAGTACAGCAACGCGGACGTTGACAGACTGACAATCAAGGGGAATTGGCTATCGTTTTTTGCCCTTGGTTACGCTGTCACTGGTACTTGGGGTACCATCACGTCTGACTACTATATTTTGTTCCCGGAATCAACGAAGTCGTATGAGGTCTTTTTGCTCACTTTCTTTGGTATTGGTGTGCCATCGACCTTTGTTGGAGTTCTTGGCCTTATCTTGTCAAACCTCGCGATGACAGACCCAGCATATATTGCTGAATACGAAGCTCATGGGATGGGTGGTCTGATCTACCAAGGGTTCTCCCGCTGGAACGGGTTTGGTAAGTTCTGCACAGTTGTTCTATTACTTTCATTGATTGCAAATAACATCATCAACACCTACTCTGCAGCTTTTGCGTTACAACTTGCTGGTGTCTGGTTTGCTAGAATTCCAAGATGGTTATGGGCAATCTTTGTCACCGCTGTCTACTTGGTGTGTGCCCTTGTTGGACGTGACCATTTCAGTATCATATTGGGAAACTTCTTGCCCATGATCGGATACTGGATCTCCATTTACTTCATTTTGCTACTCGAGGAGAACGTTATCTTCAGATCTCACTTCTTGCACCTGTATACGAAGGAGTTTCCTAATGACGATTCTGCCTCCTCTTCTGAGAAGCACATCCCATTGGCGTTGAGATCAAAGAAGCAGAACTATAACTGGGATGCATGGAACGACCATCTGGTGCTCAGCCATGGTTTTGCTGCTTTTGTGGCGTTCCTTGCCGGTGTTGCTGGAGCAGTTATTGGTATGGCACAGGTCTACTACATTGGTCCTGTCGCTGCCCATTTTGGTGAATTTGGCGGTGATCTAGGAATGTGGCTCAGTATGGCGTTCAGTGGTGTGGTATACCCTGTGTTGAGATACTTGGAGCTTAGAAAGTTCGGTCGTTAATGTTACATTTAGCCTTTTGAGATGTTCATCAGCAGCGTTAGTCTTAAATAGTGGTATCATTTCTCTGCAACGAGCTCTCCAACCACGGGATACTTCTTCTTGAAGTGCTCCTCCCAGCCGTCGAGTGCCTGTTTGTCCTCAGGGGCTAAATCGGCGAGATTATCCAATGGCTGATCCCAGTCCTTAACATTATCCAGCTCAAACGAGTTGAGGGCCAACCCTCTTGAGGCGTCATGGCCAGCAAAGTTGGAGTAAGGTCCGCTAGGACCGTAGAACTGTCTCCCCTGGGTGCAGTCGAAGACTGTTCCCTTCACGGCGATGAAGATACGCTCATCGTCATGTCCGTTATAACGGGAGAGTGAACGTGGAGTAAATTTGCCCTCAACGATTGGGTCTTGGGTCGCTTGTGGAGTGTCCACTGTAGGGTCCGCTGTCTGGACGGGGAAGAAGAAGTTCTTGATGAAAGACATGTTCAGTTGATTCAATTGCAGCTGGGAAACGGTGTCGTTAGTGGTCTGACTCTCCACGGATTGCATTTTCGCAGACCCGTGATGGCTGTGGCGCGCACCATAATGGGGCAGCTCAATTCTTATCAGCCACCAGAGCTGATCCTGAACTCCACTGCACCGCCAGTGACAATGACAGAGGGCCGGCCTATCACAGCGCCAAAACAAGCAGAAGAGGACACGAATCTAAGCGTGTCGCCTGAAAGATTGGCAAAGACAGAGAAGCTACTCAAGCGGGTGGATGAGATGAGAGCCCGGTTGAAGAAGAAGGAAAAGGTGGAGGCGCACGCATTGTGACAAACAGGAAGATGCGTGCGGTTCACTATATTTTGAGCTTAGTCCTTGGCAGACTCAGTGAGAACGTACTGCAGGATGGTCAGGTGTTTTGGGATATGGGATACGGCGTGGTCTCAATACATGGCTAATTGGGAGGGAAACCCGTAGTCATAAACTAATACTAGCTCACTGGTGCATGGATGGTACACCACTAGGAGTATAGCGCGATAGTAGTAGTACATGCATGCGTGGGCTCATGAGTCATCCTAAGCCATAGAACCGTCTATTAGTATTTTGTTGCACTACACTGACTGGTACGTATTGTGCGCCGTTTCCATGGCAACCAACCTTGCAGAGCGAGGTTGTCCGAACTGACGTTTTTGTGTTCACTTTCTCCATGGCATCCCACACAAAAGCAGTTGGAACTGGGTACCTCCAACACGATGGTGATCTTCCAGAAGGCGTCGGTATACAGCAATGGACTTGTCGTATCGAGTTGATGACGACGTCTTTGACTTTGGCGAATGGGTGACTACCGAATTTCAGATCCCAAAGTGCAAAACCGTGATTGACGAGACTGGACGGAGCGAGGGGTTGGACAACATCAGCCCCACCGTGGTGGTGGAGGAACTTGAATCAGAGCAAGTGAGCGATACTGCTTCTGATCATCTGTTCAATGTACCATCAAGCAGTGTACGTGATAAAGCCGATACCGTGCCTGTTTCCTTCCCGTTGAATAAGAAGCCATCGAACGAAGTTTCCAGAGACGAACAGGACACGATCAGGTACCGGGCGTTTAGCGAGTCATCCCTCGAGCAGCATTTTCCTGACAGTGCAGTTTTAAACATTGTCGATGATCAGGACGCAGAGGATGAATGCGAATCGGTGTTCCAATCGCTGTACTATGACAAGACCTATCAGGACTTTTTGACCGACGCAGCTGAATCTTGTCCGAGTACGGATTACTGCGAATCTGAAATGATATCGGAGTCGACACCTCCGTTGCACGAGCGGACCGATGCGGAGTTCCTCAGGGAGACAAGTTTCACAGGCACTGAGGAGGGAATCTACAGCGACAGTAACTTCTTGACAGAATACAACAGTATCAGACTCTTTGACTCCATGCTTTTCTCTTCTGCACTCCCAAAAAAGTCTTTACATGACGATTTTGGAGAAACTAGTGGAAAATCAGCCTTCACACAAGAACTCGACTATGAAGGAGACAATTCCATTCTGAAGTTTGCTCAACAACTTGACTATGACGATCTCCCGATATCCAGAGGCGTTAGACTCATAACTTCTGGCAGCTCTATCGAGCTGGGGCTTCTCACTAAGAGCGCCTTTCCAGATAGACATGAGCAGACAGGCTTGAAATCGCAGCCTGTCAACGTGCTGAAGGAGAAAACGGACCTCAAAAGAGCGCGACAATTGAAGGAGGTGACAATTCTGCATCGAGACTTTGCTGATCTTGAGGATGGAGACCTCACAAAATTATTTGCTCCGGTCCCCCCGAAAAAGGTCAATAAAGGTGAGCCAGTGAAACGCAAGAAGAAGTCAGACTTAAAGGAACCCTCTGAAGTACCCAATCCATTTCCTGGGGTCGCGGCTGGGCAATTCTTCTTGCACTCGAAGGACAGGAGTAGAGCTATGGCTAAGGAACCTGAGCCCGAACCTCAACCTCAAATTGATATAAATTTGGAAGATCCTGACAAATGGCATCGTACTTTGCACACTGCATTTGATCTTGAGGACGACATACTTGGTGACATCACATTCAAACAGGCAGAAATTCTAACCCTGTTGACCCTGCTTGAAAGTATTGCAGAGGACCTGTGTTCTGTGGATCGTTCTAGTGACGCATTCACATCAGGAGAGCTCAAACCACACCCGCCTACTGCACTCTCAATTGCTAGTTCAAAAGTTGCAAAGGGATTTCAAAAATTCTCTTTGATAGCATTGAACACACCAGGAATGCCAACATATGCGAAATCAGCAGATGAGGACAGTACAACTGAATTGGACCTGAAACAGAGGGAAGAAGCTCCGCTCAATAATGTTGCGTATACACTGGTTAGCGAAGTTTCTGCATCACTGCCGGGTGCCGTTACAGCTTTTCTCTGCCTGGCAAGGCCCGCCAATGAAGCGAACTCAGCCCAGGAACATTGGCACCAACAGAGCCAGTCTACAGTGATTCAAGGTGTAGAGGAAGTACGGCCATCCGACTGTATTCTCAATAATAGATTTGTGAGTGCTACAAACGGATCTCCCAAGTGGAAAAGATCCATTGGAAAGATCCTTGCAAAGTCCCTGGCAGCCGGTGGAAGTGGAAACAAGTCCATGCTGTTCAAGGATGACTCAATCCGTACTAGGAAATCGATGTCTGGAATCTCCTTGAAGTCACCTTGGAGGTCAAAGACAACCGAAGAGCCAAGATCTAATTTCAACATCGAGTCTGGTCTGTCCTTGACAGGGTATGCAGCAATGTATACCGCATCCAATGATTTGGCACTTCCTGTTGACGGAGCGATGATGTCTAGAGGCGGTGAAGAGGCGAAAAAGATGTTGTCATCGGACCCCGAAGTCGTGGATGAAGTGGCACTAGAGTCCAAAGGATCTCTGTACAGTGATGGCACATTGAACAGCTTGATGGATGATAAGCTCCGAGCTAAGAAATCTATCTCCGAGTACATTCCAACCCCTGCTCCTGTCGCACCTAAAACTTATCTTTATGAAGTTGAGAGAAAATGGTTCGGTTTGAGGAGGGTCAAAATGTTGGCAGAACGACAACCGACAATTCGGTTTGCAGCGGAGCCCATATTCATCACTGAGCCTGTCAAAGAATTAGACAGACACAACACAGAGCAGTCTGATGGCACATCGGAGGAGTACTCACAGACTCGAGCAAAGCCAATCTTGAAGAGACATGCGACACTGGGCACTCCCAAGAAAGGTGCTGGGCTTAGATCCTTCTTTTCTGGTAGGACTGCTTGAGTACACTCTTTTACTTTTGCTCGAACAGCAGTACGTTCACTGATATTGGTGGTTACATTTGGTGATTGCATCTGTGATTTGCAAAGAGCATTCGTCGTAAGTTGGTGACAGATAGGCGGTGCTGGTTGTATTAGAATGGTTGGTGCACCGTGGAACATGTATAAGGCGAGTCGAACTGCATGCAGGATAGCCGTTCGAACTAAAAAAAAAAACTTGACATATTTGAAGGTGTTGTTATTGACGAGTATTGGACTAAAAACTGTTTGCGGAACAAGATGGTGAACTATTGGCACTCTCTTCCCGTGAGCATGATAGCGGAATGAGTTTCTTCCAAGTGGCGGCTGAAGCCGAGACCCCTTCCTATGACCAAAAGAAGAAGGGAGGGGGGTTCAGCCGTCACGGCTCTTTCTTGTTTCGTATATCCATTGGTAAGGATAGTAATCTGGAGAATGGAGTGGGTGCTTCAACAACCTTTTGGTTCGAGGATGTGAGTGCATTTGGTTATATTTGATTTCGTGCGCCTGAAAAGTGTAAGGTAAGAATGACTTGGAATATATACGCGTATCATGTCATGTACCGGCACGACTATTGGATATCGCACGGCCGTTAGAAAGCGTCCATAGTATAGTCGTGCTCCACGCCTGGTGTGACACTCGTTATAAACTTGAGGAAGATCACTAAGTACTGGTCCACGCGCACGGGGTGTTCTTGAACATCGGTCTCATCCAACTGCTCCCAATCAGCAGTCTCCTCGCTATCAGCCAGCCCCATCTTCGTCACACCAGCTAGTATGTCTTTCTCCTTCTCTTTACGTCTTGCGCCCGCGACGATGGCACGGTTGATCAACACTTTCATCACTGCAGCGTGTCTACAAGGGTGGATCGACACCGTCGTTGTATCAGCGAGGAAAGGCGCCTGTTCAATCGTGACCGTCTTGTCACGGTAGTCCGGGGAGATGTCTTCAAACATCTGCTGCGGCGTAAGTGGCACGCCATCAGCAGTGAACCCCACGAGATACATGCGGGGCACGCGATAGGCCGTGGAGTAATGAATGTAGAGGTCATAGAACCTCTTGTTGGCATTCCCTGGAACGGATGCACCTTGAGCATCGCTATCATCATCGTCATCGTCCTCAGCGGTCTCATCCACAAGTTCATCAATCTCCTCGACGGCTGAGGCTGTAGTCTGTGCCTGTTGCGCATCCCCTGGACGCACGGTGGCGGTCCACCCATCCGCTTGCTCCTCCACATCCACGTCCGCATAGTCATCTACACGCACCAGGGAGGGCACACGCCGCGTGACGAGAACCTGCTTGTCCGCTGGAAGAAAGACACGCTGCTTCCCCTTCGCAGCCCCCATCCACTGCCAGGTTGGGAAACGGTGGGTAAGGAAGTCACCAGCCTGCACGAACTCCTCTGGTGTGAGTTCGCCCGTCGTTGCAAAGGTGGACGTGTGGTAAGCAGGGGTGAGGTATTCGCGCCAGGAGCTCAACGTCGATCTGAGCATGTTGTTGTGCTTTTCCTTGCTGTGGCTGTTGTTGTGCTTTTCCTTGCTGTGGCTGTTGTTGTTGTTGCTGTTTGTTGTGTGGATAGTGTGATGGTTAGTGCTTAATTTCTCGACTGCATTTGCCATCAAGGACCTCACACATCGGCAAAATGTCCAGAGCAGCAGCACTGATAGCGAGTGGTGAGCCGAGTGAGGAAGATGTGGTAAATATTCTCATCAATGAGCCACTGGAGACACTTCCCACGCTGCTGGGAGCTGTGACGAAGCAGACGCTCCCCGTGAAGAGCATTCTTTCAAGCTTCCTGGCACACGTCCATACGCTACCCAACGCACAGCGGCTTCCCATCTATGAGTCTCTAGTGGAAACGTTCACACCTCCGACGGCGCTGATCTCAGATGCACTAACGGATGCAGCACTGCACCTGGCTGAGATCTTTGAGGGTCGAGAGATGTTTGGCCGTGCATTGGAGACGTTACACATTCTTCAAACGGACGTTGTCACCCACGATTTCGCCGACGAGGCTGCACTCGATGCGTTCAGAGTACAGCTAAACACCCGTATCGCTCGTGATTGCCTCGAGATTGGCGATTGTGCCACGGCAGAGGCGCATCTAACGAGGATATCACCACTATTGAATGGGCTAGCGGACCAGACGCTAGCCATAGAGGCACAAAGGACAGCAGTGCGTGTTATGGTGCGCGTGGGTCGATGGTTAGAGGCTGCGTCCAAACTTCTTCTCCTCGATGACCCTTCAAGTTATTGTGAGCTGGTGCTATATGCGCTACTTGCATCAACGACACCCTTCAAGGGATCGTTATTGGAAAAGATCAATGCCCGTGGAGATATACTATCAAGCATTGAGAATACAGCATTGCTGCCGGTGTTTCTGAAGATGCACGACCACAGACTCCTATATGAATCAGAGCACCACAAGTTGTTGGAGTACGCGACCCAACATAATAGACAGGGCCTTGAGGATGGGTATTGGGCCGATGAGCTTACCCGCAGCATCGTGGAGAACAACCTTGTGGCTGCGAGCCGCGTATTTGCGAATATCACGCTACAGACCTTCACCGAGATGTTGGGACTCGAAAAGAGTTCTGTGGAGTCGCTTGCGGCGGAGATGATCCGCAGTGACAGGCTCTCAGCATCCATCGATGACATTACTAAGACGGTACAATTTACAGAGGCCAAGCCGCTTGAACAGTGGCAGGATCATGTGGCCGATTCCTGCGCGATGCTGGATCGGATTGCCGAGGATATTGCATTTACGTGATTATATCCAATGCGGTATGACATCAACAGTGTAGTTCAAGACAGTCTACGACGAGGGAACGTGGTAGTAGATGTAGTAGTAGTAGTAGTATTAGTTGAATTAGATGCCACGCAGTGGCGATGCAATACCTGTCCTAGTTGGAGCTGATGAGCGACAGTTGCAGCAGACTCCTAGCCGCACCGTAGGAAGCCGGAGTTGAAGAGCATAGCTTTTTCGTCGGTGAGGACATCAGCGCATCGCCGTGTTCTTCCACGGCACGCTTCACTGGTGTCACTGAGGGCTCACGGTGCACCAAGTCACGTATATGTAGCGAACTTTTCCGCAGCGACTCCCCCGCGGTGGAGACAGACCGTTTCAACGGTTTGGGGAACGGCGTCGAGGCGGCAAGCAAAGAGACATGGCGGGTCAGCGACGGTGTCTTTGCCCTATGGGACTCTCCGTTCTTCAAGATCTCTGCAAGAGGAACACCAACTTGATCCGTCCGTAGTCTATAGTATGCCAATTGGAGGCGGTACTTGAGCCTGCTGGCGTGCGTACTGTGCTCTGCAAGTGGCTGTGGCTTTGATACTTTGGACGATGGTCGGTGAAGTGTATTCTGATGCAGAGGCTGGAGTGGTGTTCTGCCCATCATGACGTGCAGTTCAGACTATAGTTGGCGGTGATGGGTGGATGTGTCACTGCTTCGCCTAAAAGCCAGAAGAGCGAGTGGACCAGCGAGTTGGCCAATTTTTGTACACACCCGAGCTTTGTTTACTTTTTGCCAAATTCCGCGTCGCGTTTGTTGTTTTCCCGCCCGTTTCCAGCTCTTGTTCGCGTATCCGGGGAAACAATAAGAAAACCGGGGGTTCGCGGTGAGCTGCATAAGCGCGTTTCCCTGTGTAGGGCGAACACGCTATGCAGTGAGACAGGGACCCGTGAGGATGCTGCAGGCCGCTGTACCATGTTGCAGATCCACAGGCCCGTGTGTTGTGTGTTGTCATCTGTGACCTTTTGCTGAAGGAGCCAAGCAGTTGTCAACGGGTCAACACGTCCACGGACGGTTTACCCCTGCCGGGGCCAACTAAGCGACATGCGTCTGACTCTAAAGCTTCTTGAATAACTAAGCTAATGTGTATCTTCCCCTTTCGTGCTCCCCCTTTCAGAATTTAAAGTCCATATCTGCAACCCACTTGTCCAGGTCCGTGATCTGCCGCTCTTTGATGAGATCATCGCGACCACTAGCCACCTTAAGAATTAACTCGTTCAGTTCCGCGGAACCGAGGATGTCAACGTGTTCAGCAGTTTTGGCACCGCCACGAATGTCAAACCGGCCTGGCTCATGAGCAATCTCGACAATCTTCACAGGCGATGCTCCCGGGTTGTAATGCTTTGAGGTCTTCCACTTATGACACATCGAATGTGCCAAGAGCGGGATCGTGCCATCACCATCTGTGAAAAACACGGGCGTCTCATTGTTCGGTGCCTTCATTGACACATTGAGTCTCTCTGCAGACTTGTTTGGTTCTTCCTGATACATGTATGCTCTTTCAGTTGGGTTCCCTACACCATAAAAGCAGAAAACCTTCATATCTGGCGCATTCGGCAACGGTGCCTCCAAGGGGTTGGACCAAGTGACAAACTTGTCATTATTGGCCTCAAGTTCTTCTGGAGTGGAAGCGGCACCGAATGAATATTGCTCTCTGGTACGGTCTTGGAACCATTTAGGCGATAAGTCCAGCAAGTACTCGATGCTTTCATCCATAGTGAGGTTTTTGGAGGAGTAAGGGCCAACCTTCTCATCGAAGCGAATAAAGTTGGCAAACGTCTCGTTCTTATTTGGGGAGAGTGCATCATCCACGGCACCTTTCTCTAATGATCCCCAGATCAGTTCACCGCCTTTTGGGAACATACTGGCGATACCACCAAAAGTACGTAGCATATCGAGTCTCTCTTTCTTGGAGAAGAATTTCTCCAGTCCATAAACAGCGAGGGCGTTCAACTGCACGGTATCCTTCATCTCACCAGATATCAGAGCCGGCACTGCCTTAGGAGCACCTAACGTTGAACCTGCAATATCAATGAATGCTGCAATATGATCGTTCACCCAGTTGCGACCTCCATTTCCAAAGTTTTCTCCGTCAGCTTCAGCCCATTTCATAAAGTAGTAGACAACTTGTGAACCCATTGAGTGACCCATGAGCACTGTCTTCTCGTTATGCTGGTGCTTCAGCAGTTCGATCTGGGACTTGAGCGCGGAGAAATAGTGATCCCGTCTTTCAAGATCTAAATATGCTAGACGCCAATCATAAGCAGCTGTAACCATTTTGTTAGGTTCGTAACCCAGGATGGACAAGTTTTGAATAATCTTGTTCCAGATCCAATACCCAGCCATGAAGAAATCTGCAGCTTCGAATCCTTGGGCAGCACGCACGATAATACCCTCCGGGTCAAGCCCAGTCTCAGTGTCAAGCATGATGTGCTTGAGCCAACATGTCTTATCCATGAACATGGCGCGGATCATGTACATAGAACCCCATATTCTCTTCCGGAAATGAGGTAAGGAGGGACATTCAGCGGTGCCTTCAGTGCCCCAGGACTCGAGGCCAGTGGATATCACACCTGGAATCATCACCACAGGGTGCTTGGCAATGAGTCCAAGTTCGGCCTTGACGGCTTTTCCCGCACTGAAGTTCTCACCAAAATCCTTGGAGTTGGGCCCGGATATGTCAAACTCGTCAAACACGGAACGCAAGTTCTCCGGGAGGTATCCGCGCCAATCGTCAACAAAGTCCTGGAAGTCCAGCTCAAAGAACCTCTCGAGATCCGAACGCCTCTGGGCGCCGAACCATGCTGCTATCACTACGCCGATCAAGGCTCCAAGGATGAAGACGAGCTTCTTGGATTTCCCATTTCCCTTGCCCTGCTTCACCTGTTTGCTTGTATCCTCGACGAGCTCATGGATCTCATCAACTTTCTGTTCAATCTCATCCACCGACTTACTGATGCCCTTATGGCGCCGCCTATGGGACATCTTATTTTGGCGTTTCCGGAACAGAAGACGAGTTGTTGTGAATGTTTTGATTTTGTTTACGCGCATGATGATATGATCATCGCCTCGTAAGGTCCACGGATTGATATTAACAGCTCCGGCTGCGCTCAGGGGGAAATTGAGGAAGCACGCTCAGCTTATCGAGCTGAGCTAGTTAAGCCATCACACAAGATAGCTCTTCGACCTGATGCCACCAGGTAATGGATGCTTCAGCACCCCCACCGAACCAATCGAGTGAGGAGCGTGCGCCCACCGCATCATCTGCCTATGCAGAAAACACTAAACGACATCTCGGATGTTCAACATTCCATTCCTCTCAGTTCCCTTTCCACCTCTCGCTCAATAACTCCGGTCAGATGAAGACAATCTACTGGGGTCTCCCACTCGCTCTCGTTCTGTATGGTGTTCTAGACCAGCTGCTCTACACATGGCTCCCATCCAACTATATCTTTGACTGGGAGACGCTCAACGCACTCTCCAATGAGGTTATCTCAAAACACCCAGAGGGTAACACCACCGAGATCATGGCTGATCTTGCGGCTTCGCTGAAGGACCACTATGGCAACAGCATCAATGAGCTTAACACCGATGACTGGGTCTTCAACAACGCCGGCGGTGCCATGGGTAATATGTTCATCTTGCATGCCTCCATCTCCGAGTACCTGATCTTCTTCGGAACCACCACAGGAACTGAGGGACACAGCGGTGTACACTTTGCAGATGATTATTTCACCATCCTCAAGGGTGAGCAGCGTGCCGGCTTGGCTAACGCCGTGTATCCGGAGATCTACAAGCCAGGCGAGACACATCACCTACAAAAGGGTGTCCAGAAACAGTATTCCATGTCATCAGGATCGTATGCCTTGGAGCTTGCTCAAGGCTGGATCCCGGCGATGCTGCCGTTTGGCTTTGCCGATGCGTTCTTCTCCACCTTGGACGGTTACACGCTATACAGAACTGTATACCTTACTGCGAGGTCCATGGGTGAGTCGCTCTTTAGAGGAAAATTCTGAGCATGCCACTATATAAGCTCCCAAGACGCAGCAGATGCCTATATCTATGTCTATGTTCTGCTGGTGTAAACCAATCTTTTCTATATAACTGTCCTGTCGTAGCCAAGCCCGCCCACCGCGAACTTCACATGAGGCTAAACGACGAAACTAGTTGTACACTCAATTGCACTACCGTGCTGGTAACAACCAATTCCAACAGGGTAGGGAAATCGTACAAGAATGGCAACACCACACAGCCCCTCACTGACAACACCTCTGCGGACTGGCACACCGCTACGGACACCTTTACGCTCGGGTACGACGCCCAAAGATGAATCAACGAACCCATGGATCGACACCGAAAGGGACGTTGAGGAGCTCAAAGCGGTGGAACTACTTCCATTGGTTATGGACATAGTGGAGGGTGCCAACAGCGATACACTCAGGCCACAGGATGTTGAAAATGCAGTACGTATGCCGTCGACAGCCGGTCCCAGTCTGCGCTGAACTACTAACAAACTAGGCTGGCCCAATAAGGGTACGAATCACACGAGCTCGGGAGGTGTTACGAACGATGCATGGACTATCTGAGACACCTGAGGAGAGGGAAGAGAGAGTACTACGGCTGAAAAGGAATATTGAGGTGAAGTCGAGGGCGTTGCAGAAGTTCAAGGCAATGGTGGGGGAGAAATGGACATTGAGCACACAAGAAGAGCTGCAGCAGATCAGCAGGATAGATGGGGAAGAGGATGTGGACATGAGTGGGGTATGAAAGGCCTGAGTTCCATGGTGAAGATACCACTCACTGTGCTGCGTATCAGTTTGATCTACAGTTTGTCACTACGATTGCCAGTCATTTGGCCACTTTTGAACCATTTGAAAACCTCCGCTGTGACCCAATGTATACCATACACATCATGAACTGTGAGCGCAACATACGACTGTAGCCGTACATCCATAATCAGCAATCTAGCTTACAACAACACCACAGCTCACATTGAAGCAGTGCGTCTACCAACACCTGATCACCTCGCGGAGTTCGCACTTTTTCATCGGCCCTCGTCGAAGAATCACAGAGGGCGAAATCTCAATCAACAACCAGTGACCCCCAACCCATCTTCACCACTCTTCTCGAAGATGTCCCAGCCACTGCCAATCGACCTCGTTGACATCCCGGGCGTCACCTCGGAAAAGCCTAAGCCATCCGGCTTCTGGTCATCCAACCCACTCTTCTCCTTCCTCAACAACACCTACGAAAACATTGCTGAACACCGTGCCTCGTTGAACCTCACCAACCCAGGTGCCATGGAGAACCTCAGCAAGGAAGTCACCAGAGATGTCTTTCTCAACCAGTACTTCTTCACAGGGCTAAGAGCTGACCTCAACAAGGCCTTTTCCATGAACCCAGCCTTCCAGACTTCGCACACTTTCTCTATTGGATCTCAGTCTATCCCACCATACGCTTTTTCCGCATTGTATGCCACAGACTCATTCTTTGCTCAGGGTAATGTGGACAATGACTTCTCCCTTTCCGGAAGATTGAACTATGGCTGGGACAAGCACAATGTTTCAAAGGCGACCCTCCAGATTGCACAGGGTCAACCAACTATGCTCCAAGTTGAGCAGGATTACCAAGGATCAGACTACTCTATCAACTTGAAAGCTCTTAACCCGTCTCTTCTCGAGGACGGAAAGTTCACCGGTGTCGCTGTCGGTTCCATCTTGCAATCCATCACCCCAAAGCTCTCTGTTGGTCTCGAGACTGTCTACTCCGCCCAGCCAACCATGCCAGGTGATGCCGCTGTGTCGTACTACGCGCGTTACAATGCTGGAAACTGGATCGCTTCCGCACAGATGCAGGCTCAGGGATCCCTTGTTGGTTCTTTTTGGAGAAAAGTTGCAGAGAACGTGGAGGCTGGTATCGAGACGCAGCTCAGCACACAGCTGGTCCCAGTCGGTGGCGATGGTCTCCAACAGCCATCCATCCAGGTGAACTTTGAAGGTGCCACCACACTCGGCGCCAAGTACGAGTTCCGCCAATCTGTGTTTAGGGGCCAGGTGGATTCCACCGGTAAGGTTTCCGCCTTCTTGGAGAGAAGAATCCTTCCAACTGTCTCCGTGCTCTTCTGTGGTGAGATTGACCAGTCCAAGTACGCCTCAAAGATCGGTATGGGTCTTACGTTCGAGACTGCTGGCTCCGAGCAGCTCGCTTTGATGCAGCAAGGCCTCATTGATGCTAATGGTAACCCGGTTCCAGGTGCCCCACCAATGTAAGAATCTGTTACATAATCTCTTGTTAATACTACATACTATCGATCAGCAGGCAGTACTGTTTATACTACTTAGCGCGCAGGTCTATGCGTCATTCATTTTATAGCACAGTCATAGTGTTCGTTGCATTCGTCAGATATGTCCTTCTTCGGTAGATCCTAGTCAAAAGAATGACTTGAAGAACCCACTGAGAGACGTGTCAGCCTCAGTGGAGTCGCTCAGGATGTTGAAAACGTCATAAGATGAGTATCTATACCCAGCAGGTCTCTTCCCTGAAGTACCGAGAATCGGTTCAGTGACAACTCTCTTCTCCTTTTGAGTTCGTGGATTCAGATTCATTCTGATGTATCGTTTTGTGTTTGGAGTGGAAGTGTTCATGTCATCCGATGGATCCATCCAGCTCGATTCGGATTGGTAAAGAGAAGCTGACATCGATGATCGGCTCTGGGGTTTCCTTTTCAACACTAATGATGATGGATCAAGTGGTGCAAATATTGGAGGCTCCAGTGTCTGTGCAAAAGACGCGTCAGGTGTGTAGTAATTCGTGAGGTCGTCCTGCATGAAACTATCCAAAGCCGCGTCAAGCGAGGACGCATGTGAGTCTGTACGATGCAGTGATGGCTTCTCATCGACATATGTACTAGTGTCAGACTCGAGATTGAGGCATGCAACAGCCGTGCTTATGGAAGTGGATGAAGCGGATGATTTGATCCTTGATTGCGGCTCTTTTTTCATCACCCTGTCTACCACCCCATTCTGATGTAGCAGTGGTGATTTCTGCATGGCGGGAACCTGGATGTACAGGTTCCTGAACTGGCAGATACTTTTGAAGACATTTTCCAGGTCTCTCATGATAGAGTCATTCGCTGTGTCGATAACAATTCGCCAGTATCTCTCGGGGTTGGATAGAGGTAAAATGAGCTGGTTTGGCGAGATCTTCAGCATTTTCAATTTTGGAAGAATAGGGTATACCACCGAGCCACATTGTATGTAGCTAACTTTCTTCTGGTGGAGCTGGAATACTTCAAATTTTCCGTGACCAAGTAGCCGCCCTTGTGAATGCGTCTCTGTAACGTCACCTTGGAGCTCTTCAAATGAAAAGATCTCTGCTTTATCAAATTGGAACAGTGTAGTGCGTTCATCGCCAGAGAAACTGCCCTTTGAAGAATTCACGGAGGCAGCGGGTGATGTTTTTGCTGAGACCGGGGTGGTCGGGGTGAGTCCACTTGCTTTACGCGCCAATGCCCTCTTTCTTGGTGTCAATGCTCCATCGGAGGTCTGTTTTAAGAGCTCTCTGGACTTTGTGATATCCATTACGGGCTCAGTGTTGTCCAGTTTCCACATTGGCTGTTGCGGTCTTAAAGGCGGCGCCAGCGCCGATTTCATTGATCTCGTGGACTTCAGCATGTGTGAGTGCTGATATTGGGATAAGTAACCAGCTCTAATAATGGCAGAGCCGGCTAGCGTCAGGGGCTGGTTCCAGGACGATTCCGGACAACTTGATGCAAGTGAGGACAGATACGGTCCTCTTCTTTTTAGATAGCTAGACGCTGAAGTTTTCGTTCGCTGGGAGTTTGGGGTTTGTTTTGATTTTGGTAGGCTTTCCGATTTACTAGCCGTGTTCGGATTAGCTGGAAGGGGTATATTCCGAGGGTCACAAGTATATGATACTGACCGTAAGACGACGGTTTCCAGCTCAATGGTTCACACGGCCGGGCCTGATAAGGCTTCAAACTCCATATAGTGCTGTAGGTCATCCGCTTTACGAAATTACGAATTCTCTATCGCATAGGCCCTGAGGCCCTGCTATCTAGTGCCTGTACCATCACCCATTTGAAACATCCCCACAACCCCGAGAGCCATTTTCTTCTTTGGTCACCAAAAAGTCTCCTCGTAAAGCAGCTGAAGTGAAAATTTAGACCTCAATGCTCTCTTCAGTCTTCCGCTCACCGCTTGCATCGACAGTGATGGCTTCAAGAACCATCACCACGGCCAAGGCCATCGTCTACGGAACCAGTGGTAACCCCAAGGATGTTATCAGGGTGCACACTTTCCAGATCCCTGACCCACAGAAGGACGACATTGTCCTCAAGACTTTGGGTTTCCCCATCAATCCTTCAGATATCAACCAATTGGAAGGTGTCTATCCGTCAAAACCCGAGAAGACCACCAAGTACGGTACACAAGAACCAGTTGCTATTGCGGGTAACGAGGGGCTCTTTGAAGTCGTACAAGTTGGTCCAGATGTGAAGGATCTGAAAGTGGGCGACCATGTCATCCCACTGTACGCCAATGCTGGGACCTGGACATCCCACAATGTTTCTCAAGAGTCACAGCTGGTGAAGCTGCCAACATCCCTGTCTGTTGTTGCAGGTGCCACAATCTCGGTGAACCCTGCCACCGCCTACCAATTGGTGTGTAACTACGGCTTGGAGAAGGGTGATTGGCTCATTCAGAATGCTGGTACTTCTGGCGTATCACAGATGGTTGCGCAGATCGGTAAAGCTAAGGGAATCAACGTTCTCAGTGTCGTCAGAGATCGCGCCAATCTGGACGAGGTGAAGGCCAATTTGGAGGCGCAAGGAGCAGCAAAGGTTCTGTCTGAGTCTGAGAATGCAGACCGTGAGATTGCAGCAGAGATCAAGAAACTCACTGGTGGGAAGATCAAGATTGCTTTGAACTCTGTTGGTGGTTCTTCCAGTTCCAACATTGCCAGAAAGCTTGCCCCAGACTCCACCATGTTCACCTATGGAGGAATGTCCAAGAAGCCAGTGAGCCTTCCAACATCGCTGTTCATCTTCAAGAACCTCACATGTAAGGGTTTCTGGGTCACTGAGAACACCAAGAGGGACCCACAGTCCAAGATTGACACCACCAACGAATTGGTGAAGCTGTATGAGAGTGGCGAGCTCAAAGAACTCGAAGTTCACCTGCAAGTCTGGAAGCTTGATGAGTTCTCCGATGAGCAGATCCTAGCGCTTCTGCAGGACGTGGTGGAGAATGCATACAAGGGCAAGCAGTTCATCAAGATTGAATAAATTATATACGAATGGCTATAGCCTATGAGCCTGTGTCGCCTGAGCAGCAGTGGCAGTGGCAGTGGCCAGCTGCACCTTGTAGTTTGTTTGGCGTTTGGCGTTTGGCGTTTGGTCTCCGCCACAATCCGGTGCTCATCCCCCTGAGTTTCTTTTCCCTTGACAGCCTCCCCATGGGCCCTGAAAATCATCGCTGGGCGGTTAAGCACTTTTCTTTGCCCACAAACAAACGCCAGATGGTTGAACTCAGCGGACTCTTCAGCTTCAAAGTCTTCTTCGTCCTCTTGCGCGAGACCTTCGAGTCTGCGATCGTCATCTCCATCCTCCTCTCCTTTCTCAAGCAGAACTTCACCGCAAACGAAGAGGCCGCTACTGCTCACAGAATCCATGTCGATGCCCATGTGTACCGATCGCTTCAGCTGCAAGTCTGGCTCGGTGCCGTCTTGGGCCTCTCGATATGTCTTGCCATTGGTGCTGTGTTCATCGCATTATTCTACCTTATAGGTGAGAACTACTGGTCCAAGTATGAGAGAGTATGGGAGGCCGTGTTCAGCATACTATCGAGTGTGGTGATCTCCCTGATGGGGCTCTCCCTCTTGCGGATCAACACGATGCAGCGAAAGTGGCAGGCCAAGCTCAGCAAAGACATGGCCAAACAGTTCGAGCAGGACCCAACCGGCATCGATGATGGTGAAGTTCTGGGACAGGGCGCCAAGCGCGGCATCAAGCACTGGTTCAAGCAATATGCCGAAAAATACTCTCTTATGGTCCTCCCCATGGTGACCTTGTTACGTGAGGGTCTTGAGGCCATCTTTGTCATCAGTGGTGTCTCGGCATCTGAGCCTGCCTCATCCTTACCACTGTCCATTGTGCTTGCATTCACGATCGGATCACTTATCGGAGTCACACTGTACAAGGGAGGTAATAGGATGAAGCTCCAACTGTTTTTGATCGGATCCACGTGCTTCCTCTACATTGTTTCAGCTGGCTTGATGTCACGTGGAGTGTGGTTCTTTGAATTGGAGACTTTTGTGCAACGATGCCACGGTCAGGACATGAATGAGGTTGGCAATGGACCTGGGTCGTATGACATTGCCAACACAGTATGGCATGTCAACTGTTGTAGTGGTATGAACGATGGCGGTTGGATGCTTTTGAATGCCCTCGTTGGATGGCAGAATACTGCCACATATGGATCTATCCTCAGTTATTGGGGGTACTGGGCCTTTGTGATCATAATGTTGAAAGTGAAGCTCTTCCAAGAAAGAAATGGGTATATCCCATTCATACCACTCAAATGGCAATTACGGAAGATTCTGAAAAGATACAATGTTATCAGGTACAACATGGAGAACAACAGAACTTACGGGGCGCCAGAGTATGACAGCATCAATGATCATGAATTGGACGAAACCCACAATGACGCAATAAGTGAGGAAAATCAAACAGCATCCACGGGATTGCTGCTATCTCATGACTGATATCACACTCAATAGCATTCAATTATAGAAAGTTCAACGACTACTACTAGTACAACTACTACTGGCAATTAGATGAGGAAATTCGTAATAGTTAGGACAGACTGGGTCATGCGATTCTAAGGAGACCAACCAGCGCTATAAAGAGACATAAAAGAGGGTGGGGTTAAGTGGGAGTGTGACTCAACCACCGAAGCTGATAAACTTCCATGAGTCCACGCTGAACACAACGGTACCGGTGACACATGAGATGAACTCATCATCCTTGGTGAACGCTCTCGCGTATACCGTGTACTTTCCCGGCGGGGTTTCCTTCGGGATCTCCACAACCTTGGAGAGATCATATTGGCCTGGCTGGAGTGGACATTCGAGGTCAACCTCACCCACGTTCTCACACAAATCATAGGTCTGAGAAATGAGCTTGATGTATCCGTATCTGACGTCAACCTCAACGTAGGCGCCCTCCTCCACCACTGCGCTCAAGTGGCCGATCGCAGAGATCGTCAAGTTCACGCCACGGCTAGGTGGGTTAGGGTCCAGGTCCACAAGGTCGATCGTGAGTAGCTGCTTCTGCTGGGAGTCGCAGATAGCGATAGGAGAGTCACCTGGAACGGGCTTCTCACCTGGCAGGCCGGCTGCATTAAGCGGGTTCTGCTCATCAGCAGCAAATAGCGAGGATGCAATCACCGATGGAATGAGAACGGCAGCGTAGAGCAAGTTTCTGAGCGAGAGCATGCGGGCGGTGTTTCTGTGTCTGTAGTGTGTGGAGTTTGCTGTAAAGGGGCGGAATTTTGGCTGCCGATTAGCAGACTCCGCGAATGCGTTTTATGGGAGCTGCGGGCTCGCGAACTCATTTGATGGAGGGCACCCGCACTACGTCGAGCCACAGCCTATTATCGACTAAACCCACGCCCACCAGTGGATGTTCATTCGGCCAATTGTCCGTACAATCTCTCTACAAAGATTCCAGAAGATGTCCATCAAGACCGCAAACTTCCTGGCCGACACGAAGGCCCCAGTTGTCTCTCTTACCGCCAAGTCCTTCTTCAACCAGCTGACGGAGAAGGAACAGCATTATGCGCACCATTTCTCGAAGGCTGGCCATTGGGGATCTCGGATTGTCCTAAGACAAGTCTCCCATGAGGCTGAGACTATCTTTGATCTGATCATTGACGTCCATAAGAAGCTGAATGGTGATTATTCAAAGCTCGATGTCTCTCCAGAGGTGAAGCAGGCATACTTGGAGTATTCATCCCAGTTCCTCAGTAACCTGGGTAATTACACCTCTTTCGGTGACAAAAAGTTCATCCCACGTATAACAAGCGAGCAATTCTCCACTGTTATCTCCAGTGCCAATGCATCGCTCGATACCTATAACTCTATCGAAAATGCTATCTATTCGCTGACGGAGACTTCTGCACTTCTGGGTTTCCCGTCTGAAGGACACGTTTCAGGTTACTACATTGGAGATGTCTCCAAGGCAAACATTGACATCATTAAGAAGATTCTTGGTGATCGTAAGGTCTACTTTGAGAATCTTAGGATCAAGAAGAACTCCGAGACAGACTACTCAATCTTGGTATCGTCATCTTTAACTGACAACAAAACCACGTATCCCTCAGAGATTAAGGCCGAAGGGTATACTCTGAAGCTTCAGTTTGGTGACCACTCCCGTGAAATGACAAAGATCGCCGAGGAGATCGCCGCTGCTAAACCGTACGTGGCCAACGATACCCAGGCTAAGATGATTGATGCCTATGTGGACTCTTTCAAGACTGGATCCATTGAGGCTCATAAAGAGTCTCAGAAGTATTGGGTCAAGGACATTTCACCAGTCATCGAGACGAATGTTGGCTTCATCGAGACTTACCGAGAGCCAGGCGGTGTTGCCGGCGAGTGGGAGACACTGGTCTCTATCCAAAACAAGGACCGCACAAAGAAGTTCCAGGCTCTTGTTGAAGGCGCCGGTGATTTTATCAAGCTGCTTCCTTGGACCGCAGCGTACGAGAAGGACACATTCACCCCACCAGATTTCACCTCATTGGAGGTGTTGACGTTTGCAGGATCTGGTATCCCAGCTGGTATCAACATCCCAAACTATGACGACATTAGACTCAACATTGGCTTTAAGAATGTCTCTTTGGGTAACATCTTGAGTGCAAGATCTGGTAAGGAGCCAATCACGTTCCTACATGAATCGGACCATGATGTCTTCAACAACTATCGCAATGATTCCTTTGAGGTTCAGGTGGGTATCCATGAATTGCTAGGCCATGGCTCAGGCAAGCTTTTGTGCGAGCTTCACGATGGCACGTTCAACTATGATCATTCTAACCCACCTTTCGGTATCGATGGCAAGCCAGTAACCACCTATTACAAAAAAGGTGAGACTTGGGGTTCCAAGTTTGGGTCTCTGGCAGGTGCGTATGAGGAATGCCGCGCCGAGGCTATTGCTATGTATCTCATTTCAAACAGAGAGTTGCTCAAGATCTTTGGATTTGAAACGGAGAAGGACCAGAACAGCATCGTATATGCGGGATTCCTCCAGATGGCCCGCGCTGGACTCTTAGCCCTTGAGTTCTGGGATCCAACCTCCAAGAAGTGGGGTCAGCCACATATGCAGGCAAGATTCTCTATCATGAAGACGTTCTTGCAGTCGGGCCTTGCGGAGCTGATTTACACCAAGGATGACTTTAGTGACCTTTATGTAAGACTTCACGAAGAAAAGATTGCAACAGTGGGTCATGAGGCTATCGAGGACTATTTGAAACATTTGCATATCTACAAGGCATCTGGTGATTCAGAGAGAGGTTCTGCTTATTTCATCGACAGATCCACTGTTACCCCTGAACTTGCCAAGTTTAGGGACGCTGTCTTGGAGGCAAGACTTCCAAGAAAGCAATTCATCCAAGCCAACACAGCTATTGTTGATAACAAGGTCGTCTTGAAGGAATACGAAGAGTCTGAAGCGGGAATGATCCAGAGTTTTGCTGAGAGAGAAGTTTAGAGAGAAGTTTAGACCTCGTTTCTATTATATATAACTTATAAGCTCAAGCCTGTTCCTTCTTCATGCTCATCAAGAGCCTATGTATCTCTTCTCTACTGGCACGACGCATGGTTGGTTGATCACTCTCTGATATCTCAGATCTTGCTGCAGAAGATTGATGTGACTGTGACAGCCGTGAGGCTGTTTTTGTTGTTGCGGCTGAAGACGATGATAACAACCCATCCTCATCTCGCTGATTGACCTTCGATATGCGCCTGAAAGTAGTCTCATAGCTGTTCACTTTGGCTTCCATCTTCCTAATCTTTTCTGCCTGTCCATCAATTACCCTCTGAAGATGTTGGTTAGATCCAGCAAGCGCACCTTTGTGATGTGAGTCTAATCGCTTGGTAAGAGACCAGTTCTCATTAATAATCAAGCGCACTGCCTCTTCGATGAATAATGCAGCATCATTCAACTTTTCCAATTGGCCCTCCTCGTCAGCGTTGTTTATCGGAGCGTTTACGGACAGTAAGTCATCACGGACCGATACCAATGACGTGGCATCAATGATACCTTCAAATTCCTTCAACACATCCACGGATAAACCGGTCAAAGCTCTTTTGAGTTCTTGTTTGATGGCAGCATTTCGTAAAGACTCCATTCTCAGCGACCTGCTCTGTTCTTGAAGATCATGCATCAGTTTAGTTAATGTGGCCACTTTTCTCTCCAAGGCCGTGTTATCCGTGGTCTTGTCGTTAATCCTCAGTCTGAGTGTCTTCAATTCTCGACTCAACTCTCCTTCAAGGGTACGTGACTCCAGCAATCTCCGCTTCACCTCTTTAATTTCATCCTCCTTCGCTCGAACATTGTGGCCCTTCTGCAGAATGTGTTCATCATTCTGCAGCCGAAGCTCTTGTATCTGAGAATTGAGCCGTACACATGTAGCCTCAAACTGCTTACATTTCTGCGTGTGTATTATTTCCTGGGTTGTCATTGTGGCTTGCTGTGAGTCCCTTTCGTCGCATGCCTTTGAGAGCTGCGTCTCTAAAAACAGTATAGCTCTAGCTTGCTCTTCAAGCTCACTCTGCGCGGAAGTCACCAGTTCTACCTGCTCTCTCATCACATGTTGCATCTCAGCTGTTCGGCTTGTCAAAATAGCATTGGTGGACTGTACATTTTCGGAAGACTCCCTGAGTTGTTGGACCTCCAACAACAAAGCGTCTTTCAGAGCAACCTGGTTGGCATAGGTCTCCTCAAGTGACTTCAACAGCTGCTTACACCGTTTATTGTCCTTCACAAGCGCCTGAGAACTCACCTGAGACTCCAAAACCGCCGTTTCGTAGTTATGCTGGGCAATTGACAGATCATGTAACTCGCCACGTAACCGTCTAATCTCAGCAGCTTGCGCCTGATGCCGTTCGTGAAGCTCCGATACCTCGATGCGAAGGACCTCCTCTTTCCTCTGAGCTCTTGCAATTGTATCGCTAGCATATTCATGGCTTCTTAGCAACTCCTTCAGGACATCGACCAATTCATCCCTTGAATTTATGGGCTTTTGACTGTACAGTTTGAAGATTCTGGTCAAGCGTTGCAAACCCTGATCAAGGCTTTCAGATTCCTTAGAAGTGGTGTCCATCACTGACTTGTAATGAGACATATCAGAGTGGAGTTTCCTGTTCTCTGCAGTTTCAGTAGCAAGGATCTTCTCCTGGAGATCAAACTTTGAGCTCAACTTGGAATATTCATCTTTCAACGCCTCCAATTCAGAAGTCAAGTGCTTCGTCTGAGCAATCAAGGTTGCGGTTACAGCATCTTTATAACGCAGGTCACCTCTGGCGTCTTCCAACTGCTTGTTAAACTTGAGCAGTTGAACCTTGGACGCTTCCAATTTGGAGGAGATATCCAGTATAATCTTGTGAGATTTAGCTACCACGTCAGCTATGCCCATCGGAGAGCTTTTGGACTCAAAACGCTCTGTGTCGGTGGAGGTTTCCAACAACTGGAGCAATTCAATAAGAGCTAGCTTCGCCTCCGATTCTCCCTGGGAGAACAGTTTGGATTGCAACAAGGGAACCACACTGGAAGGGTTGGATATAATCAAGCTCTTGCTAAGATTTGGCAAGTCGGGAGGCAGCTGATCAAGGATATCGACATGGTCATAGGAGCAGTCGGGCGCAGAGTTACATTTTAACAAGGGATCGCCCTTCTGAAGCCTCAACGAGAACAGCTCTCTGGTTCCACTATGATCTTGGTCCAAGCTTAACTCATCAAACTTTCTAGCAAGAGAGAGTGATGGATCATATGGTTCATCATTCTTCTCTTGAACGAGCACCAGGGAATCAACGGTGGCACCCGTGCTCACGTCAACCGGGGAGAACAACTTGCCAAATGATTCTGGAGCACTCGATGCAGCACTTGTAGCATGCTTTCCCGGTGCAGCGCTTGGCTGTTCAGTGGGAAGAATATCATAAGCCAGTTGGCTTACACTCATCAAAGGTGAAAGTGGCTGTTCAAGATCTGTTGTGTCTGGAGTGGCACTATATTCACTTGAAGGTGGTACTGGTGGTTCCACCTGTTTGCGATGGAATATTCCTCGAATGTTTGGTCTTTTCAAAGCGGGCTTGATCTCTTTATCCAAGCCGTCCCATTCATGAAATGTCACATTCTTTGCAAATCTAATAGAACCGGGTCTCACTGGTGATCCTTGGTTGTCAATGGTGGTACTATTGGCGATGGGCTGTAATGACTCATTCTTACCTCCACCACAAAAGGGATCCAAATTGAGAATAGGCTTGTCAAAGAAAGTTCCCATACTCTTCCCCAGTCTCATTGTGGTCATAAGGACGTCATCATCAGCATCACGATCCATGGCACGTCGCATGGGACTAGAATTGGTACTATGGCTCTTCAACATGGGCACAGCAGGTTCGTCGTAGCCCTCAGAGGTCATATGAGAAGGGTATGGTGTGGAGTTTGCTTCCAACACTCGCAACTCCCCAGCGACACTGTCAAGCGTGGCATTACTGCTGCTGCTGCTACTGCTTGACGATGGCGGCATCACCTTTGAGTTTCTGAACTCGCACTTCTCCCCACGGTCATCAAGACCGTCCAAAGCTCCACATATTCCGTTCTCTTTGTGCTTCGATGGTTTTGTGGCATAAACCCTGCTTAACATTCATCGGGGGGTCCAGGCCGTGAGGTTTCAGCTAATGGGAGAATCGGTAAGTCCACACACGGAGGCCACCGCGTACGCAGGCGGTGATTGGCTATACACCAAACTACCCGATGGAAACGGCCCCTGCACTGGAACTAGCGTCTATTATTCGTCATCTCATTAGCTTAGTGCGATTCTTCCGGCCCGTTCATATTCCAGGTGGTGGCATCATAAGGAAATGGTCCGTCCCAGAACCGTGCGGGAAAGATTGATGCAGTTCCCGAAACTTCGTACATGTGATAACGCATCGTAGTATCCTTGTTGTGACGATAGTGTCCCTTGAGAACCTGAACGGAACGATTGCCTAGTGTTCACCAGCGTGAAAGCTGTGTGCCAAGAGAAAACTGAACAGACTTCTTGTTCGTGATGCTCGTCAACCAATCGTTTGTATTGATCGAGTTCATCCTCGGAAGGCAACGCATACTTGGCTATCAACTCATCATACCCTTGCCAAGAACTTGCCGTATTCGAAAGCAGCAATGATGGAGCAAGATCCATTCTTGAGATCCAAGAATCCCCTCGGCAGATCTCTCAGCAGATCCCTCCTAAAGATTCGATGCGCACAATAAATGGCACAGGTTGTTGCCTCTGGTATGAGGTAGATCCTCGTGTCTGCCTTATATCTTGGTTTTGCCTCTCTTTTCTTGAGGAACAGCATCGCATGCTTCGGAATCTGGCCAATGTGCTTACCCGATCACCTGTCGTCGGTGATTGAGTACTAGCAATGCCCTGTGCATACGTTGTCTAATGCCATCAAAAGGTCCAAGTCCTAAATCGTCATTGATCCCTAGATCAGCGTAACTAAGGAAAACCCCCGGGAGTGTGTGACGTTCATGGGCTTTGGACGCATAGTGGCCGCCGATGCATGGAATGGACCAAATATAATACCCCTTTCAAGGCTACAGATAATTGTATCGATGCAATATCGTTAGAGGCCTAATCCAGCAAGATCATATCGTTGTCCTCCTCCGATTGGAAAAATGGGAGCCTTAGGATCTCAAGTGCCTGAGGACGGTCCTTTGGGTCCATTTTGAAACAATTCTCCATCACTTCAAACACTTGCAAATGTTCCCTTTTCAGTTGTTTCAAATCATCCGAATCATCGCTTTGATGGAAAATCATCCCATCGTCGTTGAAGCATACCAAAGTGTCATATGACACTGATCCTGGGGGTAGCGTCTTGTAATCGTCCTCCAGGGATAAGGCCTTATGAACAACTTGTCCCAACGACAGTTTCTTATCCGTACTGTTTACCGTTGTCTCTAATCCCAAGCCATGCAATCTAGCAGTGTGCTTCATATCACGTACACCGAATATCGTTGTAAGTTCCACAAGGGCATCAATGTCATCACGGGAATTGAAGAAGGGGAACCTCCGAGTCAGCAACGTGAGTAGAATCACACCTGCAGACCATACGTCTATCTTTGTCGTCTGGTATGGACACTTGAACAACACCTCTGGTGCTCTAAATCCACGAGTACCAGCTCTATTTGCACGACGTCCTGGTCTTGATTCGTTCTTTGGATATCCATCCCTTTGAAGGTTTCCCACTGGACCACGATGGCCTGAACGACAAGGACAATAATTCGGATCCTCAGGTGAATGCTTCATATGTGAAGGATCCAGACTTAGTTCTATCTTCTCCTGTTCTGCTAACCCAAAGTCAACAAGGATACCTCTTTTCCTGAAAGGGTCATATAAAAAGTTGGTAGGCTTGATATCTCTATGGATGATCCTCTTTGAATGGACAAAGCTTAACGATTCAAAGAGCTCTCTCATATAGATTTTGATTCCTTCCAATGGGATATCTCTGAAGAAATCTCTAAAATCGGCATGTTGATAATATGGTAACACTGCAATGATTTGATCCTCATATCGCAGTGCCTCCAACAAGGGAGCCACGTGTCGTGACCCAGAGAGAATGTACAACAAGTTCAACTCGTTGTAAATTCTCTGCGGCGATGATGTCACGTAGATCCGCTTCAATGCCACATAGAACTTTGTACTCTTCTTCTCTGTCTTGCGCCGCTTGATCTCTGGAGAATTGTACAGGTTATCCCCCATCAAATACCTTGTTTCGTTCTGTAAGGACTCTGCCTTGTAAACAGTGGAGAACGTACCTTCACCAATCTTGTCCAGAAGCTTATACTTCAAATGCAACCCTGTAAAAGTCTCTTGTATCGCATGCATCTCTTCCATAATCTCCACTGGAATATCATCCAGCTCAGACGAAGGTTCCGTCTTCTTCTCCAGTGCCAACTCTGGTCTGACAAAGGGTGAACTGATTCTCAATTCGGTAGCACTTGTAGAGTGATCCACGAACGGGTCTTCGAGTTCCTTCCGTGGGTCCATAAAGTCAGTATTTTTGATATCTCGGAGCACATGAGGCCGTGACAACCGGGCAATGTGAGAATCGTTAGACGTGTCCATTAGCGAATAGGAAAAGGAACACAGGACAGGTAAACACTCAGCTGCTCAAAACATGAAGCGCGTCGTCCTGCTTTCTGGATCTTTCAGTTCCGAGGCCGCGAACACCAAGGACATTCCGACTTTGTGTGTGATGCTCGAAGGTCACTCTCTCATCAACCCCACACAGCCCACTCCAGACTTCCACAGGTTTGCCACTCAATACCATGTGGATCTTCTCATTACTCTTGGTGGTATCCATTGCCCATGCGACTCTGCTTACTTTTGTGCTCAGGCCGGATGAAGTTTCCTGCTTCTACGTGTTCACTGAGAAGCCAAAGACATCGATTGGTTATTACTTCGCTGTACAGACTGGAGGATCTTTTGACGTTGACTACTCGGTCAAGGCCCCAGATGGGAGCATAATTGCTCACGAGGAGAAGCAGAGGCAAGGTGATTGGGTCTTTAATGCAGATGGCGTTGGCGAGTACGAATTCTGCTTCTCCAATGAAATGTCCACCTTCGCAGAAAAAGTTGTCGACTTTGAGATCAGCTTGGAGAATGACTTCAAGGCCATTGTCGACCTTGGCAAGACACAAGACCTCAACCTCGATGGTACGGTGCAATCCGTGGAACATATCAGCAACCAGGTGAATGGCGCGTTGAGATCGTTACAGTATTATAGAACAAGAAACCATCGGAACCACGCGACAGTGAAATCTACAGAAAGCCGAATATTTTACTTCTCGCTCTACGAAGTTGTGTTATGCGTCGGCATGGCAGTGTTACAAGTGTTTATGGTGCAGCTCTTCTTCAAAGGCTCGAGGAAACAACTCGTATGATGTTGGAGAGGGAAGGGCATTAATGAACGTATAATGAATAGTTGATGGTTTTATGTAGATCTCTTCTCTAAGATGGCTTTGCCAAGAGCAAATTTCGAATGCCCCTTGTTCACTGCAAAGATGGAGTTCCCCCTTAGGATAGTCTCCATCACGCGTCCTTGCAACTTGAGGCCATCATATGCTGTAAGTTTGTTCTTAAAGTACGTCGTGGCATTATCCACTGTCTGCACAGTGAACGGATCGAAGATAACAATATCAGCATCGAACCCGGCAGCAAGAGAGCCCTTTCTATGACCCAATCCAACTTGCTTTGCGGTGTTCACAGACATCCATTTGACAAGATCAACCATGGAGAACTCAGGACCAAATTTTACAGCCTCCGTATGCAACACTGGTAATCCAAGTCCCACAGATGCAATACCGCCCCATGCTGAAAAGAAGTCACCTTTTGCGATATTCTTCAACTCTGGTGTGCATGGTGAATGATCTGACACCACAGTAGTGATGATTCCAGATCTAAGGGCATCCCAAAGCTGCAGTCTGTTCTCTTCTGTACGGATCGGTGGACAACATTTGTAAAAAGTGGAGCAGTTGGGGATTTTCTCTGCACAGAACGATAGATAGTGAAAACATGTCTCTGCAGAGATCTTTAAACCTTGTTCCTGTGCCCTTTGCAAGATTGGGACCGCTTCGCCAGATGCGAGGTGGACAATATGCAGGGGAACTGATGGGTTCTTCTTGGCACATGCTATGAGTGTCCTTATGGCTTCCACTTCAAAAACATCTGGTCTTGATGCGAGATAGGAGGCATATAGCGTTGGATCAATATCATCGAGCCCATCCTGTACCTTAGACGCTTCCAGCAATGGGGACATGGTCCTGTGGTCACGATGGACACGGTCCGATGCAAGTCCTGTTCTTGGGTCGACAGATGTAAGGGCTGGTGCCACTGCAAGCGCCCTCGCCTGGTCATTTGTCAATGCCCTCTTGAGCACATCGTTGTTGATGTAGTCATTATCAATGGCCTGCTCGAGCGTGCTGTTATCTGACAATGTGGTCTTCAGACTGTGCATATGTGACAGATTGGTGAACCCCATATCTTCCACTTCATCTAGAGATACAGACTCAATGTGATCCAGTTTCTGCAGGCCATGATTATGATCGGCAGGCTGCATCTCCGCATGGAACATGATTAGGGTGTCTTCACCTTTCACCACTTCCAGTGCCCTGTCGATATAGTGAGAGTCAATTGCAGGGAACTCGTCCACGCCAGAGTCGATCATGAACCCTTTGAATCCCCTAACGCCAGCGTTGATAAGCGGCACAAGATCACTCAAGTTATCAGGCACAAGACCACCCCAAAATGCAACATCGACCCAACATTGACCCCTGGCAGCCTGTAACTTGATGTTCAGGTTCTTCACAGACGTCGTTGGCGGGATGGCGTTCAGTGGCATGTCCACCACGGTGGTGACCCCACCGGCAGCTGCTGCTTTAGTTCCCGTCTCAAACCCTTCCCATTCAGTTCTACCAGGCTCGTTGAGATGCACGTGGGCATCAACCACTCCTGGAATCAGGAAGAACGGGGACACTTCGCGGTAGTCCTGCGGCTGCACCGCGTAGAGAGCGAGGATCGGGTCCTTTGGCTCCAGCACCCGCTCCACCACGGCTAAGATCGTACCGCTCACTGGGGAGAAAACCACCGTTGCCGGCGTATGCTTACCGCCCACGACGGCATTCGTAGACGAGAGGGCCCTTGACATCCTATCGTACAGCCGTGTACTCCTCTCAGTGGCTGGCAGAGGGTTTGGAGTGGACTGCTTTTTTTCATCACGTTGATAAGACCCGAACGGAGATGAGCCGATTCGTCAAACCGGAGAAGTCCGAGAAGCGCGCAGGAAGAAAAAAAACTGTTAGCGGCCGGCCACACTACGGCTGATGGAGGGTCTGGAAGGTTATGTATTCCGGCCTGCGGGAAGGCCGTTGGATGCTGCCATGCATGGAATGATAGGGAGCCACCATTGTCTAAAGCCTGTACCGCTGGACGAGCTCAGTTCCTCCATCTAAAGACTCGAGGAATTGCGGCCAGTCTGCGCCGATCATCTGTTTGTAGCCCAGTAAAAGCTTCTGGCAAAGGCCGTCCACCGTCGGACCGGGCTGTGCGTACATGGAGATGGTGTTCACAAATGCAACCAATGACTGCGTGTCCAGCCCCGTTGGGTGCGAGAGAATAATCAGACACATTCCATGGAAGGCCGTTTCCTTCTCCTCGTTCTCCTCGAGATACATCATTTGAGTCGACCACGCTAGGGCAAAGTCCGGTAGGTGTGGTGCAAGGAACGCTGCGCTCGATATTCCGAGGCGGCCAATAGCGATAGCAGCATTCTCCAGAACGGTGCTTGAGGATTGAGAGTTCAATAGATCGATCAGCACACCAGATATCTTCTCCAGATATTTGCTTAGATCGATCTTTACGGCAATCTCTCCAAGAGCCCAAGTGGCATTGTTGCATACGGCAAAAGTCTCAAACGTTCTTATCACAATCTCCTGTACCACACTTTCAATAATCTCATCGAGCCTTGGTACCAGAAGTGCACAAGTGTGAATGGCCATGTCTCCCAACAGTGCATATGCACTTTGGCGCACGTCGTCGTTCGTATCCTTGAATGTCTCCAACAATAGGCTCACGAGGGTATCATCCACAAGCTCTGCACTCAAGTCTCCCAGGCCTTGACATATACCGTCGATCAAATCCACTGCAGTAATGATAAAATCCTTCTCAGGTGTATGAATCTGTGGATCGGTCAAACTTTGTTGATCCAGAATAATGCATTGGCCGAGAATTCTCACCGCTCTCTGATAGACTTGTAATGCAAATGGTGCAAACCTGTCGCCCATCACTGATGCCACAGAGGATAGGCATTCCATCAAAGACCACAGCTCTTTCTCATCATCCCTCAGACTTTCCCATTTCTGCACTAATGATGGTAAAAGTGCCGCAAACTCTGAATCGTCAAGCTCAACTCGTTCAACAAGTGTCTGGATGGCATCATACAATATCACCATGTTTTTCCGCTTGTATAACACAAAGCAGTGGCTAAACATCTCAATGAGCTGCATGGCCACAGGCTTGATCAGATCGGCATCGGCACTGTCAATGAACCGCGCAACGCTGCTACACGCACTCTCTTGCACAATCTTCTTCTTGTCCAAAGAGCAATGTATGATAGCTTGAAACGTGGGAGCGAAATAGTTCGCGTATGCACCACCTTTATCGGCCTCTGAACAGATCCATGACGAGTATCGACCCAAGGTCCAACAAGTAATCTGTCTCACGCTTGGCTGCTCATCGCTCAACCTTTCCACGAGGAAAGGAACCAATTCTGGGAGTTGATTTGAGGCAAACTCAATCCCGCCATCAGCAACTGCTCCGAATGCCAAGATCGCAGCCTCACGGAAAGGCCAATAATCTGAGGTAATTCTCTCTTTTAAAAGAGGCAAGCTGATGTTCAGCACTTGGCCGGGAAGCGCAGAAGCCAACATATCTAATGTAGCGGCACTGCATTTTCTCAAATTCCACTCCACACCGAGATTTCCCTCGTCATCCTCATCCTCATCGTCGTCGTTGTCATCATCGTTGGATTTATCATTGCGTGCTGACTTGGACTTGGCATTTGTAGGTCTGATATCCTCCTCCTTGTCCTCATCGTCAGCGTCATCACGGGTATCCAACATTAAAAGATCCATCTCCGTATACACCATCCCCTTGAGGAGTACTGGCAAGATGGTGGACAAATGCGGTTCGATATAGGATCCAGGTATGTCAGAGCTTGCTAATGTGAAGAGAAACTCACACGCTTCCAATTGCACCTCCTCTTCCGTTTCGTTGGTTATGGAATGCAATGAATAGTTCACCACACCATCAAGGTGAGGAACAATCTTATCAGGTCTAGTTTCAAGCATTCCGATGAATGCCGAGCAAACGTTTTTTCTCACATCTTTACTCTGATCTGTGGCCAATGTGAACAGCCTTTGAAGGAAATCATCAACGTGCACCAAGAAGCTCTGGGTTCTCAACGGAATGATGTGATTCAGGGCAAATAGGGCATTTGCCCTCACTTTGGCCGATCCAGCACCGGTCAACTGGATGAACTGTGGAACCATAAAGTCCAAGGGTCTATGTCCGTTATATTCAGAGTCCAAGATATGAGTAGAGTCTTCACAGATTTTGGCCAAAGCTCCAGTTGCACCCTCTTGCGTCGCAGCATCACCCGTTTGTGACATCTCCATCAACTCTGGAAGCACGTTGACCCACGATTTTACACCCAGCGAGGCAAACATGGTGGTGATAACGTTTCCCGTGATGTTTCTCACCAAAGAATCTTGCGCCAATAGGCCCTTTAACACATGGTGCAAAAGATACCCGTTGTCGCCAATGTGGAAGTCTTTGTGCAAGTTATTCTTCAAGGTCAGTCCTGCTGCTGCGCGGATCTCTGAAGGAGAGCCAGCGTCTTCGACCAGGATATAGAGCAGGTAGTTATTGAAATCAAACTGATGTTTACCCTGTGCCAGCGCCTCTGTCGCCTGTTTGCGCTCCAAGGAGATTGGGGACAGAGTGGCACTCAACACGTGTTTCAGCTGCCCCACTAGCTCTGTGTCTGGTGTCCACGACATCTTCCGAAACACAGTATTCTCGCGTTGCCGTTGGTGGCTCTTAGACGTTTCTTGAGCTCTGCGATGAGCTCCAAATTTTTTTTTTGGCGCTTGACGGGTGCGCCTCGGAATTTCCGGCTGGCGGGATCGGAATATCTGTGGTTAAGTGCCCACGCATCGTGGGCTTTCTGCGGATGGCCTACGATGTACTACCATTTTCTGGATAGAGGTACCTGGTATATGTTGCAGTGTTTTTCGAGTCATTTCAGTAGCCTATCGAGATCCTTGAGCCGTTGACTGAGCGCATCCATCTTACCTAGTGAGTCCTTGAACAATGCCTCTATCTCCGGATGAATATCTGCGTCAACGCTGGACGCCGTCCCAGATGAGATCACCTTGTGCAAGCTGATGTTGGAGTTGGAGAATGTCGAGCTGGTCAAATTGGATAGATTCTTTTTGGCGCCCTCGAATGATATGGGTGAGGAGAGCTTGTCCGTGCTCTCGTTATCATAAGTCAACGTACAGTCCCCATCTTCGTTGATAGATGCTGCAGTGTTCATTTCATCGTTGATCAGGTCATCCAAGAGCTGCATGCTCTTGGCTATGTCCCGTGTGCCTTTAGATTGTGGAATATTCCCACGTCTTTCCACATCTTGCGGGCTTTCATGGGATTGTCTTCTGTGAGGCAGTGATTCTGGAGAATCAAACTCTGATGAGGATGGTGAGTACGTTCCAATAGATCCTGAGCCATTTGTACTGGCAAAAAATGCATGAGGCTGTAAGAAAGGTGATTCCTCCGTGTCGGATTCTTCGAACACGTTCTTCGGTTTATTCTTCTTCACCACCAACGGGGCAACAAAGAACTCACTGCCCATATTTTCGCTATTGGCATCAAGGTCTTGTAACACTTCCGCATCGAGTGGCTCAAGGTCGTTGTCGCCGACCTCATCGTCGTCAGGGCCCTCATCGACTAATGCCGGTTCGTATGCATCTCGGTCTTCATTATCATCATCGTCGTCATCATCATCATCATTATCATCGTTGCCATCATGCTCTGTTATCGTTACCTCCTCGGAGAATGTAACTGACTTGTTCATCTTGTCAACTTTTGTGTCCGGAAACTGTTCCAGGGTTTCCTTGGAGTTTCGCTCTCGTTCCTCATTCTTCCAACAGTTCAGCCTGGCAAGTCTTTCATCGTAAGTCTCCAGGCATTCAGCAGGTGCGAATCCAATCTTGGCATCGGTGTCCTTCCTCACTAGCCACCAGTATCCGTCTTGATCATTCAAAAGTGTGACGGCATCATCACGTTCAAGCTCACAATGACTCGGATCATCGCCACTAAACTCATAGAGTGCATAGAGCTTTCCCGGGTTTAGTTCCGTAGGAGGAGGCAAGGGGGGATCTATCACATAGTCGTTGAAGTCATCCTCTTGATCCAATTCCAAGTTTTTCGTTCTGATCCTCAAGGGTTGTTCAGCCTTCCTATCCTTATGAACCACCACGCTTCCTTCGCTCCCACTCACACTGGATCCAGCAGAGGGCACCCTTCTCGTCTCTATGAGTGTGTCATCGCTCAACAAGTTACCTTTCTTAGAAAGCAAGTCCTGCAGGCGATCGACTGACATTTTGTTTGGTCCGTGTGTGATCACGTTCTAATCTTGTTGATCCTCGCCTGTATACGTCTGCAAGGGTCGCGAAAGAGTGTGCAGGTGCTTGTGGATTATGGTATTCGTCTGGTGATGCCGCCCTCGAGACGTCCTACCAGCTGACTTTCTGTCTGCCCTTTTTGGCCCTGTCGACTGGTGCCTTTTTTGACGCTCCGTTTGGTGAGCTGAACGGCTACGCAATAATTTTTCGCGCCTACAGCTTCGCAACGCGTCATAAAGGGGAAAGTAAATACGCGTCCTGCCAGTTTCAGCTGTGAATTCAGGGGTGGTTTAATTACAGCTCAAGAGCGGGTCTAACTGTTCAATTGGACATCCATAGCGAACAAAGCACCATCCACAACAGCACACCAATCATCTTCCGGAATTGAAGGAGCGATTCCAGCTGCAGCTCTGGTCTCCGTGGTACAGCAGCTAGTTGCTAGTTTGTGGAAGCCTCCAAAACAGCACTAACCTTCTCGTCTTCTTCTTCTGCGTCATCATGTACAGGTGTAGTTTCCTTCTCGAGTTCCTTGTCAAGTTCCTCTCTCTTCTTCAGATACTCGTACTGCTTCTTAGTCTTGAGCTTGATGAAGGTATTCTGACTAGTTCCTAGCACAAAGTAACAGAGCTGCGTGAATACAGCCCATAGCTCAGGTTGCAAGAATTTCTGGCAGAAAGACAGTAGCACAGGACCGGTCAGCCATGAGGACTTGAGCACCGCTGGAAGAGACTTGACCCAGGCGGTTTTCACAGTGGACCATGCTCTCTTCATCTCAGATCCGCCAAGGGACTGTAATTGAGGCTTCAGGTTCACCAGGGCAATGAAGGCAACGAATAGCGTACTCAGAAGAGGCGTGATTGTCGCCATTGATAAAAGAATCTGTAGAATCTTCTCCTTGGTGGATAACGGGGCCCTGAATAGAGCGTTCAGCCATTTATAACCATAGTGCGCGATCGGTGCACTGACACCTGCTGAGAACACGGCAAACAGTGGAAGCTTCCATGTGAAGGGGTGTTTGACTCTTGTGTTCAACACGGCGGTGATCTTGAACTCACGAGCCACGGACGTGGCGATCACCTCGTTGAGCACTGCAAGAACAGCAGCAGTAATGCACTTGGTCAGCAATGGATTACGAGCCAACGACCGCTGGTATTTGACATTCAAAGACGACATGGTGGGAGCCGTTGATGTGCACCAGACGGAAATGGAGAGAATCGAGGCCCAGGGGATGGCTTTATAGTGCGACTGGCTCAAAGAGGAGAAGAGTGCGCATTTTGCCGAGCAGGGTATCGAAAACAGAATCCGAGGGTCCCGCGGGTCACGTGGAGATAAAGCCCTCGGATGTTAAGCTTTCGCGACTGCGTTCTTTTTTTTTGCGTTCCTTCAGCTCATCGCCCCGGGTAACGCATCCACCCCCCGGATGTGCCCCGTTTGGTAAATTCCGGTGCCACAAAATTTTTTTTCCCCTGCGAGTTGTGAAAAATTTAATGAGAAGCCCATCAGAACGTCTTTGCCTGGGAAGTAACACAAGTCCTTTGAGGAATCTTTCAAGAAGTTACTTACACATACACACATAATGGCTTTCACTCCAGGTGGTAGAGGCGGTGCTAGAGGTGGCTCCAGAGGCGGATTCGGCGGTGGCCGTGGTGGTGCTCGTGGTGGATTCGGCGGTGACAGCCGTGGTGGCCGTGGTGGCTTTGGCGGTGGCCGTGGTGGTTCCAGAGGTGGCTTCGGCGGTGACCGCGGTGGTAGAGGCGGTGCCAGAGGTGGCTCCCGTGGTGGATTCGGCGGCGGTCGTGGTGGTTCCAGAGGTGGCCGTGGTGGTGCCAGAGGTGGCGCCAGAGGTGGTGCCAAGGTTGTCATTGAGCCACACAGACACGCTGGTGTCTTCATTGCCAGAGGTAAGGAGGATCTTCTCGTGACTAAGAACATCGCCCCAGGTGACTCTGTCTACGGTGAGAAGAGAATCACCGTTGAGGACCCATCCACCGAGGAAGGTGTCCCACCAACCAAGACTGAGTACCGTGTCTGGAATCCTTTCAGATCCAAGTTGGCTGCCGGTATCATGGGTGGTCTTGATGAGCTCTTCATCGCACCAGGTAAGAAGGTTCTGTACTTGGGTGCCGCTTCTGGTACTTCTGTCTCTCACGTTGCTGATTTGGTTGGCCCAGAAGGTTTGGTGTACGCTGTTGAGTTCTCCCACAGACCGGGTCGTGAGCTCATTGCCATGGCCAAGAAGAGACCAAATGTGATCCCAATCATTGAGGACGCTAGACATCCACAGAAGTACAGAATGCTCGTTGGTATGGTTGACGCTGTCTTTGCCGATGTTGCCCAGCCTGATCAGGCTCGTATCATTGCCCTCAACTCCCATCTTTTCCTCAAGGACCAAGGTGGTGTTATCATTTCCATCAAGGCCAACTGTATCGACTCCACTGTGGATGCCGAGACGGTGTTTGCCCGTGAGGTGCAAAAGCTTCGTGAGGAGAAGATTAAGCCTCTTGAGCAGCTGACGTTGGAACCATATGAGAGAGATCACTGTATCGTCATTGGAAGATATATGAGAAGCGGGTTGTAATGATGGGGAGCATACCATTTCTGTTTAGATATGAAAAATTACGGCATGTACATTATTTTTGTTAACCCTGCTCAGTAGTGCTTGATCTTCGATGAGTCCACTGCACAGCGCTGCTTTCCCGTGGGTTTTCCTACAGGCAACGATCCTATTTAGTGTAACAAATCCTTTGATGTTTATTGTCGCCACGAAATGTGTTCCAGTCCTAGATCTGATAGCATCATGTCAAACTTCGGCTTGCTCATGCTCCAGCGCGCTATCCACTAATGCCGTCACCTGTGCTGTTCTCGACATTTTCATCATCAGTCCCATCATCAATTTCATCACTTTCAACCCTATTGAACTTTGCCATCTTCTCAAGCCTCTGAATGGCCCCAAGGGCCTCAATATCATCATCAGTCCCATCCAGCCCATCATCAGTTCCGGCCAACTCATCATCGATCTCTTGAAAATTAAAGCAGCTGAGGTTCCCACTGCATGTTCTTGTAGCCATCTTGCACTCACACTGGATGCTTTTTGTGCGAATCTCAGCATCCAAGCTAGTTATGCCAACTTTTCTGAGCCACCTGAAGTGCCCAAACGTGACATGCTGATTATGTGCATGGATCATCAACCTCTCCAATCTCATGGCCTTTATCCTCAAGTTGAATGAGTCCTCTTCCGATGAGGTCTTCACGTCTAAAATCTTCAAGTGTGGGAAGAACGCACCCTCCTGAAGGAATTGACTGTCAACATTTGTCAATATCAAGCTGCAAAGCTGCTGAGAACTCAGCAACACTTCTTTTGAAATGTCTTGGTTCCTGACCCGCTTGAAATCTTCGAATATAAATTGGCGCATGCCTGGGAATTGGTCCATGTGGGTGCGTAATCTCTGAGTATCAATAGCCACATTCGAATTGTTCTCAACAGCCACTGTCTGTACATTGGGTGCTCTGATCTGCGGGAACCTGTTGGCCACATCGGAAAACCTTATTGTCAAAGAATCGAGTTTCCAAAATGGTCGATCTATTGGCTTACCCAAGTTTTCATTCAAATTCAGCACCAAGTCTCTCAAATTCGTCAAACAAGTGTCCTCCCAGGGATGAATTCTGTACAAGAGCTTGGCATAGTTTGACAACAGCAAGCTTCCAACGGATCGGAGAAAAGTGTAGTCATTGTTATCCTCGTTCAGTCGTCTCTCCCGATCAGGCGTCCAGCCTCCGTCTATGCTCATGTCAACGAGACGGGGAACTTGCAATCCAGAAATCAATGGCACTGTGTCTTCAAACTCAAACTCAATGCACCGGAGGTTTGGTGCATTGATATTTATAAGCCGACGTTGTTGACCGTCTTCCGTATCATTCACACTCAAAGTCATAGTGAACGCTGACACAGTGCATTCCGACATCTCCTCTATCTGTCGGATCTCTAATATATTCAGATTGAGTATTTGCCCTTGTATCTTAAGATTTGGAGCTTCAATATCCATACACGTAGTGTGAAATGCTGAGAGATCTATATTTTGGAATACAGAAGGGTGACAGTTCTGAAACATGGTCATGCCGTTATCAGTGCCAACTAGGCACATCTTTTGTGGCAGCGAGCATTGCAGGAATCCAATTGCCTTACAGTCTGAGATAGTAATGAGTGGGGACGTTATGATGACCCGATAGAAGGACAAAGGGATTTCCCAGAATCTTAGCTCAAACGTCGACTTCCAACCAACGCAAGACATGAGTTTCCTGAACGATGCTTGGAGTCTTTCAGTAAGATGACAATTGTCCCAGTTGGTCGTGTTCTTCAAATCAACAAGCCTAAGCATTGTGTCTGTGGCATCACCTTTTAGGTCCAGAGCAAGTACCGGATGGATTGTCTCATCTTCGCGCTCTGGAACAAGTGCAAGATCATCGACAATGTACTCAATGAGATGTTCCAGCTCCAATTTTGTGGCATCGATGAAAGTCAAGATGTCCTGAATCGAGAGAAGGAAGAAGATTCGCAGCTGTATTTCTCTATAAAGTCTTTCAAAGGGGAACTTGTTGGCCAGGACCGGTACCGGCAGTTGCCGCAAGTCGGTGTTCAATGCAACGGGCATGGTCTTTATAGTGCTTTGAGTCGTCTGGTGCTGGGCATGACCCATCTTCATCCGTGAAGTTTGACAGAACTCTCATCCTCAAAGAGTTGACACAAAAGTGGTTCGACACAAAATGGGCGGCAATGCCTGCAGCTGTCATATGTCCTTGGCTTTGGTTGTTATACGTTGAGCGATGGAATCTTGCACCCATGCAGGCAGTCAGCTTTCAAAGGGGGATAGAATCCCAACCCTTCTGGTGTCAGGTTCTCGGGGCCACGGTCAATAGGAACAGACAGATATTCACTCCGGAGTAGGTGCAGTCATATCAGCACTCATACGAAGAGGCTCTGCGGGTGCGTTCCCTAGCAAGCTCCTCCTGAGAGCCAAACTGTCCTGGCAGACAGCTCACCAAGGGATTGTACCATCCAAACTCACCCTGTGACTTCCATCATGTAGTGTGACAACCACCCCGGATTGACTGGACAGCCAGACACCAGTCAGTGATTGCGAAGAACAACACCCTGACATTTCGCTCGCGGCCTATTTGTCAGTGGAGTGTTGATACTTTTTATTGGGCACTCGAACTTCACCTTCGCACACAACTTCACACACGCGTAGCAGCGGCAAACGGAAATGGAGGTCATAAACTTGAGCGACGAGTCCGAGGGCGAGGACGTCGTAATCACAGATGTCCGCCAAGCCCCTGAGGGGCTCACGCTGATGCTTCCTGATGGGCCGCTTGTCGTGACTGGGGCAGGGCGTGAGCCTGAGCCGGAGAGAGCTTCCTTTGGTGGGCAAGTACATGGCCCAGATCGGACGGCAAGAGCTGCGCAGGCGTCGTGGCGTAGCTCAGAGCGACTGCAGCGGAATCAGCGTGAACAGCGTGAACAGCGGCGGCTGCGGCAGCAGCAACAACGGCTTCAAGGTCCTCAACGACACCAGCGCACGCTCAGAGCACAGCAGGAGCTACAGATGCCAATAGTAAGGATGGGAGTGGCAAATCTGGTACGGCGTGCCCAGGTGTTTGGACGGCTGCATGGACTATTTGTGGACGATGAAGAAGATGAGGACTATTATCCTGGGATGGAACTACCCGTTCTACGGCACGTCTGGCAACATCCCGTGGCAGACGACGAGGTGCCTCAGGACCTGATGGAGATGATCCAGCGCCGTGAAGAGGCTGAGTTTGACAAGAAGAGGGAGAAGAACCTTGACGGTACTGCCGGCGTGCAGAGAGAAATGGATGAAAGAGTGGCTGCCATTAAAGAGCCATTTACTACAAAGATTGACCAGCAGGAGGAGTACGTGTGCCCTCTATGTGCAGTTACTCTGGGGGTGGGCATACCGGATGATTTTACAAGTAATAGGGCATCACGACCGTTGCCGGCTTGGCAGGAGTCTGAGGACGTACGGGCACCGTTCCGTGCGTTGGAATTGGTGACTGCAGCAGATCGTGATCTTTCCAAACGTGTGTTCGTTGCAAGGTGCGGGCACACGTATTGTGGAAGATGTGTACGAAACATCAGCAAAGCCAGAGAGATGAAAGGTCGTCGTTACAAACGTGAGGAGAATGACATCACAAACCTCTACGTTTGCTCCCCAAAGCAGTGCATTGGTGCCGATTGCAGCAAACGGCTTACAGGTAAAACGGCATTCGTGGAGGTCTTTCTCTGATCAAATCATGGTCAAATGTACGCTTCCCATGTTCAAATTGGTGTAGCACCATCTCGCGATGTTTTTGGGGTCTCGGCTTTGAAACATTTGATAAGAAAACCCCACCCTGAGTGGATAAAGAACTGCGCTGGCAAGACGTATACATCAGCTGCTCAGGAATAGGCACACATTGCACAAGCCCACTCCACCTAGTGCTAGCAATGAAGGTTGCCCTCGTCTCTCTTGCCCTGGCGCTCATGGTGACCGGGTGCATCAACTCCATCTTCACCAAGTATCAGGACAACAAGTACGTCGCACCAGACCGTAAGTTTGAACAACCGGTGCTTCAAACGCTACAAATGTTCATGGGTGAAGCATGTGCCTTCTTCTTCGTCTTCCAGCAGTCCTTCCATCGTGAACACGAATCCCTGGGCTCCGGAAGACAGACAATGCCAAACTCAAAGGCATACGTTCTTGCCATCCCAGCCATGTGTGATCTTTGTGGCACTACGCTCATGAACCTGGGACTCATATACACACCTGTGTCGATATATCAGATGACTCGAGGGGCACTCATCCTCTTTGTTGCGCTTTTCAGTGTAATGTTCCTCAAGAGAAGAATCAATAGAGTTGAATGGCTCAGTCTTGCCATTGTGGTGTTGGGGATTGTCATTGTTGGACTTAGCGGGAGACACAACGCTGGTGCAGAGTCTCTGTTGGATTCAAAGGCCAAAGAGTCTGCTTCAAAGCTCATGGTGGGCATTACACTTGTCCTCTTTGCCCAAGTGCTAACAGCCACGCAATTTGTTGTTGAGGAACACATCTTGGGCAAATGGGCAATTGAACCACTCCTCCTCGTCGGGTATGAAGGTGTGTTTGGTGCCACTGGCTCATTGCTCGCGATGGTAATTGGATTCATCGCTTTTGGCAAGGGCACAAAGGGTCCATTCGACTTGGCAAACTCCCTTGATGAGTTCTGGAGCAACTCAACTATCCTCTATTCCTCCATTGCCATCATGATCTCCATTGGATTATTCAACTTTGTCGGCATTACATTCACGAGCAAATTCAGCGCCACGGCACGGTCCACGATTGATACCTGCCGTACTGCCCTTGTATGGACCGTCTCATTGGTCCTGGGTTGGGAATCATTCGTGCTTGCACAACTCATTGGATTTGTGCTTTTGGGCTTTGGTACCCTTGTGTTCAACGGTGCTATTGTCATCGATGAGTACCTCCCAACTTGGTTCACTAAAGACGGCACAAGGGTGCACATAGACATCCTTGAAGAGCCCATTGAACGGATGTGAAACCCATCCCAAAAGCGGGTAAACAATACACAGAATCAGAAACCTTGGCTCAGTATTACTACTTATACACTCATATAGCTACCCATCCCCTTGTGGCCCACCCACCGGAGACAATTCATCAATATCTGTTTGGTGGGTCCGCGCTCGCGCGTCGGAATTTCCAATCCTCGCTGTAACATCAGCGAACACGTCTCAACATCACAAGCACAAAGCGCCCAACGATGGAGTATTCGACGGTGTTGTGGGCCTTGCTCGGTCTCATAATCACTCCTGTGGCACTGGTATGTTTAGACCCCTGCCGGGGCATTTTTCGATGATGGAATGGACACTAATATCCATCAGCTGTACGCGGTGGTTCTCATCTTCTCCCACACCCCACGCGAACCAGCTGAGTCTGAGCTTACATACATCACCACCACAACTAAGGACGTTGATCCTGAGCCCAAGGTTCTGCCGTTAAGATCTCAGTTGGCAAGCAAGGATGGAATCGTTCTTAGTGTCGTCATACCGTGTTACAACGAAACCGCGAGATTGGAGATCATGCTTACGGAGGCCATTGATCACCTACAAAGGAACTATGCCAACCAGTGGGAGATTGTTATTGTGGACGATGGGTCTAAGGATGGTACAGCACAGTTTGCATTGGAGTTGGCATATAGGAAGCTCAAACTCCAGCCAGGTGAGATGAGGGTTATACAACTAGTGGAGAACAGAGGTAAAGGTGGTGCTGTAACACATGGAATGCAACATACCAGGGGAGAGTACACTGTGTTTGCCGATGCGGATGGTGCGTCCAAGTTCAGCGACGTCGATAAGCTTGTTGCAGCTGTGAAGGGCCAAAATGATGCAGCTGTGGCGATTGGATCACGGGCTCATATGGTCACGTCAGATGCCGTGGTGAAGAGATCCTTCATCCGTAACTTCCTCATGTATTCGCTTCATACCCTTGTGTTCATCTTTGGCATTAGACACATCAAGGACACACAATGTGGATTTAAACTCTTCAACAGAAGAGCCATCAGTGAAATCTTCCCATATATGCATACCGAACGCTGGATCTTTGACGTGGAGATCCTCATCATTGCCATTCGGAAACATATTCAGATATTGGAGATCCCAATCTCATGGCATGAGGTTGAGGGGTCCAAGGTGGATTTGGCAAGAGATAGTATCAACATGGCTATCGACCTTGTGGTGACTCGTTTGGCATACATCTTGGGCATATATAACGACAACTGACTACACACAGTATAGACACTAGAGTGGTTAGGTTTGTTGCTTCCCGCTAGATCATTTCGGAGCAGGTTTAATCAACTCCCTGTTGATGATACGCGCATTATCCATGAACGTTTCACTCAGCTCCTCAAAAGTGAAGGCATCATTCTCTAGATTGTCAAATGCAGCAAGCAAACGTGGCATGTCGATCTCTAGTTCCATCTCTAATGTGTCCTGGTTTCTTTGCGTAGATGATTTACTTTTCTGTACCACTTCCGTCATGTCGATCCTTGTTGCAGTCTGTGGATGAATCAGTGATGTTCTTTTCTTGAAGCGCTCAGTCTCTGGTGTATGGTTCTGGAACCTGTCTGGGTTCTCATGACTCGGTAATTCAATGCTCATGGTCAATCTGTAGTCGAAGATGAGGTCAGGACAATGAATGTGCAAGTTTGCAAGTTTCTTCTTCTCAATATTTGCCGTTAGTCTCCCCGTTGCCTTGTCGGTTGTGAGTCTGTAAAACCTGGGGATTTGGCCTCTAGAAGCCTCCCTGTACACACGATCCACTTGATCGGTCTTCATGGTCTTGAACTTATCCTTATGAAGCTTTGTCAAATTTGTGATGAATTTCTTTGCCCGTTCAAAATGCTCTTTATCCATCTGCGATTGATATTGACAATCGAGGACAAAGTTCTCCTCGACCAGACATTCATTGGTCACCGGGATATGAACTCTTCTATCTGATTGTTTGTGCCATAGACGTCCAAATTTAACCTCCAGCTCGAGAAACTCTCTTTGATCTCTAGGTACAGCATGGATCTGGGCATAGATCCAATTCGTTATTCTTCTCGTGATATCACTGTATGGCTTCACGCCTGTAATTGAGCTAATGTGGTTTGGGTCTCCACCTGCACGTACGGAACCTGTACTGTGTGGCCCTTGTTGTTGCTGGTGGTGTTGCTCTTCTCTGAACTTTGGAACCCACTTGGTAGCCCAAATTGGAGGCTTAGAATACCTTTTCGGTTTCCGCTTCCCATTGTACTGAGCATCTGATGTCTTCTTTGCAAGTTTCTCCAATTTCTCGAGCTCTTCAGTGGCGGACCGGCGCTCTGGATTCGCAGAGTCAGCAACGACGCGAGGTTGAATGGTCTTCTTTGCGATAACAGGAGAATTGGATGCAGACAGGATGGTATCTTGACTGAATCTTCTGGCGATGCTGGGTGTCTCTTTACCGTCCACGTCCACGTCGGTGTCATTGGTCAGACTGGAGATGCTGCTTCGAGCCCTTATGACATCCACGACGGGTGCTGTTCTGTTCAAGACCGGTGACGTGTCCGTTGAGGAAGGTGCCTCTATATTTACGAGATCCTGGATCGATGAGCGCTTTTTCAACGTCTCCCGCTTCTTGTCGGGCTGTGCAAGCAGGTTTTTGAGGTCCATTTCGGAGGCTGGCGCGCTGTTTGGTGGAAGTTTCAGCGTTGTTGTGTTTTTCATATGCAAATTATCTGATCACCATCGTGATCATCAGCCTCCAGTGAGAGGTGCTTATGGGAAGCTATCAAAAACCCAAGAAGGAAAGGTGTGGCTTCTCCAGCTGTCACCTAGCTCCTTCGTCAAACTACTCAGCATGCCTAGTCTAAAGCTAATATCATCATCTCATTATTACTCATTTGAACCCAGTAATACTTGGCGACCCAACTTTCAAGCCAGTAACTGGGTTCACAATCTCTATAACCTTCTTTGCCCTTGGAGTGCCAGCACGTGGGCTCATATGCATAGCATCTCCCTTTGGAGAGTTCGTGGTTGCAGGTTGGGCCGTTGGTGAAACTGTTGGGCTGAAGCTCGTGCTCGTGTACGGGTTGAACTTGTGATGGGTGTATGCTTGACTCTGTGGTATCTCCGGACAGAACTCCATGTCATCTTCAACGTCAAACCCCTTTGACGCCGACAGTCTTGCCCTATTGGAATACAAGGATGCAAAGTTCAACGTTGGCGAGCCACTAGAACGTGGCGTCGGGTAGGTCTGTTGTGTTGCCTGTCTGCTGCTCAGATTCAAGTTGTTGTACCCTGTGTTGTTGAGCATCGCATTGGATGATAACGGGGAGTTGTTGTAGGCATAGCCCTGTTGTAGTGACTTTGGCTGGCCGCTGTAACCTGGGTAATCGTAGCCTTGTTGTAGTTGTGATGAGTTCATCTTTGCTCAGGCCCGGTAAACGTCAAGGTTGAAAGCTGTTAAAGCAGATAGTTTGCTGGATGGCGATGCTCTTCCCACTCCTGTTGTTGTAACTTAATCCCTGTCAGCCTCTGTTGATGATGTGCGTGTGTGTTCTCAAAAGATGCTTCTTTGCCTAATCTTCAGACCGCCCCCTAATCGAAAACTTCCGGTTCGCGCACGTTCCCCCTCTCGTTCCTTTTTCGACAGCTTTGGTTGGCTGGGAAACGTGACTCGTCTGGTTGACTTCCTAATGCGGTATTACTAAAACAAGTACAACATTCCATCAAAATAAGGAAGAAAATACTATCACATTAGAAATCATGGGGTGATGGAACGAGTACGTGGTATACACTAGTTCCTACTGGACAAGTCGATCCCCAGGGTATCCACGTGCGGCAATCGCACGTGCTCTTCAGAATTCAGCATGCTTTCAACCCGTACTTTACGTTCAACGCTCAGTTCCTGACTTGAATACCTTCTGGTGTTCATTGGGCTCTGCGTGGATATGGACGTCGAAGGTGAATTGTCCGAACCGTTGTTCAGCACGTTATTGAGCCATGACCGCCTTTCATACGGCGACTTGTAATCAGTCTGGCTGAATCCAATCGAAGTTGGTGTGCGGACCATATCGAAATGTGTTGACTGTGGTGTGTTGTTTGTTGAATGGGCACTTGAGGCAAAACTGGAAGAGTAAGGAGAAGTCAATGAATCTCTGTTACCTCCCGTCGAAAGGAAGTGGACACCTGGTAGGGTGGACACCGGTTGCTGAAGTGAGTTTTGAGAAGAGTGCGACACGGGAGAGATCGCAAAAAAACCAGACGATGCAGATCTTGGTGTAGGAACTGTATAAGGAGCATCGCTATACACGGACTTGCGCTGTGCTAGAGCCAGCGGGCGTGGTCTGTGTTTGGGTCTGAACTGTGTTGGCCTTAGCAGCGTCTCTGGTGCTTCAAGATCTTCATTCCGATGTTGTGTGAGTTGACGTTGTTGGTCCGCAGTGTCTTGTTGGAAGCTGAGTGTCTGCTGGCCAGGCAATGGAGGTAGTGGCTTCTGGTCATCATGGTCATCATGCCGCTGTTTCATAGAATGTTCATGAACGTGTACCGTCTGCTTATGTTGCCTCAAGTTGTCCAAGCGCGAGAACTTCCGAGCGCAGTGAACACATTCGAATGGTCTTTCGCCCGTATGTTTGCGAACATGACGGGCAAGATGTTCCGAACGCGTGAAGGTCATGCTGCAGTCTGCGTAGCCTGAACACTGGAACGTCCGGCCTTTGACTTTTTTTCTCAGGGGCTTTGGCGGTGAGCTCATTGTGTATTGGTGGGTGTTATGGCCCGTAAAAAAGAGAACACCCCTGCGGTGTCGGATGTTTGTGAAAGGATGTCTGGGTAGTCACTGGCCTGCAGTGGCTGTTGGAAGTTGTGCCCTACTGTAGATGAGTGAGAGTTGCAGAGGGCCGACAGTCTAGCGTGTTATTGTTGTTGACGATGTTGTTGTTGTTGTTGTTGGTGTACCTGAAGCCGTTCAACTTTTTTTTGTTTCAGAACAACGTCGCCCCTTTTTTCCCCTTCGCACTTTGCACGTATCAGCAGAAAATTCCTTCTGGTTTATTTTTTGCCGGCGACCTAGGCCGCAATGCCCCTGTCCACCAGAGATTCTGGAGGGGCCCATCGGAGGAAGCGAGTAGTGGTTGACAAGTGGTTGCATGGTTTCTGTATGTCAACGCTATGAACCAATCTCTCCACTCCTCCCCTCTGGACCCCATGCAATAGCAAGTGCATAGAAATATAGTGTTTGACTCTGTCAGGCACCGATCACCGGCCCCCTGGAACCATCCGGGATATTACGATCGGTGATGCGTCTTCGTTTGACGAGGCGATGAGGTGATGCCAGCAGCTGCTACCCCAACATTCGATAGTCGGCTTTCCATCAGCCCGCTACCTGTTTGATGATCCCTCCGCTATCAGTTACTATCGAGTAATGTCCGCCCAGAAAAGGGGGAGGGCGGCAAAATAGCCCGTCCCACCTCATGCCGAAATATTGCGTCAACCTGCATCGAGATGCATCGGTAAGTCTCGCCCAACGCATTGTACTTTTGGACACATCTTTCTGGCTTTATGTGCTGTCAGGCAGGCACTGGGATGCAACGGAGCGTTCAGATGGTGTTCATTCAGCTTATCTTTTGGCGACCGAATTTCAGGATTTTATACGTTTTAGCAACTTTTGGGGTTTTCAATGACGTAAACAGAACCCCCTATCGAATTTAATATATATCCACTCTGTACCCATATTTAGATAAGAATAAAGTTCTGGGACTTTTGAAGATAGAGATACATCTCGTTGATCGTCCGTACCGTCCATATTTCTAGCAATGGACTAAATGGTTAATGGTGTCGCCATTAGCCACCTCACCATCAGCTGTTGTATAACTCTACAGACAAGCAGACAAGCAGACAAGCAGACAAGCAGCATGGAAATTACACCAGATCCCGGAAAAACGCAGGACACGACACTAATCACCGCAGGCTCTCTCACAAGCCAACTCGTGGTCAAAACATATCACGCCATGTTCCAGCCAGCGTGACTCCCCAATGACTCCTAGCCAGCCCACGGCTTTCTCTGCTGCCCCCACGCAAATCGCGCCTTAGCCGTCAGTGAGAGATGACCTACTTCGATACGGACACATGTGTCACGATCTTCGCGCCGAAAGCGGCGTCAGAGTGATGATGCCCTCGCTTACTGCAAGTAGGGCACAAAATATCCCTGTCGCTCTTCCGCCACTGGAGCTTGTCTCTCCCCCTCCGGTCCTCCTCTCGCCCAGGTGGCCCACCATCATTCCCGGGCCCAGGTGGCCGACCCCTCACTCGCAATGGCTGCGTGGCTGCCACTTGCCGCGGGTTCCCTCTAGGCCGAGCACGCTCCCCGCGGAGAATGTTCAGCCGCTGGGCAGAAGCCACGGGCGAAAAAAACAGATACCCCCAGGCGGGACGCCAAACGCTCAGAGAAAAAATTACTTAGGGCCCCTAGTCACGCCGCGCAGCCACATTGCGCTTTAAAAGCATTGCTGCTTCCCACATTTCGGTTCGGACGCCCAACGCAACAAATACAAAGCAAATGAAAGTGACAGTCTGTGGCGCTGCCGGCGGTATTGGCCAGCCTCTTTCGCTTCTCCTCAAGCTCTCCCCACATGTGACACAATTGGCGCTGTTTGACGTTGTCAATGCCCCTGGTGTCGGTACGGACCTCTCACATATCGATACCGATGCCATCATCACATCGCATCTCCCAGAAGGTGATGGTCTCGCTAAAGCACTGTCAGGAACAGACATGGTGATCATCCCCGCTGGTGTCCCAAGAAAACCAGGCATGACTCGTGATGACCTCTTTGCCATCAATGCCGGAATCGTTCGTGACCTTGCCGTAGGGGTGGCTACGCATGCTCCAAAAGCATTTGTCTTGGTGATCTCCAACCCTGTGAACTCGACCGTTCCAATATTTGCTGAAGTTCTCAAGAAGGCGGGTGTATTTGAACCAAGCCGTTTGTTTGGCGTCACCACACTGGACCTCGTGAGGGCAAACACCTTCATCTCTCAACTATCCGAGGGCGAACTTGCCGCAACTAAACTCAGTGTCCCCGTTATTGGAGGGCACTCTGGTGAAACCATTGTGCCGCTCTTTAGCATTGGTGCTCCAGAGTATTACAAACAACTCAGCGAGGAGCAGAGAGAATCACTCGTTCATAGAGTTCAATATGGTGGTGATGAGGTGGTGCAGGCCAAGAAAGGTGCTGGCTCCGCCACCCTCTCCATGGCATATGCCGGGTATAGGCTCGCTGAGAGACTTTTAAGTGCAATCAAGGGCGAGACTGGCTCCTTCAAATACGGGTCCAGCTTTGTCTATCTCGATGAAAGAATCAAAGGTGCCAAGTTAGTCAAGGAGAAATTCGGGGTGGATTACATCTCATTGCCGGTAACTGTGGGTGCTCGAGGTATCGAATCAATTGACTCTGAGATCCTTGATAATATCGACTCTCATGAGCAGGAGCTCTTGGAGATTGCCATCGAACAGCTCAAGGCTAACATCAATAAAGGTGTTTCATTTATCAAGGGAGCTTAGGGCTCGTTATATATCGTTCTATCATTATTTTGTTTGGGGTTTGGTACGGTGTAGTGTATGATGCTTGTAGCTTGCTCCTCTTTTGTCCAGCCAGCCTGGTAATGAGATAGGCGAGGCAACCAATCTGGCAGCTCACCCTTCACCTAACAACGACATACAAAAAAAAAACCGTCTACAATATAGCGTTCCCGATTAGACATATACTTTTATACAATTAGACCCATCATTCAAATGTAACCAATCTTGTTAGCGATATCCAAAGCATCGTAGTCGGCGGTCAATCTAACGTAAGCCTTCTTGGTACCGTTTGGTCTGATCAAAGTGTTGACAGTCTGGACCTCAACCTCGTAAAGCTCCTTAACGGCCTGCTTGATCTGGTGCTTGTTGGCCTTAAGGTCAACCTGGAACACAAGGGTGTTACCATCCTCAACCTTCTTCATGGCGGTCTCGGAGGCGATTGGGGCAACGATGATCTTGTAGTTGTCCAATCTCTGGTAGTGTGGCACAGCCTTACGGGCGTACTTTGGAGCACGGTCAAGCTTCAAGGTCTTTGGAAGACGGAAGGTGGTAGAGGTACGCACCTTCAGGGACTTGGAACCGTTGGAACCCTTGGCAACAGACTTCTTAGCGGAAGTAGCTTTGGCTATTAGTTGTTAGTACATGTGTCTGGAAGTATTTGCAGATGGGGTTCGTTACGTGTGGGAAATTCACCAGGATGAGGCACTGTCACAGCAGGGAGTGACCACAAGCGCAGCGGTGTTATCTTTGCCGAAGTCCATTATAGTTCAGAGGTTCAATATTTCACGATGGGTTTGTTTCATCTCCTGAATATTGATCATTCCGTAAAGCTCCCTATAGTGAAGGACTTCCTATCGTCTGCAGTATTTCGCACACGTTCTCCCTCTCCGCTCTTGTCTCTGTACTCACTGGATGGAGCCATTTTGTTATCTGTGTTGGTCTTAAGGGCTGTTGTTGAAGAGTGGTAAATTTCAATTTGGTTTTCCACAGTGAAGCGTCAAATTTTTTCGCAGTCCCCAAACCATTTGCTAGGCGGAGGATTCCTTGTGTCATTTGTCGCTACTGGTTGCACGGCCCGCCTGGAGAAAATCTCCAGACAGAAATGTAAAGTACGAGCACGCACGGAATGAAATGGGAACACCCAAACACCATAGTCTTAACAATTGAATGTCTAGGGCTTTGTCAAACATCACGTGTGCATCTCAGGGCTACCGCCAAAACATCCGTTCCAGCGTGTTAGAAACAGCATTAGAGTATTTACATGTCATTTCATTCAAGATATACACACGGCAGCACATCACTAGAGACGACGCACCTTCGGCGATCTGGTACCACCAAACTTGAGCTTGGTGTTGTCGCTCAATCTTACAATCTTTGCTCTGATACGGTCACCCTCTTTGCCTTTCAAGGCATCTTCAAAGGCACCTCTTCCCTTACCAAAGTTCTTGAACACAAGCTCAAGATCCTTGTCCAAGAAGCCCTTCTCTTCCATGATAGCAAACATTTTGGCGGCAGTTTGGAAGCCGGCTTCGTATTCACCACGGGCAGACTTTCTAAAGCCAAGTTGACCTGTGGAGATGGCAGCTTTCACCTTTTGTGGCAAACGGTAGTAGTACAGCACCTTCTCGTTGAATGTGAGGTCGGAGCTCTTCTTCTCAAAGTCGAGGTCCTCGACAACGGCGCTTAATGTGAGGTGCGTGTTGTTCTTGGTGAAATTGCAGTAAAGGATGTACTTGTGGATCAGTTCTGTGGATCTCAACGAAGCTGAAGGTGTGTGCACATTAGCCAGTGTTTGGTGAATATCACCGAGCAAGTCAGGCTTCGCTGCTTGTAACAGTGGTGTGTATGTTGAAAGTGCTGATGTGTTAGTCGGTCTGCAAACGAGACAGCACGATTGAACTCACTTCTTGATGCAAAGCCGGTATTTCTCACAGTATTGAATAGAAGCCTGCTGCAGAATAGTCTGGAGAGCATCTTGGACGATTAGTGTGGCCAGGGGGGGTCTGCGGTAACCAAGCTTTGGTACGAGTTCTGGGTTGGAGTTAGCTCTAGGCTGTTGTGAAAAATTCCCGTGGTCGCGCCGGGTAACGTGGAAAGATAGGGTGAGTCGTGACAATAAGAGGGGATTCCCGGGGTTTACCGCACTCAAATGAGAGTACAAAGATGTCACTCAAGGACTGAAGTACAATAGCAATGGCAAGCTCTAATCCCCACTCAATGGGCCCGAACATGGACCGAGGCCTCTCGGGAAAACTGCAACCCACTAAAATGCAGTTACGAGCCCGTGTGTCCTTCCAGAAATTGTTGTGGTCCAGTCGCGCCAGAAGTAAACTGGGAACGAATCCTTTGGCCACCAGATTTAACAACACGATACTTCGCACTCGAGCGACCAACTGTGAGGACCCCGCCATTGCATTTCTCCGTGCTGTCAGCCTGACCCGTAAAAGCCAGGAGCCCATCTGTTCTCAATCGGACCTTAGGTTCTAACGATACGGATCTCGTGCTGGCACCTGTCATCCACAAGGCCAAATATACCGTTGCCCATTCAACACAGCCTACCTGCATCGGACATTAATTACTCTGATTGAGTCAAATATGATGCCCATCAGTATGTCATATCTCACAGTCCACAATCAGCCTCTACTAACCAAGCAGACATGGAGTTCATGGCTAACGATGTCACCTCAATAAAGACACAGATCACGAAACCCATGCTTGTGAAACCATACAAGAAGATTGGGAAAGGCGCCTTTGGGGTCGTCACGCAAGCGAAGTTACTCGATGGCGACACTTGGTTAGGTCCCTTTGCGATCAAAAAGGTGCCTGCGCAAACGGAGTACAAGAGTAGAGAATTGGAGATCTTGAGGTTGACCAACCATCCAAATATCATCTCGTTGGAATACCATTTCACCCATAAGGGTGAGGAGGATAGCCAGGTGTATCAGCACTTGGCAATGGAGTGCCTACCAGAGACATTACAGACGGAAATCCGCTATTACTACGCCAGCAAACTAGAATTGCCCTTGAAACACATCAAGCTATATACATACCAGCTAGCGAGAGGTATGCTTTATCTGCACGCCTTGGGGATCTGCCACAGAGATATCAAACCATCCAATGTGCTTGTGGATCCATCTAAGGGAATGTTGAAGATTTGCGACTTTGGGTCCGCTAAGCGGTTGGAGCCTCGACAGCCGTCTGTTGCATACATCTGTTCTCGTTACTACCGAGCTCCAGAACTTATTGTTGGATGTCAGTATTACTCCACGCAGATTGACATATGGGGTCTTGGGTGCTGTTTTGCTGAGATGTTGATTGGGAATGCAATCTTCCAAGGTGAAGACTCCATCTTACAATTGAGGGAGATCTCCAAGTTGTTGGGACCACCAGACAAAAAGTTCATCTTCAACTCCAACCCAAAGTACGACGGCGCATTATTTTCGAAACAGTTGTTTAATGGGAGACCTGCGGCGAGATTCCATAAGCTCCTGGGCCATGCGGGTGAAGAGGGTGTTAATTTGTTGATGAATGTGTTGGTTTATGAGCCGGAAAGAAGGTTGAGCCCTAGACGCATAATGGCACATCCCTTCTTTGACGACTTGAGGTTGGATGACCAGTTCGTTCCTAGAGGTTCGAATGGGCCAGTGCCATTGCCACGATTGTTCAACTTTAGCCATTTTGAACAGGATGTTCTCAGTGATATGCATGCACAGATCGCTGGTCCGCATTACAATGCTCAGCTCCAGGTATGAAATACAATACCTAATACTGCAAAGCTTTATAAAGATAACTTCATGCACCTTTAATTTACAAGTACAAGTCCGTCTGCAAACGTAGCGTGACTTCATTCATATTGTCTCCGAGCACTTTACAAAGCCAAAGAGTATGAGTACTCGTCTTCAATGTTTTGTGCGATCCATAACACAATGCAACTAAGCATGATGGCACCGTTGGCGACAACATTGGACACACCCATGCCAAGCGTTGGGAAGGTGTAATGCTTCATGAGGAACTTGATGATCAAGACCACAACAGATCCGGCAACACCACCCGCTAATAGAGAAAAACCAAGGAAGAGAACGATTCTGGCAGTCAATGTCGTTGAGGAACCACCACCGTAGCCGCCACCACCAAGGGCGTCGTTCAGAAGGCGACTTTTCTCAATGGAGTTCACAATAAGCATCCCCAACGTGGAACAGATGATAGGGATCCAGTCCACAAAGGATACATGAACATCAGAGGCATTGACCGTTTTGGAGTAGATCACAGCGTCAATAAAGGCCCACCATCCAACGGCATACTAAGGGGTTCGACGTTAGTATTCCGTTATCTCCCCTTTAAGGGCATTAGATTAGATCATGAACTTACGAGGACACCAGCAATGTAAACGCCAACGGATCTGAGCGCAAGCGAGTTGGGCAGCTTGAACGGCTGGAATCTGAATAATCTGTCTTGTTCCATTGATCTCGCCAGCTTCAAGGGCTTTAGCATGCAACTGTGGAGGAGCTGGTAGTAATGAGACACAGCCGCCGCCCTGGGCCCTCGGATTTTTGTTAGGGGCTGACGGGGAATTTCCGAGGTGGTGGGCCACAGCCACAGCCCCGGATTTGGTGTACAGTACTATGTGTGGGACTCCAACCTCTACGAACAGTTCATGCTAGTGGTGTGCTATTACGTCTAAATCAATGCATCGTGAAGTCCACACCCAGGTGTGGATCATGTGTGAAGTGTGCCTTTGGTGGGAGCGCGTCACGGCCATTGGCCATCCTCGTGTCGTCGCTCTCAGCCCATTCACTCGTCATTGCGGTTTGTGGAGATGAATGCGCCTCATGCTCCGCAGCCATCATCAATGGTGACGATGGCATCACTGTCGCTCTGGTCTTTTTCTGCTGCTGTGGTTGCTGCTGCTGTTGTTGTCTGACAGGATCGGTATCTGGTGATTCTTCATTACATGGCAACGTGTTGCAGGTTGTGATATCTCTCGGGGTCTGGTCAAAATCCTTCGGCGTTTGATCCTTTGGTGTAGGCTCTGCGTCGTTGAAGATATCTGTCATCCATTCGCTTGGCGAGTGTGACACTGTAGGTGGTACACCTGAGAATGATTTGGCAAGCATTTTTTCAAAAGAGGTTTGTTTTGATGCACGCCGTATAGAGACTGGTCTGGTCACTTGCATAGGCTGTGATGGGGGAGGAATGTTCTCCTTGTCTTCCACTAGCTGTATTGGTGGATCAATGTCGGTCATTGGACCAAACTGGAAATCCAACTCGCTCACCATCTCATCCAGATCATTGATAGGATCCGATGAATTATTGTAGTACGCGGAAGCATCCTTGATCTTCTCAAGAGGTGTACTCGTTGGCATTGTGTCGTTACCGGAAGATGTCGGCGATGAGCTCGTTGGTTGTCCCTTCTTCTTCTGTCTTGATTGCATGTACCTCTTGATCAGTTTCTGTGGTCTCATTGCCCCATTAGAGATCAGATAGTGATGGCATTGGTAGCATAACAGACCTCTTTTGGACACATCTTCGCTCTCATTCCATCTCCAGTTCTTGGACTCATAGGTATTACAATGAAAGCATACAGGTGGCTTGGGGATATCATCATCCATGATTGGCGACAGCCCTCTTTTGGCGGGCTTCTTTTCAACTTTCTTCACCGCTTTCTTTGGTGCCGATGTCTTCTTATTCTCCTTCTTTGTAAAATCCGATCCCTTTGTGAAGTCCGGTGTCTTTGTGATGAAGTCTGGCGCAAATCTCTTTGAGACGTCATTGTTCATCTCCACTGGTGAACTGTTTGGCTCATATATAGGGAATGGTCTCCCGTTATTCTTATCGGCGAGATAGATACGACGGGCAATGCTCTGTGGAGGGAATCTAGCAATTGGTGGAGGATGCAGAATTCCATCAAAACTTGGCAAAGATTGTGTTCTGGCAGCCTTTGGTGCCGGTGCTGTGTTGACAATCCTCGTTTGCGGTTTCTGTATGGGGTGACTTGGTCGCACAAATTGGAACTCTTCACGTTCTTCCTCTGTTTCAATCTCCTCACGCTTACGCTTTTCTGGGTACTGTCCATACTGCTGTTGATGCTGCTGCTGCTGTTGGTGCTGTTGTCCAGAGCTCCGAGGTGGCTCTCTTTTGACTCTTGCCAATCTCATTCGTACCTCTAGGGTATCTGTGGGTCCCTTGTTGCTCAAGATCCCTGCAAAGTTCGAACAGACGCGACCTGGGACCAGGACTTCATCATCCAATGGATTGCCGCTCAAAAGTGTTGAAACGAGTCCCTGCCCTACAAATGGTTCGTCCTCCTCCGTAATATCCTTTATGTAGACAGAGAAGTCGAGCTGAGGATCAGAGAAGAGTTCAGGACTTGACTGCATCACCGGTGCCATGACGTGCTTAAGCGAAATGACGCCCAAAGTCATGATATTAGACTGGCCAGGGATTGGAATGCGAGCCGTACGAACACTCAACAAGGAGTTAGATCTTGCGAGAAAGTTGGTGTTGTCGTCCAGTGCATAGAGGACTTTGACTGGTGGGGGGTTAGCTTCGATGGTAAAAGGTGAAGGAAGAAGAGGTACGTACTCTTCATCTGCTTGACGTCGGTGTTGTGTTCCACTGGCATCTCAGGCAGCGATGGCATGTGGTGGGCGCGCATCGTGAGCTCGTTGGAGGAGAGTTGTTGTGTTGTACTGCCCGGTTGGTGGATCTCTCAGTGGATCTTCTGCTGGTTTGAAATTTCTTAACTATACGCAGCAGCGTTCGGGCGCGTTTGTTTACGCTGACGCGCTTGAAATCCGTTGCGCGTTTGGAATTGCAACGCGATGAGAAATGAGAAGCGATTTCTGCTGGGATGCACAAACAGGATCAAATCAGTGAACCACTGATGGCCGATCAGTGGGCGATGGGCCCAATGGGCCCGATGTCGTCTGCTATTGCAGCTAGCAATGCCCAGTGGCCTGATGGTACACTGTGTTTCTAGACCTCCAAGTCTTAATGCAAAAACCTGCTACCTGCACCCTGCTACCTAGTCAAAGCATCAGCCAAACTCCCCCATACATGCGCTCAGTCACTCACATCGAGTGCTCTGCCCACAGCCAATCAAATTAATGAACCGGGGCCGCATGGCCAGGTTGCTCCGAGATCCATCAGACCCATCTTCCGCTTCCGGTGTCGTCGCTGCCAACAAAGTGTTACCCGGCCAATGGCCGCTCCGCTCTCGGCCATCTCTTTTATCTAAACGATCAGCTGAGACCGACTCTGTTTGGAGATGCATGACGCATTTAAGCTCGGGCTTTGTCCAATGCAAAAGGAGACGGAGACGGCTCGTTGCTGTGACCACGTTCCACAAGTGACTGTGAGCGCTGATTACTATGGATAGTGAGCTTTGGAACGCTGCGGAAACCCTCAGACCCGAGGAGTTTAAAACGATACACTGGTATTGTTCCGCTCGAACGTGACATTCTCCCCATCGTCGCTGCCCTACAAATGTCTCTTGGATGTTATATGGGTCAATGCATCGCGGGCCCGCTTGTGGACCAACGAAAAGACTGGGCATTAAGCTTCTTTGGTCCTGTTCTGCCGAACACCAGTAGAGCAGGGCATCTCCCCTTGAAACAAAGGAGATAAATAGCACAATGCACAATACATGGGCATCCCGAATCCGTACCCACACAACCCCTCTTTGCTTCCGCTATCCCTTCAAACAATGCCAGCGCTCTCGAATCTCGGGTCAGTCGCTGTCTGCTGCTAGCCCCGGAAGCAGAAAAAATGTCCCATGTCCCCCGGCAGCGGGACCGTGGACGTCCATTTAAGGTTTTGTGACCGAACAATTCTGCCCACTCAGCGCGGAGGACAGTTTGGCACCGTTTGAACTTTGCTGGGGAGGGGGGCTTTGTTAGGAAGCCTTCAGGATCGTGCGAAATGCTGGGCAATATGTTCAATGACATTCACTTGGTAGACTGGAGCCAATGTCCATTGCTCGCTTCTCCTCTCTTCCTGTGTTCCAAAAAGCTATTGGTCTCCTCCCACCGTTCCGAAACGATTCCACATTTGTCTTGTCCCGAAATTTATCACATGGATCTAATCAAAACGATCAGCGGGCGTCAAAGAGTGAAAAGGGCCTCTTTCTGTGCATCTTTAGAGGAAGATAACAACAATGTCTTCAAAGCCCATGCCCAGTCTCCTCGTTGAACCCACAGCTTCTCGTCCCCCTGCAATTCAATGGCCTCCGGGATCAGTGCCGAGACAAAAGTTTTGTCCCGCTGATGGTCGAGATAAAAAATTTCATGCATGTCCGCTTGTCCCACAAGCCCACACGGCCAAAGGGGCCCTGTCGCCGTGGAGCGGGATTTCTCTACTTAAGAAGCCACAAATGGCCGCCTCTCGTTTTTATCAATTCCATCTACCGTTTGGGATCTATAAGACGTTGATCAACAGGGAATGAGCTTCCCGGGAAAGCTTGAAATGGGCGTTGGTGGTTACACGATCAGCAACAACGACGAGCTCCTCGAGGCTCTTCATCCGGTCCCGAACTTCAAGAACAAGGACGATATCAAGCCCTGGCTCCATGGACGACTAGATGCAAGAGGGATCTGTCTCGTCATTGAGAGATCAGATGCATCTAAAGTGGTGCTCAAATGTAAGAACATCCACAGAAAGTCATCTGCACCAAAGACTCCGCATACAAAGCTGGCGAACGGAAAGACCAAAAGGGTCAGAAGTCAACCGGAGGAGTGCTGTCCCTTCAGACTCAGACTCAGTTATTCGGTGAAGCATAAGCAATGGTCCGTCACAGTGATCAAGTCTGAACATAACTTGGCCATCTGCTCCAACTTTGGCTCTTACAAAGGATCTGCCACCTCCACGCCCAGCAACCGCTCAACAACTAAAAGAAGCTTCGCTTCTGCTTATACTCCAGCATCCACAGCTTCCCCAATGATGTCCGTCGATGGCTCACCTTCCTGTATTCTTACCCCAGCTTCAGAGCTTGATGGGTTCGAGTTTGAAAGATACTCCAAAAAGAGGCACTATGAGTCCCCATTGAACCAGATCGTGAACCCATTGGACGACTTGACTCTACCAGAGGACCTCAGTGATCTCAATTATCTGGATGATAATTCTTTGCACAGATACGATGACACTGTACATTTTGCCCCAAATTTCCATTTTGCTCAGGATGTTGACCACCAACATGTTCTGGATTTGGATTCAGACAAACTCTTTGAGATGAACCTGGAATCCAAAGTGTCAGAGCTATTTGACGATGAAAGCCTCTTCAACAAAGTGTACAACTCTTCCTCATTTGACACCCACAGCTTGAACATCAACTCGGATGTGCAATCTGAAGACCCTGATTCGCTCATGTACCTGTTGAGCACGTCAAGCTCCAACTATTCCCTGGAGGAGCTTGAGAACCTGGATAAGGCCATGGGGGTGGATGTTAACGATAAGCTCCTCCTGTCCATGTTTCATCCAAAGGCTTGAAAATCTCCTACGACGCCCCTTGATGACTTTTCTGTATATGTGTATATGTGTAATGATGATGATTCCAAAGATCTTGATACGAAAAAGAGTGTAGTTTCTAAAGTCAGTTTATTCACATCTTTAAGCAATACCGTTCAGTACAGCATCAGCAAGCTCTTCAGTATCAGCCTTAACAACAGCCTTGAGCGTGACACCGGTCTTTGCACTTTTGACAAGCTTCACAACAGCACCCACCCTCTCTCCAGACAGACTCTTTCCAAACAACTTCAAAGTATGAGTAATCTCGTTAAATACAGACTTCCCCTCTACTGGAAGAAGTGACAAAGACTCCGTAAGGTGGTCCACGGTCTCCTGGATAGAGTTCGAATCCATCTGATACGTGGCGGTGGTTTCAGAGGTCAACTCATCAAAGGAAACGTCAAAGTTCCCAGTGAATGATGGAATGATGAAGTCACCAGGCGTCAGCTCCAAGTCCTCAATCTGATACTCATCTTCAAACCCTTGCTCGTCGAATAGCTCAAGTGTCTTTGGATCACACTCCTTTGATGTGAAGGACAATGTATTGGTGAATGTCGTACTCAACACGCTTGGCTCCTCTGGTCTGGTGAATGACACATAGATAGTGCCTTTGCCGTGTGGTGGCAACTTCTCCACTGACAGCACAAACTCTTCCTCAACTTCCTCCGCTTCCGGTTGGGCAGAAACAGAAACAAGCTCCAAGAATGCATCATCCAAAGTATTTTCAACGTTGAACTGCAAAACTATGTGCTCCGTAAAAATATGCTTCACAGCTTCGATAACAAACTCAGATTCCTTCTCGGTCAACGGAACAAAGGAGGAGGAGTGAAGAACTGCGCCATAGCTGGCAAAGTCAGAAACTTGTGAAAGTTCCTGTAGAACTTGCTGCTTAGATAGCTCCAGTGTCTGAGATGCCTCAATGGAATGAGACCCTCTGCTGGAATCCTTAGACTCGGTCTTGTACTCGGTCTCAAACTTGCTAGACTTCTTTTTCAACTCTGCCGCTCTATACTCATCCTCAGAGAGCTTAGGCACCGCAGAGATATCAAATGGCGTGACAAAGCTTGCCGTGTCACCTGAGACATAGCTATGCAGCTTCGATTCCAAGAGACCCAAGTCGTAGGTATAAGATGGCTTGGTGAGCTCAATGGCAGTCTGCTTCGTGATCTCAGAAGACTCCAGGCCCTCCAAGAACTTGATTGAGATGATTGCACGATCTCTAACTTCATCATCAACGTCATTGACGATTCTCTTGAGAAGGATTTTGATCGATTGGTGCAATGGTGCATCAATCAGGGCAAACTTGGACAGAGCGATGACTGCAGCAGATCTGATGATGGAGTTTTCAAGCACAACTCTGTTGTATATGTGTCTCACGTAGAGAGATGGGTTGGAAGTCTTTGGACCTTGGTTACCCAACAGGTTCAAGATTCTCACGGTGAGCTCAGTGAACTCACAATCCTCGATGAACTCGCACAGGCTCTCCAGGGCCAGGTCACGAGACTCTGGCACAAAGTGAATCAAATCAAAGAGAGCCTCAACTATAGAGTTCTTGAACTCGAATCCACCTTCGTCATTCAAGATATCAACAAGGAAGTTGAGCATCGATTGATAGTTTTGTGGGAATTTCAATGACAACGTTTTGACAGCATCGATGATGATAATCTTGAACTCGTCCGAGATATCGTTGATGAACTTGGAGATAACCTTGATCAATCTCTCAATGTTATCAGAGGATCCAGTCTTGAGCAAAGTTGTGATGGTGTAGGTAGCAATAGATCTGTTTGGATCGCTGATAAGGGCCTCTAGTTCAGCATTGCAGCTAACTATCTTCTCTGGGTTTTTCAAGGAGATTCTGTTCAAGATTCTCACAGCTGCAAATCTGGTGATAACCTTTGGGGAGGTGAGCAGGAATTGCAATCTCAAGACAGCAGCACCAAACTGCTCATTCGAGACAGGGAGTGAGACAACAACCTTGATGGCCTCCAAGTTAACAGCATGGTGTCTGTCATTCAACCAGTCTTGCAACAGCGGGAAGAGTGTTGGGATCAGCGATGGCTCGCTCTGCAAGATTTCATTGACGTAACGGATCAGTTGACAGATTGCCAATGGGTTTCTCAAGTTCTTGGAGAACTGCTGGATCAACTTTCTAAGTGCCATCTTGTCATGGCTTCTCAATGCATAGAGAAGTCCAAGAGCGTGGTACTGTGAGATCAAAGAGTCATTCACGATGCCCTCCCCGGTCTGTGGGAAGGACTTCACCGCCAGGACTGCTTCCTGTGTCTCATTGGCCCATCTCTTGACAACGTCCTTTGCAACAGGCAACAGATGGTACGAGCTGACAAGGGCAGCTGACGCAACGGATGGGTGTCTGTCCACGATTGCATTCTTGATCAGCCTTTCAGCAGCATTGACAGTGGACCCATCAAGAACTCTAGTCAAAGTTCTGATGGCGTTTGGCTTGTAAACGATGTCACCGTTCTGGACATCCTTCATGATGGAAGAAGTGACCATCAACACGTCATCTGAAATAGCACTGAGTTCCTTGATCGCCAAGTAGACAATCTGTCTCAGAGAAGAATCTCTGTGCTGGAACAACTTGGAAATGGAGAAGAAGAGAGTTGTAGCCTCCTGTTTGGGGAATGTATCGCCAGAGTACAAGAGTCTCAACAAGCGTGCAATCAGCAAACGTGATCTTTTCGCGTCCACCGGAGTGGCGTTAAAGGCACTCAAGCAGTCCTGGAAGACAGTCATCTTGTCTGGTAGTGAGCCAGAGTCTGCATCCTCGAACTTCTTGTATGTGTGAGTCGACATGTTTGGATCAATGGAGCACCCCTTCACTGGTTTGAATCTTCACGAAAAAAGATGTTGATCGGATTTGGTTTTCCGGGTGTGAGGGAGATAAGGTACGTAGTCTTTCACTTGTGTGATGACTCTTCAATGCTCAATCTCTCGTTAACTGTGCCACGCAAAGCCCCAGTTGGCGGTTGTTTGGAGTTGCGTGCGCTGTTGTTTTGTCGCGTTGTGCTTTTCGCTGATCGCTGATTCCTCGGCGACTTCCGGGACAGCGCCCTCGGAATGTGCCCTTCTGGCTACTCCTCCTTATGGCGAACTACGGCATGGTGGTATGAGGCATGATGGTATAAGGCATTGATTTCGTTCAATAAAACACAATATGATGGAATTTCGATGGTCTCGTCACTCGTGGGCGTCATGGAGATGCAATGAGCAAAATAGATAATGGATTGAGCTCAAATGTTCAGGCCAGGGCCTTGTTGCATGGGCATCTGTAGACCAATTAAAGGGTTGGTATGGTTACCTGACTGTTGTTTCTCGTAGTCACCCAAATTAAGCAAGAGCTGTGTCAAACACTTCTTGGTTGCAGAATCATCCTTCAAGACTGCCAGGAAAGTGCCATCCTTCAACGACTCTGGGAGGCATTGAATCAATGCCTTTCTAGCATCAGCATTGTCGCTTAATCTCAGGTAGCATCTAATAACGTGTTTCAAGAGTCTTGAAGCCTGGTTTGACACCAGCTGCTCCACCATGGTCTTCAAAACCGCAGCCACTGCGGCAAATCTTTCATACGTTTGACAAACATAAGATAGGCCGTGGTCATCTGTCAAGATCTTTTGGACGATAAAAATGGCAACTGTTTTACTCAACTCAGCAGACGACTCCATTATTCTCAAACACAGTGGTATTATTTCAGTAGTGAGTAAGAAGGAGATGACCTCTGGTGTGTCATTCTTCACAAGGGCACCAATGACACCCAAACTGGTGAGTCTCAAGTACTCGAATGTTCTTTGCTTAGAGTTCGTGTTCAAGAATGGATACAGGAACAAAGGAATGTTGGCGTTCAAGAACATTGTTCTCGTCTCCGGGTGGGCAGCGACACATTGCAACAAAGCCAATGCATTACACACCCTGTTGGATGCACTCGATGACAAATTTGGTGGCGAGAGTAAAGGATACACGCTGATGATCTCATCCAAGAGAGATGTCATAACTCCAAACGAGTTCCAGAGTACCAAGGGAAGATCGTCGTACTGTTCTCTCTGTTTTCCCAACTCCAATAAAGCCTCCTCACGATTTGGTCCATAGGAAAGCTCAACGATCCACTTGTACACTTTTTCATCATCAAGGGCCCGTGACCCTGGAGCAGTTGGTTGCTGCAATGTTGGTTGGCTTTGGATCCCCACAGGTTGAGGCTGCTGACTTTGTTGTTGCAAGTTACCGTTCAACAGCTGTGATGGGGCACTTTGAGGAGGGATCTGACCAAAGACAGGGAACTGCTGTTGGTTCAATTGTTGAGATTGCTGCTGGAACCCATTCAGAGCGGACGAGTTCAGCGCACTTGCCGGCGGTGTACTCAGCTGTGTGATGTTTCTCTGGGAAGTAGAATCCACAAACACGGGACGTGGTTGGTACATTGTGGGTGAGTTCTTCTATCGACGTTCAAGCCCCTGGACAGCTGTGCTATAATGCCTTGTGGATGTGTTACTCGTCGCGATATCCGGAGCTGTGCGTTGACTTGGCAATTTCCGGCTAAGCTTTGTGGTTTCTAGCGCTCGTTTGCCCATGCGACGCTCAAAAAATCCACGCGCGCGAAAGCCCAGCAGCTGAGTTCCGACCACTCTATCACGTGGAAGTCATGTGATGAAGGTGGATGTCCTCCTTGTTGGCGCTTGTCCGCTCTTCGAACATACCCGATGTAAATGATGGCCAAGAGATCAATAGTAGCCCCACCTTCTACTCTCCGGCTTCTACCTTGTATGATGTATTTCAGACACCCAGAGCGCTTGATTAGTGTAATGGTGTTTTGGTATTTCTTGTCTGTGACTGCGTGCAGGCTTAGCACTTATGGGTACAGGCCTTTGACAGGAGCTCAGTTGTTATTGTGTTGCAAGAACTGTCCTGTCATAAGGGATATGATGTAGTCTATGTCTATTATGATGTACGGTATATGGCATGGCAATGCATCCCATCAAGCATTATCGAATGCGCTGTCTAACGTCACGGACTGTCCCGCTTTCGAGGTCGTATGCATTCCTGGGCATCATCCAGCTTTGCAAAATGCACCTGAGGCACATAAATGGCGCAAACTCTGCTACATATTGGCTATATGTGCATAGCCCAAATTTGAAAACGTGGAATGCGGTAGGGGGTCCCCTCCGCTATCATGATCTATTAGCCACACCTTCTTACCTGGATGTTTCACAGGCTAACAGCAACAAGAAGAGAAACTGGCAGGCCCCGAACCAGACGACGGTATTTCTAAAAAGCGCAACTTCCCCTTTCGGGTGGGATTTGCACTGCCCCTTTCGGATGGTATTTGCACTGCCCTGTCGCGCGGTGTTTTGGCAGGAAGGCGTTCAAGTCATCGCGCAGAAATCGCTATAAATTGAGAGGATCCGCTCATTTTCTAGCCACCCCCCACCCCTCCTTTGTCAACAAACTATTACACATTACAATGTCTGCCGTCGAGAACACCGAGAACAAGATTGAGGAGACCGTCCCAGCCGTTGAGGCCCCAGTCGTTGAGGCCCCAGAGGTTGAGACCACTGAGGTTACTGAGGCCCCTGCCGCCGCTGAGGCAGAGGCTACTGAGACCGCTGAGGCTCCAGTTGAGGAGAAGAAGAGCTTCTTCAAGAAGTTGACTACCAAGTTCAAGTCCCTCACAAAGTTCATCAACTAATTTAGACATGGCTTGCTTTGCTTTCAATCCTGGGTTGCTCATTGTACAAACCCATTTAACGCTATGATGTCTGGTTTATGTTTTTTTGATTTATCGCTGGTTGCAAGAGAGGCTCTCTTGGTATCAGCAAGATTAGTTAGCCAGCATCTCCTAATAATTAATTGTATAACTATCAAGTGTAGTATTGAGTTCAGTGTTGGTGCGAACTCTCCACAGAAAGCGAGCCAGCGTTGAATATCTTGTAATCGGCAGGCGCTTGCAATCTGGAACGGGCGGTTCGTCATCTCCAAGTCAACGCTGGTATGCCACATTCCACCAGTGAATATTCCAGTCACTACTGGCATTCCATTGAAACAACGCGTCGTGAAGCCATGAAGGTTCAGTCCGTCGATGCCACGGGGATTGAAGACGACCTCTCCCAGGCTCTGTGCAGGCCTAAGGCCTGTAACAGACTCTCGCAGTATTACCACCACCTGGCATCGACCAGAATGCCGTCTAATTGCCGTCTGTTATTCACATCGTCTTTAGGTATGGCCAGCCCAGTTTTGCCACCTCAGCTCATTTTTTGCATATCGCGCGATGCGCTATGTCACAAGAGGAATTCATCAAATATACACCACCAGATGAGACTTCTAAGTGACATCCATCTATCCGCCGTTATCTCAGACATAGAAGCCGCCACATCAAACCTCTCTATAACCCTTTTATGATTTTGAGGCCCCCGTTTCAGTGTTTTCCAGAGTGAACGCTGCAGGTGGCCGCGCAGGGCCTTGCACAGCGGGCCTAAGGGCGGAGTGGCCAATCCTAGGCTTTTGCTACCATCAGCGATTGCCTAGTCTATGTAAGCGATTAATCCACAGTAGAAACTGCACGTGGAGCAACTACGAACATTACAATTGACAGCAATTTGCCTGTAGCAATGATCCTGCAATGTCCTTAAGCCACTAAACTCCTGCCCTAAGCGCTGAGAGTTCGCAAACAAACTTTTTTTTGCTTGCATGCCTTAGCGCCAAAAAGACGAAATGCTAATTTTGGCACAAGCTGTGTGATTTCCTCTTCTGGACTTTACGCCACTCAAACTTTTTTTTTTTTCGTAGCAGCTCATCGCAGTGTGAGGGTTGAAGATACATTGGTTGGAGTGCCAGATGTCCTTCTCTTTTGGGTTCACTGGCGACAGTGACGATGAGCTGAGCACAAATCTACCAGT
>PPLI02000024.1:0-132492 GCA_003707745.2 Williopsis misumaiensis
TACCAGGCAATAGGCCAAGATCCCCCAGTTTCCCACTGATACTGGACATGGCTTACCAGACCACGCCCATTGTCAAGATGACAAGATCCCCCAGTTTCCCACTGATACTGGACATGGCTTCCCAGACCATATCCGTTGTATCTGGGCATGGCTTACCAGACCACGCCCATTGTCAAGATCCCCCAGTTTCCCGCTGATACTGGACATGGCTTCCCAGACCATATCCGTTGTATCTGGACATGGCTCACCACACCATATCCGTTGTATCTGGGCATGGCCTACCAGGCAATAGGCCACGCCCGTTGTTAAGATCCCCCAGTTGCCCGCTGATACTGGACATGGCTCACCACACCATATCCGTTGTATCTGGGCATGGCCTACCAGGCAATAGGCCAAGATCCCCCAGTTTGCCGCTGATACTGGACATGGCTCACCACACCATATCCGCCGTATCTGAGCATGGCTTAGTAGGCTTAGTAGGCTTAGGCGGTCCACCCTGATGAGATGGGATGAGGGAGAAGCTGATCTTCTTCTGAAGCTCGCAAAGAACCCAGCCACAAAAGCACCAACCACAAAAACACCAACATCAAAAACACATACTCAGAGCTTATCCAGCCAGCCCGAGCCGTCACTCCAGAGCCCATACCATGGTACTAAGAGTATAATGAATCTCACTACTACTACTGCTACTACTATTGGTCCTCCGCGGACCCGTTGGGCAAAGCCAAGAAAATCAACCGATTGGAATTTCCAGTCCAAACGGCGGGAGCGGCTGGCGGCCGCTTATAGCAACTCTGGAACGGTGGCCGGGCCACCTCTGAGGCATTAAATTGAAAGCAATGAGAAGTGTCTTCTGGCAAGCTATACACTCTGCTGGCGTGGGCATAAAGTCGATGTCTGTAGTCAAAACAAAGTATTTAGTAGAGAAACTGCATGAACTTTGCCAGTCTCTGTCGAGCCGACAAGTGTGCAATCAAATCCCAGCAGCGAGATTCATCATGAAAAATTCGGAAACCGCAGAAGCTCATTAAACTGTTTGAGAAGTTATAGACCGGGCCACTTATACATCGAGCCCCCCCAATCGCTGATCCCGCTGCCTACGCAATACTCAATACGCCCTACGCCCTACGCAATACTGATCGAAACGAGTCCAAGACAATGAAGCACATCAAGCACTCCTCATCACAGTTCAAATACTCCAACCTGCAGACAACGGTACATATCCAGCGCAAAACACCGTTTGTCTCCGCCCTGAAACGTGTCTCCAAGCAGCTATCACAACTGTCCGCCAAGCAGCCCAATGTTTCGTACATAACCGTTCTGGGAATGGGTGCTGCTATTGAAAAGACAATGGCTCTTGGTGTACACTTCCAAGCACAGGGTAAAGTTGACGTCTTGACGAAGACGATAACAGTGATGGATGAGTTTGAAGAGGATGATGATAGCACGTTCAAGAAGCGTGTCATCAGTGGTGTGGAACTACATGTGTACAAACCCACGGACATGAACTAAAGATACCAATGACATTTAAATTATTACGAACGCAATCACCTCGTACATTTCTCCTTGAGATATTCAAGCTCGGCCCATTCCGTCTGAACACGTTTCCTTGGTAGATCTTTGAAAAGCTCTAGCCCTGTTTCCACCACTTTTAAGCATTCATCATACTGTCTCTTGTAATAAAGCATCTGGGCCAAATTCTCCAACTTCAATCTGTCACTCTTCACCGTGGGGTCTATGCCTTTGTAGTCCACCTCTTCGAGCCATTGCATCGTATTCACCACAGGTCCCTCGCTGAACCGTACCATCTGCTCTTGAAACTCCTCCTCTGTTTGACCCTTCCGCACCTTGAGCCTACCGGAGCCCTTTGACACAAGAACTTCGCCATCATTGATGGTGGTCTTGTCACGCCCGGCGGCGGGCCTCGTGGATGTGTTTGTGCCTATGGCTAGTGTGCTCGTGCTATGTGTCAGGGCTTCCATTAGATATATGGGGGGGGGGGGGCGCGTGAGCAAGTTTCTCATTCGATCGTGAAGTGAATCTTTTTGAAGAGATGAGGTCAATTCCTTTTTCCGAAACAAAGTGGGTTCTATTAGCACAGCTATTCGCATCAAAATAGGTGTAAAAACCATTCAATGCAGCTTTGAGCAGCACAATCAGTGTCCTGAGTGCGGTCACACAAACTTCTCGCTACTTTTCAAAACCCACTCCATAAACCCCTTTAGTCGCTTCGAAAGCATAAGCTTGTTAGAGATCAGCTGATATGCAAACAAAACAGGGAAGAACTCACCCATTTCAGTCTACAAAAACATGCCCGGTCTTCTGACCCGCTTGGATTGCAAATTAGCTATTCTGGCATCATCTGATCACAACGTCGTACCCTGGAGCGTAGTAACACTCCTCGCAGTCCTCCTCGGGCACCCCATTCTCGTGGATCATCACGCCAAAGTCCAGATTCGGTATCAGTGACACCATCGGCGCATGCCATGTTCCTGGCTCTGTTAGTATCACCAGCTGATCTCACCCAGTACCGCAAAGCGGTAAGGATGTATCGGTTACTCACCTGGGGCATAGGTCACAGCTTGGTCTCCCTTGCACAGAAAAGCCCTGACGCTCGTCACATCTGGCATGCCATTCTCCAGTTTGGCTCCACAGATCACCACGTACGCTTCCTTCCCCTTGTCCACGCCCATCGGGAGAAACGTCTGGGAGCTGAATGGATGTCTCTCCAGTACTTTTGTCCTATAGTGCAACCGCCCATCAGCCTCCGACTGGCTCAAAAGAGGCGTTGGAGGAGAGCATCGGAAGATGTTCCAGTTCGCTGTAGCCTGCCTTCCACTGGGAGCAGTATGGAAGCTGTTTTCAATGACAGACACCTTGTGGAGCTTGATCGCAGTACCGTAGTTCGCGCTGGCTTGGCTCGCCGTTGAGAGCTGGTGTGCCGTGGAAAGCACCGTGCCGTATTCCGCAAAGGATTCGGGAGTGAGTGGCTCGCACAGGACTTGCAGTGAGGTCTGGTACTCAGCGAGTGGCATTGTGCTAGTTGTTGGTCCAGGGGGAAATATTAGTTGAGACGTTCTTATCAGAAACAAAGTACACACCGGGGAAGTCCGAGTCATCGGTGGGTTTGTAGAGGTGACGGGCATTGACTAGAGCAGTGGGGTAAGGAATGGGTGCGAATTGGGGTTCTGGATCGATGAGTATACCATCCAATCACCGACTGCAATGAAACCGGCATATGATCTTGGTACAGCAGCAATCCAGCTACAAATCTTTTTCACTTCACTCTACACCCAACACCAAAGGCATTCAATGTGGGCGCAACAGAAGATCTCATTGAAACCACACCCCCGCGGAGTGTATCTCATCACTGACGAGGTTGTCAATGCCCTTCCGCAACTAAAGAATTACAAAGTCGGCATCCTCCACCTCTTCATCCAACATACTTCTGCTGCTCTGTCTCTCAATGAGAACTATGACTCTGATGTGCCGGCTGACATGAACGACGCCTTGAATTCTCTGATTCCAGATGACCACGACGGTAGATTCAGACATAGCGCGGCCGGTGAAGGTCCGGATGATATGGCTGGGCATGTCAAATCTTCCCTTATTGGAGCATCATTGACCATCCCAATCTGCAACGGTCGTCTATCTACTGGAACCTGGCAAGGAATTTACTTGATGGAGTTCAGGGACTACAAACACCAAAGAAACATCGTTGCGACGATCCAAGGTGAGACTAAGTAAGGGGCACGTCATGTTATATTTCGAACCCAGTGAGCTCCGGCTCCCTCTCAAAGAAGGAGTGGAATCCTACAACTGTGGAGTATATCAGCAGTCCGCCAGTAATCGTCAACGTTAAGGCAATCGCACTGATCTGTCTTGTATGGAACAGAACAACAGGGTAGAGTATTGCGGAGAAAGTGAGTGTCCCACTGAGGAACTTCCCGAGGTCCACAACGTTTCTAGAAATGTTAGTACTAGTGCTATATCGCCCCCTCGATGTATACTCACTGTGAGGACTCGGACATGAACTCTGTAGAGGACCAGTGGTTGCACACGATGTTGGGAGCGTGCGCAACGAGGAAGATCACGGCTTTGAGTGGGTTAGTGTTGGGCCCCTTCAAAGACGTCTAGATACGCACCAGAGATAAGTGGGAGCCAGTTGGCGTAAAGGGCACCGGCCAGCACGGAGAGCAGGAATCCTGCTGCCAGCACGATCGACAGCCCAATTAACCGCGAGAGTGGAGACGCGAACGTCTCTTTCAGTCCCATTGGCGTTAGGTGTCTGCCGCCTGCAGTTGCCTGTCCAACGGGGGTGGGAGAGACCTGATGATCTGGGTGGTGTGCATCGGATAAGGGTTACGCAGCCCGCGTGCTTCGCTCGAACTCATTTGATCCAATTTGGCGCCCAGTGGCGAACAAAACAGTGCAAGAGCACAACGCCAAAGCCAATGGTGAGTGGGTCAGCGGTGGCAATTGCGTCTCGACATACTAACACATGGCAGTTTAGAAACAACTACGACGGAGACACGGTCACGTACTCACCTACGGGCAGAATCTTCCAGGTACGTCCCAGATCTTCGGCTGGTTCCACAATTAAGTACAACGAATACTAATAGTACAGGTGGAGTATGCCCTCGAGGCCATTAAGCAGGGTTCTGCAGTCGTTGGTCTTGCCACTAAGGACACTGTGGTGCTTGCTGCGCTGAAGCGTAATGCAGAGGAGCTCTCCTCGTACCAGAAGAAGATCATCCAGATCGATGACCATATGGGCATTGCGCTGGCGGGGCTAGCTCCAGATGCACGTGTCCTCTCGAACTACCTCCGTGAACAGGCAATGAACACGAGAATGCTTTTCAACAGACCTCTCTCGGTTGAAAAGGCTGCAGATCTCTTGGCCTCCAAGGCACAGAAGAACACACAGGGGTTCGGCTCGAGACCATACGGCGTGGGATTATTGGTTGTAGGGCACGACGAGACCGGTGCACATCTCTTTGAGTTCCAGCCGTCAGGACAATCATTGGAATACTTTGGCTGTGCCATTGGTGCTAGATCCCAGGCTGGTAGAACGTACCTAGAGAGAAATTTTGAAGAGTACAAGACCGCCAATAAGGAGGAATTGATAGTTCATGGGCTCAAAGCTCTCAGGGAGACGCTGCAGCAGGATAAAGAACTTAACTCAAAGAATACAAGTGTTGGTGTCGCCACGAAGGATGGGTTCCAAATGTTTGACGATGAAGGCGTGCAACAGTGGTTGGACAAGCTGGACACGCTGACCAATGAGAGAAGAGGTGGCGAGCCTGCTGCTGCCGCTGGTGACGATGCTGGCGATGAGGCCGGTGATGAGGCCGGTGAGGCTGGCGCTCCAGACGATGAGGGAGAAAAGATGGATACTGATTGATTAATCTACAGAATGCATACACTATGTTATATGACTAGCTACCTTATACTTGTAACACCAAACAGTTTCAGGAGCTCTGCAGTAGAGAGCGAGTTCAGCTGCTTTTGCGTGGATGTGTCACCACCGCCCATCACGGCATGGGCCACGGCTCGTTTGGTCTCTTGAAGTGCTAAAATGCCAATCTCCACCGTGTCCTTGACGGCAAACACATGCACATCGACCGGCTTGGTCTGCCCGATACGATATACTCTATCTGTGGCCTGTTCTTGAATTTGTGGGTTCCACCAAGGATCATAAAGCACCACTTGGGATGCAATTGTTAAATTCAAGCCAACAGCGCCAGATTTTAGCGAACAGAGCAGCACGGTGGTTTCTGTATCATTACGTAACTGCTCTAAGGCCTTGTCTTTCTGCGCCAATGACATCTTTCCGTCGTACATAACACATTTGATGCCGTGGCTCTTCAATGCTGGGCCGATCAGGACTAAAAGTTCTCGGAATTGCGAAAACAAGATGGTCTTTCTCTTTGGATCTTTCTTCAAAATCTCCAGGAGTTTCAGTACTTTTGCGGATTCTGAATCCTTTGCATTCTCTTGTACTTTCCGGCACGACTTGCAGACTTTCCCGCCTTGCACAGTCTCAACGAAGCAAATTTCACACTTGGTCTCCTCCACTGTCAACATATCCATAATGTTGGCCAAGTCATCAAACGCTTTATCCATATCCACAGGTTTCTTCGATGGCGATGCCATTGGATCTTCTTTCACACCACCGTTGGCAATCTGTAATTCTTCCACATCATCGGTGTTCAAGTCTGTCAAGAGCTTCCAATGACAACATACCTGGCGCAAGCGGAGTAAGAACACCAGCGCTTGCATATGAAAAGTGTTATCCGTCTTCTGTGTCCCCAGTTTCGACGGCGATACTTTACTGAAGAGCCCAGTAGGCTGCTTTGGGGTATCATCACCATTGCCATTGGCAGTCATGTTTGTAAAGCTCCCTGTCAAGCTTTTTTTGAAATGGTTGTGCAAATCCTGGTATAGCTGGCGTTCGTGCTTACTGAACTCGATCTCACATCTATGAACGGTCTTCGTTGGTAGCTTGAAACTTGTGTGTTGAAGAATGCTTTTGGTCCTTCTCAGCATGATTATCGTCAGCTCCTTCTTCAAAAGGTTAAATGCGTCACTATTGTTCGATGAGAGCAGTGTCTTCATCGTCTGTTTCCACACTTTTTCGTTGGACAAGTTTGATACTCGTAGGAACATCAAGAGCGACTGTAGCTCTTTGATTGAGTTTTGAATGGGGGTACCTGTGAGCGCCCATCTTCTACCACTCTCGATATTGAAAGTAGATATGGTGGTTTTTGTGGTTTTGTTCTTGATAGTATGCGCTTCGTCAAGAACAACTCTATGCCAGTAGCCGGCATAGATCGGAGAATTTTCAGCATTGAACTCTGATCTCACCGTCTCATAGGATGAGACGACAACGTCATACTTCATTAGCTCTTTATATGACTTCGTTCTGCTTGGACCATGGAACAAATGAGTTTGCAAATGGGGGGCGAATCTCTTCATTTCTTGAATCCATTGGGTGGTGAGCCCGACTGGTGTTATCACCAGGGTGCCCTTGAATTTCCTCTGCGGCACATTATTGTTATAAACCTGGAAGTCTTTACTGATGATGTCATCCAATGAATCCAGTTCTTCCTCCTTGGCCTTATTCTTCACTATCAGTGCAATCATCTGGACGGTTTTACCCAACCCCATATCATCACAAAGGAGGCCACCCTTATGTATGTGTTTCTCCTTCTCTCGTTTGCGTAAAAACTTAAGTCCCAAGACCTGATGGTCCAAAAGATTAACGCTGAGTCCCTCAACTTTGCGATCCTTCTCCTGGATCTCGGCCTCTTTCAATTTTTTGATCTCGGCCTCCATCTCGGACTCACCAACGCTGCTCACCAACTTGTTCACCATAGCCTTCTCTTCGGACAGAAGCTCTGGGTTATCCAGGAATGCTGCACCACTACGCTCAATGGCCTTGTTGTTCAAAAGAGAGTAGGGGTCCTTGAATGGAGAATCACTCTTTGCATACTTCTCAAACCCAGACTTGACAAACTGGACCCCTTGTCGAGGATCTGTGTTCTCTTGGGAAGCTGGGTTCAATATCACATTTCCACGCTTGGACGGCTTCATGAGATCGTATTTCACAGGCTGAATAGTTTGCTTGTATAGCTCCTTCTTGCTCGGACTTTGATTTTGGTTCTCCGGGTTGAACTTGGAGCGACGGAAGGCATCCTTGTTCTGACCCCAGCTCTTATCATCCACAGCCACAGGTCCATCACCAAAGAAGGCATCCCTATCAAAGTTCTTACTCTTGGGCGAACCGCTCTGCGGGAGCAGTGGCTTCTTCACAGGTTTTTTTTGCCCCAAAGAGCTGAATTTCTTGTTGAGAAAGATGCTCGATGACTTTGGTTTAGGATCTGGAAGCAGCTGTTTCGTTGGAGAGATCTGCATGCTCTCCAACCGCTGCGAGAGGTCGTCATCCGCCATTTCGCTCCGTGTCGTGAGCGATCTCTATGGGTGAACGGTTTGTCGCTTCGTGGGCGGGCGCCACTTCTGAAATCAAAACAATACAAAAACACAGAACGCGTTCGCGGGGCCGTTAGGGTCAAATCATAGTAGATAAGGCACGTTGACACATAAAAGCACCTTCTACAGAAAGGGAGTGTTTGATCGAGTACTATTAGATTTTCAGGCCTTCCAGCTCTAGCCCCAGACGGTCCGCTGTTAACGGTCTCTTCAAGTCTTCGGCAGTGATCTTCAGATCCTCCGGAGTACTAAGTTCTTGCTCGTAGTACGATATACCGCCTGTCTTCACCTGTCCAACGTGGTTGACATCGTGGTAGCCAGCCGGGTCTCTCCATTTGAAAATCTTTGTGTAGTCGTTTTCTCTGCCCTCGATAACATCAACGACAAACTCACCTAGGACTGGGAGGAACTTGAACCCATGGCCTGATCCCCCGGTGACGACAAGCAGGTTCTTCTTTCCTGGTGCGTAGTCGACGATAAAGTCATTGTTAATAGTGTTAGTGTACCAAAGAAGCTGGGTCTTATGGATTCCTAATGGTGCAAGGTCGGGACAGAACACTTTGATGAACTGCTTCAACTCAGATAGAACCAAGCGTGAGAGGCGGGTCTCTGGTGGGTTAGACTGGATCGTCACAGGAACAGAGGTGATAGTGCCATCTGACAGCTTCTGAGGGTTGGCATATCTTCTCTGACGAACGATGAATTTCACAAGTCCCTCTGGGGAGGATGGGAAGATACTAACGCCAGAGAAGGGCTGCTGTTCAACGCTCCTCTGTGCTCTCCACGCCAATAGCGGGAAATTATCTGGATGGTACTTCTTAAAGAGGTCCGGTCTGTCCTCTGGTATCTTGACCACTGCGACATTTCCATTCATGGCTTCGCTGAGCCCAGCAAGCTGTGGTACCAACTTTGGGCTCCATGGCCCGCAAGCCACAATCACGAGGTCTGCCAAATGGACTTTGCCATCTGCTGTGACGATGCCTTCAACTACATCTCCTGTCTCCTTCAGTATTTCGACAGTTCCAGCCTCACCAGTCACAAACTTCACGCCGCGAGACTTTAGCACTGAGTTGACATATAGACAGGCCTTGTTGGCCGCGAGTAGCCCGGAGGTGGAGTCAAACACGCCCTTAAGTTTCTGAAGGATTGGATGATCTCCATTATTCTCAAAGAAGTTCATCTGGGCATACCAGCCATCCTTCTTGGCTCTCTCCGTATCTTCTGGGTTGTTCAGGACGTACTGAGTGTCGCGCAACCCTGAAGCCGTAAAGGCTTCAATGCCCGCTTCAAGTATATGCTCGCCGGTTTCCATATAGTTTGCCTTACCACAGGTTGATAGCAGTTTCCGTTCTCCATGGATGTTGAACTTCTCTGCTGCCTCCTCTGGGCTCAGTGCCAGCAGTTCTTTCTCCCACTTCAGAAATTCAGCCTTTGCCTTGAGTGCCAGGCGATGGTAGTGTTCTTCGCCTGGGTAGAAGGCCCTAAACACCTTGTTAATGTCAGACGATGCGGTGTCTGCACCGTTCTCGAATGAGTACTGCAAGTCATAGAGATTGAGGCGGTCATAGATGGTGATGTCCGAGTATCCAGCGTCGGTGAGGTGTAATGCTGAGGTGAGTCCAAAGACCCCCGAGCCGACGATGATGATCTTTTTAGGCATGGCTGAACAAGGTAATTGGAGGGTTGAAGCTATGTCCATGTAACAGAAGATGTGGATGCGGTGGGCTCACCTCTTATACTGTTGATCTGAATGCGGGATCAGCGGAAGATGCGTCACGGCCATTCGACTCTACCGTTTGTTCATCGCATCGGCCCGCAGGCCTTTGAAGGGCAGACAGAGCGCCAGAATTACCGTTTCTGGGTTTAATCGCGTATCAGCAGGAAGGCTGAAACCGATTCATCGGAGTCAGAAATCTGCTGTTCACCAGATTTCCTACGGCGATATGAATAGCTGTAGAGCTCCATCGGCTTAGTTGCCAAATCGGGCTTGGAACTGATCTGATAAGCTGACAGCCGACTCCATTCTTTCGATGTCCAATATTGTCTATCCCAAGACGCCGGCAAACGGCATGCTCAGCTGTTTCCTCTGCTAGGGACTCAAGCTTAGTGCACACGCAATAAAGTACTAAATTGCATGCTGTACGCCGTACTCTGTAAAATTTGAAGTCCCCTGGCCCCTGGGACAGCCTGATCAAGGGTACCAAGCGCTTTTCTATGTGCGCCGTACACCCTGGTGGTCTGCACTCAGGCACAGGTAGTAGTAAGTAGCAGCAGCTCTGTCGAGACCGTCGCGGGCCTAAAAAACGTCCGAATACAGAACGCATTCGCGGCGGCGCCGTACACAAATCGGGTAGGGCCAACAAAGAGGCCATGAATTTGACATCAACAGAAACGAAAGGGTCCCTCAAGGCCCTCCATCGGCCAGCTGAAATTAACGCAGAGCACTTCAAGAGGCCCTTGTTGGAATATCCCTTGGAACCACTTGATAATAACATTCACTTCTGGGCTCATCAGTCGGCAGCCTGCAACCGCCAACTCCCGCAAAGCATTAGTCAGGCGTCGTACACAGAGAGATATCCTCAAAGTGCAGACACGGGATCAGAGGATTATAACGTGTATCCATATAGCATAGGACCACTGACCGCGCTCGTTGCCGAAAACTGAAGGCAATGTCGTTTCCGGATGGAGGTGGAAGAAAGAGAGGCTACTCTTTAAGGTCTCAGTTATTCTTCAAGAGCGCTCAAAAGCCGGAGAATGACCTCGAACAAGCGCTGGATGCTGCAGAGGAGCATCAGCAAGAATCAGAGATTGAGCTAAGGAGGATGTGCAACACGGTAAGCTCCGCCGCTAATCTCCTTGATGAGACGACTGCTACGGCTGATAAACTCAGACTCTCATCAGATACCGATCACAACGACGCAACTACCATGGACGATCAGCTGGGCCCATCCATACGGCATAACCCTCAGCAGAAGGCCTATGTGGGCAAGAGGGGTGGTGTTTTGAAGAAGCTCACAAAACTGCAAAATCTGTTACTGAACATTAGGCCATATAGAGAGAGTGCCAATGGCAGAAAGATCCCCATATCTGCTACCAGAGCATTCGACCGAGTCGAGTTCCCGTCGCATATCCACAAGGGCGTGGATCTTTTGGAAGATGAGCGCTACAAGACCTCTTATGTCAACAACGTGATCTCTTCTTCGCGCTACACCATATATTCCTTTGTGCCAAAACAGTTATATGCCCAATTCTCCAAAATCGCAAACATCTACTTCTTGACCGTTTCTGTCCTTCAGATGATACCATCATGGTCAACCACGGGTACATATACCACTATCGTCCCCTTGTGTGTATTCGTCACTATATCGATGCTGCGAGAAGGTTATGACGACTGGAGAAGACATTTACAGGATAATAAGGAAAACAGCAAACTGACAAAAGTTGTGGTGCCTGTTGATATGGAGAGGCCACTCCTTGTCAATACACAGAGGGACTCGCAGATTTATGCTGAGAGCCAGAGATCTATTGACGAGGATGATAGCGATCTTCTCGCACAACCCAATACATTTACTAAGGATAATTACCTAGAGAGGGTTGGACTCAAGGTTTCCAGCGCAAAATGGAAAGACCTTAGAGTTGGTGATTTGGTTGAACTTCATCAGGATGAAGCAGTACCTGCTGACATTATAGTGCTCACCTCTGATGGGCAGAATGAAAATGAAGTGTTCATCGAGACTATGGACTTGGATGGAGAGACGAACTTGAAATCCAGAGTACCGCACAGAAAAGTGTCTGCAAATATGAGTAGCGCCTTCGGCCTCCAACAGTTCAATGGCTCTGTTACGGTTGAAGATCCTAACACTGATCTCTACAACTTTGAAGGTGTGGTGCATCTGGACGGCTCTGACTATCCTCTAGGCCCTGAAAATGTTATCTACAGAGGATCTATCATCAGAAATACTAAAAACGTTATTGGGTTGGTAATCTTCACTGGTGAGGAGACTAAGATCAGGATGAACGCTATCAAGAATCCAAGAACCAAAGCCCCAAAGCTCCAGAGAGCCATAAACATAATTGTTGTCTTTATGGTGTTTGTCGTGTTGGCGCTCTCCATGTTCTCATTCATGGCACAAAGGATCTATTTGAAGCGGTACTGGGATAAAGCCTGGTATTTGTACAACGCAGAGGCTGGTATTGCCCCAACAATCATGAGTTTCATTATCATGTACAACACGTTGATCCCTTTGTCTCTCTATGTCACCATGGAGATCATTAAAGTGGTTCAGATGCTTTTTTTGCATTGGGATATAGACATGTATCACAAACCATCAAACACCCCATGTGAGGCTCGAACAGCAACGATCTTAGAAGAGTTGGGGCAGGTGAGCTATGTCTTCAGCGATAAGACTGGTACACTCACCGACAACATGATGATCTTCCGAAAGTTTTCTGTGGCTGGTACTGCTTGGTCTCATGACTTACAATCAACGGACATTGCACCAGGTACGGATTCGAGCTTGGAATCGTCGACGCCTCGTGGTTCCATCGATGTGAGAGGCGGAGCGACGAGATACGTGGGTCGTCCAAGTTTGGCTTCTGCTTTATCGCACAAGAGTGCAGTCGTGAATCCTTCCCCCTTAAGTATTGGCGATGACACGATTGGCACGATTGACCCAGATATCAAATCATCTCTGGAGCTCTTGCATCACATTCAGCAGCATCCAAACACGCTATTCTCCAGGAAAGCCAAGTTTTTCATCTTGTCCCTTGCACTTTGTCATACCTGCCTTCCCAAGCCCAACTCTGAGGAGATTGAAGACATCGAATACCAGTCATCATCGCCTGATGAGTTGGCATTGGTGGTTGCAGCAAGAGATATGGGGTTCGCTGTTTTTGGCAAAAACCACTCGGAATTGACTATCAGACTGTATCCTAACGGTATGGATGAGTCACCAGTGGATGAAGTGTACAAGGTTTTGAACGTTGTTGACTTCTCCTCGGCAAGGAAGAGAATGTCTGTTGTGATTCAGTTTCCTGATGGTCGCATTTGCTTAATCTGCAAAGGAGCTGATAACGTCATCCTGGATAGGTTGAAGAATTCGGGCATGGTGAAGTCTAAACAGGAGGAAGTTTTCCATTCTACAAGCGTTAGAAAGGCCAATGAGGCATCGTTGGTCTTGCAGCAACGTCATTCCATGGATGTTCAGAGACCAAGTGTCCAATTTCCTAGATCCTCTATCAGCTCCACCGGAAACTCGGCCGGCACGCACATCAACACCATCGATGACTTTGTGCATAGCGTCCAGAGGGACCAGGAGGAGATTGAAGAAGTTGTCAACGAGTCCAGAAAGTCCCTGCAATACAAAGAGAGACAGAAATATCACATCACGTCTGTGGCTGATTACATCGGTAATGACAAGCTGGTACTGAACGACGAGTATATTATTGAAAAAACTTTGCAACACGTTGAAGAATTCTCCATAGAAGGTTTGAGAACGCTTTTGTTTGGCTTCAGATGGATCTCTAAAGAGCACTACGAGAAGTGGGCTTTGGACTACGCCAGCGCAAAGACTTCATTGGTTGACAGGGCAAAAAAGATTGAAGATGTGGGCTGTATGTTGGAAGCCCAATTTGAGTTGCTGGGAGCCACTGCCATTGAAGACAAGCTCCAGGACGGTGTGTCCGACACCATCGAGAAACTTCGGAGAGCTGGGATTAAGCTATGGATGCTTACGGGTGACAAGAGAGAAACTGCAGTCAACATCGGCTACTCGTGCAAGTTGATCAAGGACTATTCTACATTAGTTGTGTTGGATTCGAAGGACGACGATCTTACATCCAAGATGACCGCTGCCGAACTAGAGATTGATAATGACAATGTAGCGCACTGTGTGGTTGTCATTGATGGTGCCACGTTGGCCAACTTTGAGGCTGATTTGTCAATGATGTCCATCTTCATTTCATTGTGTACCAAAACAGATTCAGTGATATGCTGCAGAGCAAGCCCATCGCAGAAGGCACTTATGGTTTCGAACATCCGAGCATTAAACAGGCACACTGTTACACTGGCGATTGGTGATGGTGCAAACGATATCGCCATGATTCAAAGTGCCGATATTGGTATTGGTGTCACTGGTAAGGAAGGTCTGCAGGCTGCTAGATCCTCGGATTATTCAATTGCCCAGTTCAGATACTTGCAGAAACTTTTACTCGTCCATGGACGATACAACTATGTGAGGACGTCTAAGTTTGTATTGGCCACTTTCTACAAGGAGTTGCTGTTCTACCTCTCTCAGGCCATTTTTCAACGTAACACAATGTTCACGGGAACCTCGCTTTACGAGCCTTGGTCCTTGTCCATGTTCAACACTTTGTTCACCTCTCTTCCTGTTTTGTGCATCGGCATGTTCGAGAAGGATTTGAAGCCGGCAACTCTCTTGGCTGCACCAGAATTATACTGTAAGGGTCGATTGAATCAGGCGTTCAATCTCAAGATCTTTATCGGATGGATGTTGACCGCCACGGGAATGTCATTATTGATATGTTTCAGCAGTTGGTATCTCTGGGGTATGGATGTCACGTTGGACAACTCATTGTACCCGTTGGGTGTGTTGACGTTCACTGCCATTGTCTTCACAATCAACATCAAATTACAGATGTTTGAGCAGCATGATCGAAGCAGCCTGAACTTTGTCTCTATGTCGATCTCGTGCCTGGGCTGGCTCGCATGGTGCTGCTTTCTTCCTGCTTTATACTCTGATACCACAAGTAAAATTTACTTTGTGAAAAAGGGTATCTATTGGACGTTCGGTAAAGACTTTACCTGGTGGGCAGCGTTGTTGATCTTGATCACAATGGCATTGATGCTAGACTTCCTGTTGCAGATGATGCGCTACTGGTTCTTGCCAACAGACGTTGATGAGTTCCAGGTCTTGGAGAAGAACGCGGAGGTTAGAAGAACAATTGAGCTAGCTGCATATGACCAAATGTCACAAGGATGGAAGTGGAAGAAAGACGAAACAACTGTGAAGCGCATGATCAACAGACGCAGAAAGAACACACTGCCTTCGCCTTCCGAGCTACCACCAGGGACACCATCGAGTGCTGTCACCTCAGAGAACGACTCGGAGTGGGCAACAGAGGTTTTGCCTAGCGGCAAGTTGATCAAGAGAAGGTTGAAGGACACACCAATGCAGAAGCTGGGCAAGAGGCTAAGATTTGCTACCGTTGATCCGGAAGAGAACATCGACGCTGTGATCGAGGAACGCCTTCGGGAACTGGAGTGAATGGGATGATCGGGATAGCTGGCCTTTCCAGTATCGTCAGACGTCTGTGCACTATGCTTTATTATAGTGCAGAAATTACTGTTTATATACAATATTTACTATTTAGCACGTGCTAAAGCAGTCTCTTACGCTCAAGTGTTCATCGATCCCGAAGCCAATTTTGCGATGCGCCATGGGTCGCGCTCCCGGTGTTGATGTAAACAAAGGCTCAATTCGCCACCACAAACCGCGTCTTCTCCCCACGCTGGCCCTCTCAGCGTTGTTCTTGGGCTCAATATGGAGCGCAAACGAGAGGTTGAGACCTCACCAGGCGAACCGAAGCGGCACAAGAATGAGAAGGAGAACGATGGGGGCGCTGATGTTCCCAAACTAAGGACAAAGTACAACTTTGGTCCGATGAACTCGCTTTCCACGCCCTTGAAATCCATCAAGGTCGATAAAGGATCCAATGTGAATGCCATACGACGCACGCCATCCAAGCCGGCTGTTGTTTGCCGTTCAGAGCTCTCAATGTCCTCAGACGACCACATCTTCTGGGCCCCAACGCCCAGACAGCAGCCGCAACTCCAGAACAGGCTGCCCTCATCGCCGACAGACTACACAAACATTCGCATATCTCCCGTGAATCCCATAAGTGGCATTCATAAGAACACGGAAATCAACTTTGAGAACTTGGATAACGCTTCTCCAGAGGTCAAGAGAACCACAAGCACCAGTTTCACAGACCCGCAGAGGAGGCACACAGAGAGCACTAAGAGAATGCTCAGGTCATTTCCAGGCTTCAACACTCCACTTAACAGGCCAGAATTGTTTAGGAAGGATGTCAAACGTTTGATCAATACTGTGGAGAGTGGCATGTCATCGACCCCCGAAACGACGAGCCTAAGAGCAAACAACTCCATAGATGAGACCCCCGTTCCTGTACCTCTGAAAAGGAGCTTGAAGGCAGAAGAAACACTGGATGATTTGAGTGACTTCTTCAGTGAAGATTTCAGCGAAGACTTTATGAATGATCTAGACGCAGTGTTGGCGAGGAAGTCGCAATCTGCGCCTGCAACAATACTGGAGACTGCAGAGCAGACTGTAGTCAAAACTGTCACCAAGGCTGATGCTATCACTCGCAAGATGAGTCAGACCAAAGTTGAGACGTTACTAGACAAGAGAAATACTAATGAAGATTCCGACCACGAAAACACGATGGATGCCTTGGGAGACTCAGATGATGACTTGTTTGATGATCTTTTGCTTAAGAAGACTCAGACGAATGTGAATACACTGACAAAGGTGAACCATACCCCGCTGAGAATCACCCAACAATCCCCTACCATGACCACACAGGAGAGAGTTATCCGCAAAGTTGATAAAGAGGGCCATCTTGTTTTTAAGAAGGATATTGAAGACACTGATAATATGAACCACAACGCTTTCAAGAGAGATGAGGTCAATCTGGCGAGAACCGCGGTTCAGAGAGATGGTGTGCATAGGTTCCAAGTAATGCATATCGTGAATACCTTTTACGTGATGACAGGTATGAAAAAGCCACAGAAGCTCCTTGCTGTGGTCGATGCCGATAGTGTTGAGCACAAAATCTTCTTACGAGACATGTGGCAATCGCTTGAGATCCAGCCAGGCGACGTCATTCACATAGTGGGGGAGCAGTCCAGAGTGGTTGATTCGACCAGCAATAACCTATTTGTGTGGAACCCAGACTTACTTCTTTCCGCCACGTTGGTCAGTGATACCATCAGTTGTCAACGAAGAGCGGTACTCAAGACCCGCTTGGATTTTCCAGGTGACTACAACATTCCACTAATCGTTGGTGAGATTGTCCACTCTATTTTCCAAGAGGTGTTGAAACAGCACCACTGCTCGATGCAAATGATGCAACAAGTGCTGGATGAACTTTTAGAGGAGCACATACTAAAAATTCTCACCATCAACGAGACAAAACAAACTGTACGCGCAGAGGTGGTGCCACATCTTTCATACATTAGGACCTGGTTTGAGTTGTACGTTAAAGAGAGACCATCAGGCGAAGCTTCGATCAAGATCAACAGGTACAAGGAGAGAACATTGTTTGCCACTAGTAATATCATTGACATCGAGGAGAATATCTGGTCCCCCATATATGGCCTTCGTGGCTTGATCGATGTTACCATTGAGGCTTACTTGCGCAACATGCAGACAAAAGGGAAATTTGTTGCACCTTTGGAGTTGAAGTCAGGTGCTAAGGCCACCATCGGGCACAAGTCACAGGCTGCTCTTTATACTTTGATGATGAAAGACCGATATGAGATGGATGTCAAATTCTTCATGCTTGTGTATACGAAGCTCAAAGAAACCACGAAACATGAAATCGATATGAGAGAGTTGAAAGAGTTGATGATGTTGCGTAACAGTCTTTCACAATATATGAAAGAGGGAACAGCAGATCTTCCGGGCCTAGTTAAACGGTCACAATGTGATGTCTGCTATGCTCAAGAGGCATGCATGACCATCAACAAGCTCGTTGAGAATGGGACAGAGGAAGACAGTGGTCTCAATCCCGGTGTTTTCAGTTCACTCACTAACCACTTAACCAGCCCAAAGTACAGTGAGTTCTACGAATATTGGAATGGATTGGTTACCAAGGAGGAAGGAACGATCAATTTATTAAAGCGGGATCTCTTCATGATCGATAGTGATACTCGCGAAAGGACCTCCGGTAAGTGTTTGTCCAATCTTATCATTGAGAGCTCCGAAGGTGACGAAAGTGACGAGAGCGACTCTTACCTCTACACATTCAAGAGAAAGACCACAGAGGGATACTCATCCTTGAACCTGTCCCAGCTCTCCAAACATGACCGAGTCATAGTGAGTGACGAAGCTGGTCACTTTGCGCTCTGTTCTGGCTTTATCACTCTCATCAGAGAGAATGTTGTTATAGTCTCTACGAACAGAAGGTTACGTAACAATGTATTGAGAGCGAAAGGATTCAATATGACAAACAACCAGACATTCCAGACTGTTTTGAGACCACTCCAGGACTCTCAGGACTACAACCATGACATTACATTCCGAATTGACAAGGATGAGATGTTCCATGGGATGAAGTTGGCGCGATACAATATCCTAAATTTGTTCTTGAAAGATGGGGATTCCAAGAGACGTGGATTGATCGTGGATAATGTCACTCCGCAGTTCAACTCAGAACCTCTTCCTTACAAATTGGACGAAGACCACACCTTCAATCCTGACCAGATCAGCGCATTTGACAAGGTCCTCTCGGCGCAAGACTACAGCTTGCTTTTGGGTATGCCGGGTACAGGTAAGACCACTGTTATTGCCCAGTTAATCAGATTTTTGGTGCAGAACAACAAGACCGTGTTGTTAACCTCTTACACGCACTCCGCTGTTGACAACATCTTGATAAAGATCAAAGACGACGGTATTGGTGTTTTGAGGTTGGGGGCTGCATCCAGAGTGCATCAGGACGTTCGCAAGTTCTCGCCACATAAGAGAGAAATCAAGAAGGCAAAGGACCTTCAAGAAGTATATTTGGATCCACCAGTGGTGGCAACCACCTGTTTGGGACTGGGCGACTGGATCTTCAATCGGAGAAAGTTTGACTATTGTATTGTTGATGAGTCGTCTCAAGTCTCAATGCCTGTGTGTCTCGGTCCACTCAAGTTCTGCGACAAGTTTGTCCTCGTGGGTGACCATTTCCAATTGCCTCCCTTGGTTCAGAATCCTGGCGCTAAGGCCGGCCTCTCCAAATCTTTGTTCAAGATTCTCAGCGAAGAGCACCCGGAGTGTGTTGTGGACTTGACCCACCAGTACAGAATGTGTGCAGATATTATGCTGTTATCTAACACGCTAATATATGATGGGCGTCTCAAATGTGGGTCAGAGTCTGTTGCACATCAGTCGCTTCATATCCCTGACATGGCCAAACTCTCTGACGTGTTCCCGGAGACCCTTGAAACAGATAAACGCTGGATGGACACAGTGCTTGATGAGAAGCACAAAGTCCTTTTCTTGAATCATGACGACGTTGGTGGATGTCACGAATCCAGTTATAAGGAGAACATTGAGAATCCTAAGGAGGCCGAACTCGTGTATCAGATCGTTGAGGCGATGCTTCTATGTGGTGTTCCAGAAAAAAGCATTGGTGTCATGTCTTTCTACCGTGCCCAGCTTCGCCTGTTCTACAGAAAGTTTGCCGCACGCAAGGGCATTGAGATGTTAACGGCAGACCAGTTCCAAGGTCGTGACAAGGATTGTGTGATTATCTCGTTGGTGAAGGCCAATGACAAAAACAATATCGGGAGCTTGTTGAAAGAGTGGAGACGAGTCAATGTCGCCATCACGAGGGCAAGATCAAAATTGATTATTATCGGATCCAAGCGCACGTTGAGAAACTTGAACACTCTCAACGCCTTTATGCGTGTTTTGGATTCCAGAGGGTGGTTTTATGACCTCCCGCCAAACGCAGACACATTTTATGCGTTCGAGGAGCCATCGGAAGAAGCAAGTGGTGTTCGAGCCGTCGTCAAAAAGATGAAGGATGCCAAAGTGATACAAAACAGGCCATTGGCCAGGGAAATCGCTGAGGAGATGGGGATTTGATGAAGTTGCTAGCATATTTATTCAGCATTATAGAACCACGTTGTAGTTTTACGCGTTGACTACATTGGTGTTTCGTAAACATAGCTCAATCAATTATTTGGTTCCGCTCGGTATTTGCCAACAGGTCACCTTCTTCGTCGTGATCTTCATCGCTTTGCGGCGCAGAGGCCTCGTATATCGGAGGCTCCTCTGGCAAGAGCGAATCGAGCGTTATATCATCTTGTATACTCCCATTGGAGCTTTCATAGGCTGCATTCTCGTAGAAGTCTGGAGGCCTGACCACTTCATCTTCGTCTTCATTGGCGGACTCTAACAACAGATCATGACCACTGAGGCTGTATTCAGGCAGTGGCGGTCTTGTTCCCTCTCTTGCAGCATACCCCCACTTCTTGATGTTTGCCTCTATAAACACAAACCCTCCAAAGCCGAGGTTTACGTGCACTGTACATGGGTTATTGGCCCCCACGGTGGGGAACAAGTTATTCATGCGCATTCCCTTGATGTGCCCACCAACAGCCTTTTCGCTCACTTTTTTACCATTCCTCGTGAAGAATATCGTTCCCGAGCGGACTCTATAACCGACACCTATCACATCTCCTTTTTGAAGACTTGGGAACAAGGTAGCCTCCGTGGCTGTGAGCTTAAAGCTGTTGTTAACACGACGGGCACCACTGGAGTCATATGCGACAGAGTAAAGATGGCGCCCGGGGAGTCTGAATTGTGGGTATGGTTTCGTTGCGAGTCCAACAGAGACTGTGGTGTCATGCTCCAGGGCAAACAGTTTTGTCTCAAAGTAGTAAACGTCATTGACTTTGGGGATCGGCAGATTTGTCTGGACGGAGCATTGAAAGTCAAAACTTGTAAATGAAAGCTCGGTGCGTTGATGCACGATGATGGAGTCGTGGAGGCTTGCGTCAGGGACGAACTCCCAGGCTTCAACGCCCTTTTCCTGGATGAGCAGATGTGATGACAGTGAGAGCTCATCGTTCAAAGGTGGGTGTTGTTGGATGAAATCTCTGCCTGCACGGAAGAGACTCTGTTCATTCGGTGAGAGCTCAGCGAGCCTCTCTTCCACTTCAAACTCATCATCGAGGGACCCGGGAAGTGCGTTCTCTAGCTTCACGCTCCGGCTGGCCCGCCAGCACCGGACGAATAAAAGCACGAGCAAGAGGACTATTGCAAGGATGACAGCGCTGGAGAGCACCTGCGCCAGTATCACAAGCACTGTTTCCGGGTCGTTCTCTTGCTCTGCACCCATCGGCAGGCCGTGGATGGGCAGGAGCCAGAGCCAGAGGAGGGGGGGCATCTCTGTGTTGTGGCGTGGAATGGCGAGGACTGACGAGGACTGGGAAGTGCTGTATGCGAGGTTCTCTGTCTGTGTCTGTGACTGCGAGTGGGAGGGGCAGAGGCCTGTTGGTGTGTGCGGATAGTGAATTTGTAAGTGGAGTGGAATGTTTGGGCTGCGCTCTCTCCCGCCCCTTTCCGAATTCCACGAAAACGTCATACGTAAACGAGACATTCGTCAAGCACACACGGGCGCTACTGGAATTAGTGGCGCGAAGGTATCCGCAACTGCTATCACTGGGATTGCACGGGTCCAAGGAGTACAGCCGTTGTTGTTTCAAGACTAACCGCCCGCTGGATCGTACACAATCACCCACACAACCACCCAAACTGCAGACGCCACCATGAACTTCAATGGGCAGCTCAAGAAGCGCACGGTGAACCCGGGCGGAGGCTTCAGGCAGAATCGCACAGCACTGCTTCAGCAGACTCAGCGAGAGCGTGAGAAGCGTGAGAAGGAGCGCGACAAGGAGCGCGCCGTGCGGGCGATTGTAGGCGCGCTGAGTAACAGGCTGGAGCTGCTCAGGTGGAAGAAAGAGATTGGTCAGAGCTGGCAGCCCCAAGGTGATGTCAACAGCGTTGTGCACGTGTTCACGCTGTTCTACGGAGACACCTTCAAGGTGAACGAGAACAGGCTGCTGCAGCTAAAACAGCTGTTTGACGTGGTGGAGGGTACTATTGATGAGATCACGAGCTCAAACTGTGTGAGGATCGTAAAGACAGTGAGAGATGCATTGGTTAAAGTGGATTTGAAGGATGAGGACGGCGTAGGGATCACTGTGTTACTTCTCAGGCTGGCGGTAGCTCTTCCTGCAAAAGTGGTCCTCATTCCGACGCTCGGCCGAGTGCTCTCAGCACTGGACTCATCCAAGGCCTCTCTGCTTGAACTCGTCGCTCAGGCTATCAACACTTATGCTTCTTATGAGCCGCAAAACTACCTCGATTTTCTCTCCGGGGGGTTCATCAAAGAGATACCCTTCGAGATCAACTACGCAGCATTGTCAATCGAGTCTCCAACCACGCTAAGCATTGACCAAAAGCTTCAACTGTTGGTGAACTGCGTGGACAAGTGCACCGAGTATTCCACGTACTTCTTCACAGCGATCGCATGTATCGTCTCCTCCTTTGATGTTTCACTTGTGACAGTAACGGAGAGCATGACAGAGGATGAAGAACATGAGGGATCCCGTTACAAGCAGAAGCTCATAACAGAAGGAACAGAGCATTCGATACAGAAATTATACACCAGAGAATTTATCACAAGAGCAAGCGCGATGGTGAAGGACCATAATACGCTTACAAGACTGTTTGGTTCCCTGATTGTCCTAAGACCTACGATGAAGTCATCATTCATCATATATCTCATCCCGACTGGGTTTCAACCGTTGTTGAATCAGATCCTGAGACATGATATATTTAATAAGCTTACGCATATCGATGAGAATGCCCTGTTTAACGCTCCTGTTTCGTTCAACAAGGCGGTGTTTGCGGATTCTCTGGAGTTCTTACACTATGACCTGTTTGTCTTCTTGGAACTATTGCAGTATAGGTTGATCATTTCTAATGACCATGAAATCTTTCTGAGCTATGATTTTTTAAGGGAGAAGTTCAGTGCATTTGCAATGTTCTTAAAGAAGTTTGTCTTCAACCTGATATGGAACCATGCGTCAATATTGAATTATACTCAGTCCAAACGCACCGAAATGCTATCAGAACTCGCAATCAGGGTCCTCTCTCAGATTTATCTGAAGGACTCAAGACTGCATATCCTTGAGAAGGGCGCATGGCTCCTTGATGCCAACAGACTGAATTTGGGCAATCTTATTACTATCATTGCACAGTACGAGGAGAAGAAGAATGATGTATCGAATGACTCTGATGGTGAAGGGGAGGCTTTTTTACAGTCTTTGAACCCGGACATGCATGCCAAGTTGCAGATCTATCAACGTGTACCCTTCTTCATCTCTTTTGAGAAACGTGTGGAGATCTTTCAAGGGCTGGTTGATATTGATAGGGCAAGATTGGGACTTGGTGAGGGGAATCGTAATTTCTTTGCCAGTTTCCTCGAACCGAAGCATACGGCCGTAATTAGAAGAGAGCATCTCTTGGATGATGCATATGATAGCTTCAACAAGCTAGGTGAACAGTTCAAGACAAGATTGGGAATCGAGTTCCATAATCAGCATGGCAGAGAGGAAGGAATTGATGGTGGTGGGATTACCAAGGAGTTTTTGACCAGTGTGGTGAGTGAAGGTTTCCAGGAGCCTCTGTTTGTTGAAAATGGTAGGCATGAGCTCTATCCAAACCCTATGATTGGTTTAAAGTACCAACATCGAATTGAGAGTTCTAAACAGCTGGAGCATTTGAACTACATCAACTTTATGGGGAAAGTTCTAGGGAAGTGTCTTTACGAACGTGTTCTTGTGGATGTGGCATTTGCAACATTCTTCCTCACCAAGTTCAATACTGGGTATAAGAATTCGTTTGACGATCTTATCAGCTTGGATGCGGAGCTATATGCAAACTTGGTGAAGCTGTTAACTCTAAGCGAATCGGACCTGGCTAATCTTGGGCTAACATTCTCTTTGGATGAACGCATCGGGAAGAAAAACCATACAGTAGACCTCATCCCTGGTGGATCACTCATACCGGTAACCACATCAAATCGACTGAAATTTATCCATGAGATGTCCAACTACAAGCTCAACAAAATGGTGATGATGCAATGCAGTTCTTTCCTCAAGGGACTCTATGAGATCATCCACAAGGACTGGTTAGCGATGTTCAACCCATATGAGTTACAGCTGTTGATATCTGGTGAGAGTGACGTCAACATTGCGGATCTCAGGGCTAATTGTGTCTACGGTGGGTTTTCAGATGATGATCAAACCATGAGAGATCTATGGGAAGTTGTTGGTGAGATGGAGAGCAGTGATAAATTTCAATTCGTGAAATTTGTTACTTCTGTACCTCGGGCACCATTATTAGGCTTCAAGGCATTGGTTCCGCTGTTTGGAATTAGAAATACGGGCTCCGATGTGGACAGGTTGCCCACTTCCTCGACGTGTGTCAATCTGCTAAAGTTACCAAACTATAGGGACAAGGGCGTATTGAGGGAGAAGCTGCTTTATGCAATCAACGCTGAAGCTGGTTTTGATCTGACTTAATACCAAGAGTGTATGCATGACCTGAACAATACGATACGACTAATGTCAATGCCTGGTAGTTCGTGGAGACTGGCCCCCGTATACTACAGTATAGTGTTTGTGATTGCAACGGTCACGTGCTGTGCTTATATAATCACGAGACCTGCACGTGACCGTGCTCAGAAAAAAAATTCGCGACTGGTTGTCACATTGACCTTCCCAGACGATCAAAGATCCCTTACATCTCCACAGCTTAGACGACCTGAGAACTGGGTTTTCCGAGGTGGGATTCTTGCTGCGGTACTGTTGTTGTTGGGTCATCACGGTCATTCTGCTCTCACACTCTTTAATGCTCTTTGAAGCAGTGCAAACACAAGAAACCTGGAAGCATCAACAAAGTGACACACATATGGACGAGTTCGCATTTGAGAACGACTTGCTCTTCAAGCCTGGATTCGACGATTTCGCAGAGTCTCTGGTGAACCAAGTGCCCACACATAACGGTCAGGGCTTCCATGAAGCTTGCCATGAAATGAGAGAGACGAAAGAGGTACAAGAGCAACAGAAGCGGACGAGAGCCAGTGGTGAAGTTCTGGCGCTTCTAATCAGCGAATTCTCCAAGAACCCAAATCCGAACATTGATGTCCGCCGGAGGATCAGTGAGCAGACTGGTATGGCCGAGCGCAGCGTACGGATTTGGTTCCAAAACCGACGTGCCAAGTCGCGCAAGCTGGAGAAGGCACAGGCTGGCGAGCAACGTTCTGGTGGAGCAGGGGAAGCTGCATATGCATCCGCGGTTCAATCACCAGGGTTCTCCCGGTATGATGGCATTCCCCTTGGACTGAATACCTCGTATTTTTTCCTGGACGCTCGCAGCCTGACTGTGGGCTCGTGGAAGAGGCTCAAAAGCGGAAGCCTCAGCACCGACAATGTGTTCTCGGTACGTACCCTGTCCAACCTGTCGCCTCAGAGTATCAATGCCATCATGCATAACTCTACAGATCTGATGGTGCTGATCTCGAAGAAGAATTTTGAGATCAACTACTTCTTTTCTGCCATTAGCGAAAGCTCTAAGATTCTATTCCGCATCTTCTTTCCATTGAGTGCCGTCAGCAACTGTTCGATCTCCGTGGAGGACGCCAGTGGAGAGCGTGAATGTGAGCTCAAGCTGCTGCTCAAGAGACCCCCAAAGTTTGCCGTATCCTTTGCTCATTTGATCTCGCAGAACAACCAGTGGTCCATCTGTGAAGACTTCAGTGAAGGTCATCAGGTTGGTGATGCATTTGCTGGGGGATCAGGCATCCCACACTCTCTACGTGGGCTTGAGTCCTCGCTCAAATTCATGAGCTCCTTCATACTTGACTACAACTCTTCAAACATCACGCAGGCTCATTTCGACTTGCCACGGCCCTCACAAAGCCCCACTGCGTTCCCAGAGGCGTCCATAGTGGGTGATACCGTCTTTGTGGAGGGCAAATATGAGTTTGACAGCTTTATCCAACAGCCAGATGACTCTGAATCAGGCCTCTCCCCGTGATTGCACCACTACTAGGTAGGTGCTCTCATCATTCAACACAACATAACGAATTCAACTTTTCATGCATCTATTTGACCCCCCAAGTATGCATTCAATTCAAGAATTGCTCTGCTAGTATATCGGCCTTAGCAAATATCTCCACTAGCTTTGTATCCACTTTCCCATCCTTCTCCAACGCCAACACCAACTTGTACCCTTCCCTAACCAACCCAAAAGCAAGGGTGACGTCCTGCTTGACATTCTCCAATCCACTGAATTCAAACGCACCAAATGCAACGCTCTGAGATTTGGCCACATTTGCACCAGAGAAGAAAATGTCCAATATTGTTTGCACCACCACTGCAGTCACTGTACTAGGAGTACTGTGGCCAAACGGTAGTTGCGCCACCAACGACTCCCATTGCGGACGAGAACGATGCAATTTGGACACTTCATCACTTGAAAGAGAGGCAACTAGATTTGTCTCTAGCAACTCTCTTATATTTCTGTGGATGAGCTCGATAGATGATCTGAATGCTAAAAGTGAGCGTGATATAGCTCCATTGTAGCTTGCTCTTTTCTTCGGCGTTGCCTGGATCATTGTGGCCAAACGGGAGATCAAGTGCACCACTTCCTTCTCCGATGGATCACTTGTGTGGGAATCACCAACGACGGCTTGACTCAATGGAGAATACAATTGTGATGCTGAAAGTTTGACAAAGGCCAGTAGGAGGATATACTGTTCTTGGAATCTCTTGTCCAAAGTTTGCAACACAGCCAGAGCTTCAGATTTTGATTTCGTGGAGTATAGATCAAACACGTTGAAGGTTCTCAACAACGAGGTGGAAATGATTTCATAGTTATTGGTCAACTGAGGAGAAGGTGATTTTGGATCTGTGGAGACTGGATCATTAAGCAAAGGATCATTGGTCAATGCCTTGAAGAATTCACCCAATGAAAAGTTCTCAGTTTCTGACCTCAGTGTGATACTTCTCAGCGATGTGAAAACGTTCTGTGTGGGTTTATGTGGAATATCCATCGATTCGCCCCAAAAGGTGGCATACTTGACCGTCTTGAATTGGAAGTATCTGTTCATATTCTTCGTCAGCAAATTCACCTCTTTAGCTTTGATTGGAAGCATTGCCGCAACTAGGTCTTTGTACTCCTTTAGACTCAACCCATCCAACGGTGTCTTCTCCACGTAAGCCTCATTGGCAATCGAAGAAAGCATTTTGTTATGAACCAGGCCAATAGACTGATAGAAGTAAAATTCCTGTGGGAGTCTCAAGGAGAACATCTCATGTAGATCCTGCGGAGGTTGTTGTTGGTTCTGTGCCCTTTCGTCAAAGTTCCAGATCTCGACACGTCCATTCGTCTTGAGCACGGGCATGAATTGTAAAGCCATCACACCCTTTTGGAATGCGTCAAGCTGCGGCTCTGGGAGTTGTGCCACGCTACCGTAAAGACTCCCATTGCCGTTGGTGATACTAATACCAACGTCAAAGTATTCATGTGGTGCACAAGCGGAAAACACGTCCAAGGTTTGTGGTTGCAAATCGCAACCAACGGCAACGGCAATATCCACTAGCTGTGTCTGGTTAATTCCCAGTTCACCTAGGACACGTGATTTGTCAACGAACTTGAAGTCTCTGTTCCCAAAATCCATCGCCAGCACAAACTTATCCACATTGCTCAGCAAAAACGTCTCTGTGGGTCCATAGATGGCATGGATGTACCCTTGCTCGTAGAGGTATCCGAGTTGTGCCCAAGAAAGGAATGGGGCACGTAAATACTCGGATCCATGCTCGATGAAGAATGCAATGAGATCAGAAAGCAAAGCCTCTGTTTGGAACCCTTGATTGTATTCACGGAAATTGTCGCCACAGGTCGGTAATAGGGGTCCCTCATTCTGTCGAGCAACACTCTGTGTGTATGCAGTCCATGCGCGCGCTCTGTGTCTCTCCGCTGTACTTCTGACACTAGACCTTCTGTCGACGCCGCTGCCGCCCAGGACGAACACCGGAGTGATATCGTACTCTTTGAACACGGTGAGATCCGCTGAGATGGAGTCAAACAAGGACAGCGGAAACCCGCCGGTAGCGTCCAATAGCGGCTCTCTCTTGGATCCCACGAGTCTGGAGACGTAGTGACCCACGTCAATGCCCACACGGGCGTGGCGGAACGCCTCGAACGGGAGATTTTGGGTGAGTAGCCGTTCGAAAACGAAGGGTTCGAGTGATTTGACTGCACGTGTGTTAGTCTCCAGTGCAATTGAGGCCTGGCGAAAGAGGTCACGAACCTGGCATCTCGCTGGATCGCGGCGAGGGATCGAACTCCTGGAGGGTCTTTGGGCCGGGTCGTGTGTGGTAGGCTACAGATCATTTTGTGAATCTTCGCGAAGCTTCGCGCTCGGTTCCGCGAATGCGTTCTGTGACTACCACACCCTCGGAATTGAATTGCCAGCCCCGGAATCGCCCCCCCCCCCTCCGCGGCCACAGACGAAATTCTGGCGGGTGGGAGGAGCGAGCGGCGGGCGCAGGCGCCGCCAGAAACAACAAATAGGGAAGGAGAGCACCAGGCGCTTCCAAGTGGTCATTGCGCTCTACACTACGGAGGCAGAACTCCCCCTGACACGCAACGCAACGCACAGCTTTCCAGTCGAAAGTCAAGCGTCTCCATCCCTTTTGTCACACGTTAACCTGGGGATTGGAGTCCTGACCAGAACTCGCGATATTAGGCCGTCAGGAGTACACGGCACCACCTGACCCTCACAGATCGGCATCCGCCATACAGACGAGAGACCGCCCACAGGCAGACCATCGATCCAGGCCACACGCGCAGCATTGGTACAACTCCCCTCCCGCCCCCTCCAAGCCTGAGCAAAAGAACATGGAGAGCGACAACGAGAACTCGGTCGCCTCATCAGCCTCCTCGATCAAACCCCATACAACACTCACAGAACAACACCACAGGAAGCATCGCGATGCCGATAATGACATCGACATGGAGTCCGATAACTCGGACTTTGAGATCATTGGCGAATTCCCCGTGCGAAGCACCCTCATATCCGCTGAGCTCGGCCCAATAAAGGGAATACCGACAGAAGTGCTCCTGCTCATCTTCTCCCATATCAGCCACAAGCCGGACTTGGTGCCAATCTTGACCGTGTGCAAGCGTTGGGGAAACCTCATCGTGGAGCTCCTATGGTTCAGACCCGCGTTGATGGGCCTGCAGGCAATGCGAGGGCTGCAAGCTGTAATGCAGATACCACCATCGAAAACCTATTGGGATTACAGGCTCTACATCCGTCGTTTGAACTTGAGCTTCATCTATGATAAAGTGGATGACACGTTCTTGAACCTGTTTGAAGGTTGTTCGAATCTTGAGAGACTCACATTAGTCAACTGCACAAGGATCACAAGGGCATCAATATGTGCAGTGGTCCAAGGTTGTTCCAAACTTCAATCCATCGATATGACCGGGGTTAAAAGCATCGATGACTCCGTATTCAGTGCGTTGGGCCAAAATAGCTCGAGATTACAAGGACTATATGCTCCGGGATGCAAAGAGGTTACACGAAATGGAATTGCATACATCTATCAAAACTGCCCCATGTTGAAACGTATGAAGATCTCAGAGAACATGAACATATTGGACGAAGACATCATCAACTTTGTCGAGAACTGCAAGGCATTGATAGAAGTTGACGTGCACAGCTGCGCCAACCTTACGAACCACTCACTCATCACTCTCTTCACGCATCTTGAACAGCTCAGAGAATTCAGAATCTCCCAAAACAGCAACATAACAGATCAACTGTTCAGATCGATCCCAGAAGGAATGGTCCTTGACAGGCTCAGGATCATCGATTTCACAGGGTGCACACAGATCACGGACCAGAGCGTGGAACTGATAGTCCAAGCCGCGCCACGCTTGCGTAATGTGGTACTATCCAAATGCAGCAACGTGACGGACTCATCGCTCAAATTCTTGTCCAAATTGGGAAAGAACTTACACTACGTCCACTTGGGCCACTGTACGCATATCACAGATATTGGCATAGTGCTGCTTGCGAGGAATTGCCACAGACTGCAGTACATCGACTTGGCATGTTGTCAGCAGCTAACAAACACATGCTTAACAGAATTGGCACATTTGCCACGCTTGAGAAGAATAGGATTGGTGAAATGCTTGAATATCACTGATTTGGGGATCCATAATTTTGTCGTACGCAGAGGGCATGATGATACTTTGGAAAGGGTACATCTCTCATATTGTACTAACCTGGGACTGTCGCCAATCTTGGAATTACTTCGCTCCTGTCCAAGGTTGACCCATTTGTCACTCACTGGCATCAGAGCATTCCTCAGACCAGACATCCTAAGGTATTGCCGAGAGCCTCCTAATGACTTCAACGAACACCAACGAACCCTATTCTGCGTATTCTCGGGGCAAGGTGTTCGCAGGTTGAGAGAATTTCTCCTCAGACTATACCAAGAGCATCCAGAAGAGTTCCAGCGGGGCGAAGTGCCACAATTGGCTGATATCATTGCACAACTTCCTATGAGAGGTCTTCAAGCACAAAATGGGTTTCAGTTGGATCAAGAGGAGCGCGCGGAAAGGTTCCATAGGGCTGTTAATGGACCAGCTCTCAATGGACAGTTGGACCTAGCGGCGTTCCAGGAAAGATTCAGACAGGCTCGGGATAATCTAAATAACATTCAGCTCGGAGCAAATGAGCTCATGGATCACATGAATGCCATTCAAAGACCTGGGGGGCTGTTCCCGCAGCGCGAAAACGGACGGCCTGGTCCATTCCAACAGGCAGATCCGAATGACGATGTCGAGATTGAAGATATAGAGTCGGACTGACCATATACGGTGGGTTTGCTATTATTCATATACATGCTCTATTCATAATCGTTCATTTTGTTCTCTAATTCAATCAGTAGTTGGGAGTCTGTGTAGCCTATCCACTGCTCTAGTACACTCTTCATCAAATTGGCCCAACATCCTCGTACATATCCTCTCTAGATGCTCTCTCCCCTGTTTGGCTGTGTGTAAGATCCAATCCTCAATGGACATCTCCAGCTCGTCATCAGGCATCTCATTGATGAAGTTACTGACACGTCCATCAACATCATCGTTGAGCTCATATGTCAGATCTTGGAGTTCATTAAGGAATTGCCTTGCGGTCTCCAAGTCTTCGAGTGATTCAAAGAGCTTATTCGTATCTGTCGGCATCCAATAGTCTGATGTATCATTGGCAGAGTGGAACGATGCAGATGCTGATCGAGACTCTGATTCAGACTTAGCGTCTGATGGTTGTTTCACTCGGATATTATGATCTGTCGATTCCTCAATGGGGATATCATCCAATGCAAGCACCGGTGCGATGATTTTATCATCCCCATCGTGATCTGCATCCAGAAATGGTGAATGCGTTCTTGTAGGACTCTCAAAGAATCTGGGAAGCGATCTGTTCAACTTCAATTCTGGACGTGATAGGGAATTTGAGCTCGATGGTGATGCAGCCTGGGTCTTAGCGGCCAGTGGTGAGGGATCCAGCTGTGAAATAGATGATGAGTTTGGTGATGAGTCTTTCTCGAGAATATCGTTTTGACGGGACATGGCTCTCAATGTCTCCATGCTATCAATCGCTGGTTCTTGAATCACGTCAATCGAAGTTTTCCGTTGTGAAATACTCTCCTTGCTGTTGCTAACAAGTATGATTTCATCCTCATCTTCACTCTCCTCAATCACAACTCTTTTCCTTGGTGACGACCTATTTGTGATATCTTGGAGTGGAAGCTCCTTCTTTTTCGATGAATGCACAATATATGGACTTGAATCTTTTGGTGGTGAGCTTGGGTTCTTACTTGATAGACTTTTACTTCTCGATGGTGGCTCTTCAAGCTCAGGAGTGGAGCTCTTCGCTTTGTTCAAAGGACCGGCTTCCGCATTAGCGCTCTTAGATCTTGGCAGCGTAGTGATATCAACATCCTGGATCTTCTTGGTTGCAAACAAGCCCTCATTGTCGAAGGAACTGTCCAAGATCTTTGACTTTTTGATCGGCGATGCTGAATGAGGTAAAGATTTAGATGACTTCTTGTTGTTCGAAGTCACGGCACTTGCTCTTGCTGAATCTTTCTTCGAGGATTCGAAGTACTCTTCCTCAGAGTTCAGTTTGTCCGCATTTGCAGTTATGCTGAAGCTCTCATCTTCGTCGTGGTCTTCTTCCGATGAGCTGAGATCCAGCTCGAGCTTTTGGACCACTTTACGTACTCTTCTTGGTCTGGCTCGCGCTGAGGAATTTATCGATTCTTGTTCTTGTTCCAAGAGTTCTGTCCCTGTGTTCTCAGCGTCGGCATCTATCTCATTTTTAACATGTTTCTCATCTTCCTTGTCTTCCTTGTCTTCCTTGTCTTCCTTGTCTTCCCCGTCTTTGCGATCGTCATCGCCTTCCTCTTCCTCATCCTCCTCTTCTATGGTGGAGGTCTGTGTCAATGATTTCGATCTCTTCTCGATGGGCGATCTCAAAGGCGAGTCAGTCTTTCGCTTGAGATCATTCACTGGGCTTCCAGTCTTGCCTGAAGTGGCATCGCAGGCATCAAGATAATAGCACCGCTTATCCGTTGCTCTCTTCCTGTGTTCAATCATTGGATTATCAGCAAGTTCCCAGCCCTCTAGTGAAATGCCACAGTACATACAGATGGCCAAATCATCATCCTTCTCCTGTGGATAGTATGCGAACCCAGCTTCTACCATCTTGTCGCTTGTAGGGTTTGCGCCATCAATGTGATCGAAGGGCCATTGTGTTCCAAAGGTGCCGCTTCTGAACGCTTTCGATTCTTCTGATAAGGGGTCATTGAAAATGTCTGCACCTTCCCAGCTGAATTCGTCGTTAGATTTCCATTGACTCATGTAGCTCTGCATCAAGCTGAACTGGCATTGTGGAGATTTGCTCAAGTGATGAGCCGTGGGGTCCTTGACGTTCTTCCACGTCGACTGTGTCTTCTTGCAGCCAAAGCATGTCACTCTGTCCTTCAATCGTTTCGTTGGCGTGAAGAAGAATCCCAAGCGGGCCATCACCTCAGCTGATGGCGTCTTGTGTGGCCATGACGCGATGAGCCCAGAGCTGGGCGTGTGTCGGTCGTAGAAGGTCAGCGTACGGCCGCCCACTGCCTGGATTTCCGCATTCGGGTGCTCCAGTGCGTTCGTTTTGCCCTTCCGTGGCATCCTCGACTGTCTGGTGAAGAAGGGATCCGCTCAGTAGTTTGAGTGCGGGCCTCTCAGCCAACGCCCCTGCGCGCGTACTATTTGTTTTGTTTACATTTCAGGTGAGATCCGACACTCTGGTCACGTGGAATACATCCTCGGAAGTTGTTGCTCTGCTGGGGTTATATAGTTGCAGCTTTAGATGCTACACTACGACTCATTTGCATCTAATTATTCTAAGGGAGAGTAGTGACGCTGTCTGCTCTCTATCAGTCCCAGAAACATCCTCCATCGTATCAGAAAACCTCCAAATCAGACCATCTCTCGTTTAGCGTATAGAGCTTCGCGATCGAACCATCAGCGCATCGCCAGTATAAAAGCAGTCAAAACGCGGCTGTCTCGCTGATTCTGGCTACCGGTAGCTCTATCACAAACTCATATCTCCAATCATGGTACACTACGATGTGATCGTTGTCGGGGCTGGGGTGGTCGGCCCGGCCATCGCCACGGGCCTTGCACGTCAAGGACGCAAAGTACTAATTGTCGAGCGTGACTGGTCCCCACCAGACAGAATCGTGGGAGAACTGCTCCAGCCTGGTGGACTGAAGGCACTGAGAGTGCTTGGGATGGTTCAATCGATCAATAATATCGAGGCAGTGCCGGAGAAGGGGTATACTGTGTTTTATGAAGATGAGCAAGTGAGCATCCCATACCCCCATAAGGCTGACGCCCACAGGGTCGAGCCTCTAAGGGGCTGTGTATTTGACGGCAATGACAAAGTCGTTGAAGATGAATATATCACTATCCAGGATTTCGAGGAGAACGAGTTCGAAGTTGGTGTCTCCTTCGAACATGGACGCTTCATCAACAACCTCAGAACCATCGTCAAGGGCGAAGAGAACGTCACGTGTGTCGAAGGAACAGTCACATCCGTCATCAAAGACACCAAGGGTGTCCATGGCGTGGTTGTAAAGCGTGATGGTGACGTCAGCGAGTACACAGCGGACCTGACGGTGATGTGTGATGGAATCTTCTCCAAGTTCCGCAAGGTGCTCTCGCCAGACAATACGCCCACTGTGGAGTCACACTTTGTCGCACTCAAACTGGAGAATGCTGTGCTTCCTGTTCCCAACACCGGCCATGTGATCCTGAACTCCAAGTGCGACCCGATCCTCGTCTATCAAACGACACCATCCGAAACAAGAGTCCTCTGCGCCTATAACCATCCAAAGATGCCACAAGAGCCAAAAGTTTGGCTGAGCGAAACTGTGCTTCCAGTGCTCCCTGATTGTTTGAAGCCATCGTTTAAGGAGGCTATCGAGAAACCAGTGAAATCAATGCCAAACTCGTACCTCACTGCCAGAGCAAATGAAGTACCTGGCCTGTTCTTGTTGGGGGATTCGCTGAATATGAGACATCCGCTCACTGGTGGCGGTATGACAGTGGGATTGAACGATGCTGTGCTTCTTGTACGGCTTCTGGAGGATGTTGATCTCACAGACAGTGCAACGGTCAACGAAAGAGTGATGGACTTCCACTATGAGCGTAAGAACCTCGACGCGGTGATTAACATTCTTTCCATCGCACTCTTCTCTTTATTCGCTGCAAACTCTAGCAACTTGAAGATCCTGCAAAGAGGCTGCTTCCGTTACTTCCAGCTCGGAGGTGATTGTGTGAAGGTACCAGTGAGCTTTCTCAGTGGGACAAACCCACACCCTTTCTTCCTTACTTGGACGTTCACCAAAGTGGCCATTTACTCAATTTGGTGCAACTTTAAGGATAATGGCCTTCTTTACCTTCCTCTCTCGATCGTTCAGATCTTTACGGTCTTGATATCCGCCCTCATCGTATTTACTCCATACCTTGTTGCTGAACTCTTCAAGTGATCTTTAGTGTAATATACTGATACAATATAGACACCCTAGCGTTCTTTTTATGTATGAATTATCATTACTGTTATTATAAACATGTCTTTGCCCACGCTAGTACTGTAGATACTGGTGACCTTGTTGTCCTTCAAATGGGAACATCTCCACATTTTGGTAAGACTGGAAGTCACTGTATTTCTGCGGTGGCTGTTGTGGCATCTGCTGGTATGATGTATGTGTGTACTCCTCCTGTTGGTCATGTGTCTGTTGTCTTCCCTTCCCGTATGGCGACTTGTTCTTACCCTTTCGTGCATTACCTCCAGATGTAGAGTGCGTTCTAGAGTGACGCTGCCCTTGGCCCTGAGTGACACCAACCTCCTCAAAGAGGCGCTTGTAACTCTGTGAATTCCCAACATTGATCTCCTGCAACACCTTCCGCACTTGTGAAACGAGATGCCAGCGGAGCTCAGGGTCAAGCTGTGGGTTGGTCAGCACTTTGAAGATAAATGTCGCACCGTGATTTGCATCCTGAAGGATGTGTTCTAAGAGAGCTGGTGGTCTGCTTTCAATCTCACCAAATACTGCTGTGATTATTGCACCCTTGCCCTCAGCCTCGTTTCTATTGTTCAAAATCTTTAAAACAGTAAGCGACCCCAACTTATGGGTGCACAACTGGGCCAAGCGTGGAAGCAGCCTTGAAGTGATGAGGTTGTACCTGTTTGGCAGCGTACAGGTATCCAGGAACCATGTCACTAGAAGTGCCGCATTAGGGTCGATCGCCAAATGTTCGGCATAGGAGACAATCACTGCAGATACAAGAGCAGCCTGCTCAGATGTAGTCTCATTGCTTTCCAGACAAGCTCTCACTGCACGTGCACCAAATCTGTTACGCACAATGAGCCAAAACTTCGCGAGAATTGCCTCAAAGATAAAGTTGTTCCATGGAGCACCAAACTTCAACGTGCACTGGATGACGTAGTTTCCAAATTGGTCATTGAACAACGGTCCACAGTATGGTTGCAAACTCTCAGCAACGATTTTTTTCTGCAGTGGGCTAGCAGCTACTGTGATCATCTTCTGTGCAGACCATGTACCGTTTTTGTGAGCACCCATTTGAGCGAGGTATTCGGAGACTCGTTTGAGCATTATCACCTTTACAGGCGAAGAGCAGTGTTCGAACAGTTTCTGCACCACAGTATTGCCCAAATAGTCACTAGACAGCTCAGGAAGCTCATCAAGCATGGCCAATGCCAATTCTTCAATCTCCAGTTTTGACATGCCGTCATAATCGATGAGCTTCCGTGTCTCTCTCAACTTCGGAGCATCAAAATCTCTGTGTTGTATCGGCTCAGGTAGCGGTCCAAGTTCAGTGTCCTTTCCTGTATATATCAGTGCTTTATTCAGCGTCGTTGGGATGAATCCATCTCGGGTATCAACACCAAGGGCGCGCACATTTCTCAAAATGTCATCGATGATATCGGCCAGCTTCGGTGGTGCGCCCACCTGCTGACTGTGGAGATCAACTGCAATGTGCTGTTGCTGTGGGGTATGCGAGATATTCTGCGGGATGGTCTGTAGAGGCTGTTGTTCGCGGATGATGGTTGGCTGGTTAACCTGCGTCAACGAGATGACCTGTGGTATAGTGGAAACTGAGGAAACCGGTGGATTCACCTGAGGCACTGATTGTTGAGGAGGGAAGATCTTTGCAAATGCCACCTGGCATGAGAATCCAGGGAGGAGTTCCTGATGGTGTAGTTGTGCACGGGCCTGCATCGCTGCTTCAAGGGACTCAAACTCCACAAGGGCGGACTCGTTACCCGTGAAAACTCTCACGGTGAGCAATTTTCCAAACTTTGAGAGTAGACTGGCTAGTGAGGCAGCCGAAGTTGCATGCGGTGGCAGATTTGAGACGATGAGCGTGCTTGTCGGTCCAAGAGTCAAGTCCGAGTAGCTTGACGTCCAATTGAGCAAGCGATGGTCAATGTGCTCGAGGAGCAACGGCTCTGTCTCCTGTCTTGAGATAAACGTCTGTGCACGCGGTCTATTTTGCTCCTGTAGCAGTTCAAAATGGGATGGATGGTGCTCTGGCACGGTGAACTGCTGGAGGTGAAAGTTGGGCTGCTCGTTCAAGAGCGCATGATTGGTAGAATATGCACGTGCACGTGCAGGTTCCTCGAGCGGAATATGCTGTGAGCTGTCGTTACTCCAGATGGAGTGTGAGTCCGTAACGCCAAAGAGTGAGCCAGAGCGCATTCTTTGCTTTCCGCCGCTCAGTTCCGGATTCAGTGCCATGCTCATCGAGGAAGGCCCCAAGGAAAGCTGACCCAGGGGAATTTCGAGCTGGAACGGCGGTTGGGTATTTGAACCAGGGTATAGGCTCGAGGGCAGCGTGCCAGCTCTAGCACGCGATCGGAAGCCGCCGATAGTGGAGCCGGGCGATGTGTGAGGGTCCAGCAGCGAATGTGGAGATCCGGATCTGTGTGGCGATATCGAGAGCAGCTGCTCCTCGGGCACCTGGAGGAAAGCCTGCAGTTCTCGGTTGAAACTCATCGCTGTTCCACGCACTAGTGGAGCGGGTATTTGCGCTTGGATCACCGTGAGATGAGAAGGTGGAGGCGAGGTTTCGCTTCAGGGCACACTGTATTAACCCCCAATTGGTTCTGCACCTATAGTCCTTTGCTACTGCTGTTGTCAACAGGGGTACCAGTCTGCTCCTATCCTTTGGCAGCAGGTGTTTGTTGGCAAAGTTTTGTTGCGAAACGCCCGCTCAGCTCTGGAGAAATAGGAGAAAAACCTTTGGCCCAATTTCGGGGCTACGTAACCACTACCTATACATATATACATACATATATATATATGTGTGTTGGAGTTGCGTGTGGACATGGGGTGGTAATTTAGACTACTGGCTCTTATTGTTCATCTGATATATGCTTTGTGAGTCCACTCGTCATTTCATTCCAGCTATTCAAGCACCCGGCCCCATCCAATTCGCAGTAGTCTGTGACATTTGCTGCCCAAGTTTCATGTTGGGCCTGCAGCCTGCAACGCTAAGGTTTCCTTGCCCAGCAGGATGATACTGCCTCTGATGACCTCTGACAGAGCACGGCATGCGCCGGAATGCTACGCCTTGTGTGTTGCGTCAATCTATTTCGAGCCGTAGGCTATGCTGCCCTTCCACCATCCATGGACATGCGGCTTTGAGGGCTCAGGGCTTATGGGCAAAGGGTAAGATGGGGTATCCCAAAGGCGGATGGCTGCATCGGATGACAAGGATCCATATGAATTGGCCGTCTCAGTGGATAGAGGGGTATTCTATTGTGGTCCCCGGAAGCTTCGGAAGCCATGTGATTATTGCTGCTTTATCTTCAGCCGAGGGCTCCGTCCTGCTTTTCCTTAGCAAAGTACCGGGCGCCGCCTAAACCTCCCTTGTCCCAGGCAGAGCGACTCCGCCCGGAAATCGGGAACTGCGCAAGAATCCTGGTGTCGGGTGGCCGAGCAGCAGCACGTGCTGCCAACGTGTGATTATCTCCATGGCAACGGCCTCAGAGGTTTGCACGCGGCTGGACGGACACGCGCGAAAATGACAGAGCAGAGACGCGCTCTGGTGGGGACACGTCTTTTCCTGTGCGTTGCCGTAGTAACTGGCTACATCCCAATCGGGACAGGTGTAAACAAGATGGGGCGCCAAAGTGAATGTGCCGCGCCCAAGGAATAACAAACACCAAACCTGTAAACGTCTACACCAAAAGACGGCGATTACTGGGGTTGCTGCTTACTCAATCCGCGGGCTATACTCTTCTGACGCGTAAACACCACCGAAAGACATTGGACAGCCTTGGTCCTCACCCCCCTCGCCTACACACACGGGTTTATTTGTTTACACAATGGAGGCCCCAGCTTCATTTTCAACGCCCATAAAGCGCAATGTCATCCAGAGCCATGCAAGCCACTCTGTCGATGACCTTCTTGAGGCAATCAATCACAACCTCTCCACTTCTTCGCTGCGTCTGGATGGCACTGCGGACAACGAACACAATAATACCCTGCTACTCAACACGTCGGATGACAACCCCATCACGCCTCTCAAGTTCAAGCCACATGCACGAGGTAAAGTGCACAGTCTGCCGGGATCACCGGTGAAAGAGGAGGCCGTGATTCAGGACATCCCGCCTGCTCCATCGTTTGATGAACTCGAGTTCAACACGAGGCTCAACAGACAATCATCACTGTCCAAGGTGGGTGGTCCTCGCCAGTTGTCCAAGAGTTTGAGCTTCAAATCCTCAGGCTTCTCTTCAAGGGATAATTCACCTTCCAAAAGATCCGTTTGCTTTGATGACTCTCCGCCAAAGATCGTGGAATATAACGAGCTCACGCCAGAGCACTCAGACGAGTCGTTTGAAGAAGGTGCGGAGGAAAAACTTCAGTCTCCATGGGAGGGGAGAATAAAGCAGCATGCTCTCCCTCCACCACCTCCAAAGCATCAGGTCGTTGCATCACCGCCGCAGAAGGATACTACACTCGGTTCCAGTGACGAGGACAACTCCAAAGATTTCAACCTGACGAGGGAGGATTTGACTAATAACTCCATCACACTAGAGCAGAGGCTCGATCTTGTTCTTGGATCTGATGAGGTCTCGCGGAAGGTCCAGGCTGATGAAGTCAAGAGGGGTTCTGGAAGTCCTCTGAGACCCGTGGCCAAGGAGGAGGAAGCCTTTGTCTTAAATATCAAGAGTAAAGCTGAATTAGCAGAGGAGAAATCTATGCGGGATGTATCGGAGCTTTTTGAAATGGACCTGAAGAATAATGACAAAGAGGTCAGCATACTTCGCCTGGATCCAGTTTTGAAGAGACGCGCCTCCAATTCTTCCCTAAAAGACGAGGAAAGAACACTGGCAACAGCGGTGATCTCAAAGGAAAGCTCCTCGATTGTGCTGGGAAACGGATTGAAAGATGCTGACGTGCAGAACCTCCAGACTAGCATGGATGTGGTCAGTGTGGCTGAGTCACAGGAAACCTTTGAGTCCGCTACAGACGTCTTCGAAAGCGAAGAAATTCTCATTCCACAGCCAAATCTACCAACACAGGAATCACGTGGATCCATATGCACTCTTGAACAGCCTGGTAACTCGGGTCACAAAACTCACAAGAAGAAGCTATCGCTCAGCGAGTCAATTAGTTCGTTTATTTCCTCACTTTCAATGAGCCCGAAAAAGTCTCCTGTTAAGCTGGAATTAGAGGACATATCCCTTCCAAGTGAAGATTTGAAGAAGTCACCAGTGAAGGTGGAGGAGGAGGCACATATACCAGGCGACCTCCCATTGAGTTCATGGCATGACTCTGTACTCTCACCATCAAATGTTTCTTCGGATAGGGCATCTGTCCCTGCTGAATCTGCAAAGAAGGAAGTGTCAAGTGAGGATTCGTTCACTTATACACCTTCCACACTAGTAACAGAGGAGATTTCCCGTCGAGAGTATGTTGAATTGACGCAATCTCTTGTTGTCGCAGCTGAAGCCGCTGAAACTGGGAAATTATTGTCACCACGGCCTTCAGAATCATCTCTCAGCCCTATCGGTGATGCCATGCATGTTGACATAAGCGAAGAGCAGGCGCTTTTGGATGATGCGTCCCCTTCGCAAGTGGTGCTTGATCACACTGATCGCTCCCTTGACGAGTTTGTCATGCGTCCCCCATTGCTTGTTGAGATGGATAACAGTTCGTTTTCTGAGGAGTTTAAGGAAATTGGTCTCTATAATACGTCAGACAAGATGGATGAGAGTTATAGAAGCAATAATTTGACTGCACAAGATATTAACGTTGTCGATTGTGAGGAGGATGAGCTTCTAGAAGAACTTTCTCATAGTGACGTTCTGTCGCAGGGATCTCACTCCAGGAATGAACTTCCATCTCCAGTTGAGAGCCTGAGCATCGTTACTGAGAGAACATTGCCCCTTATTGCTATCGAACAGAGAGCCTTTGAGGTCCAATTCAAGTCAGCCGAGCCATCGCCAAGTACTTTGGCTTCCCCACTTGATGAATACTCCTCAGCGAGTGAAGTCTCAAGATCTCTCCAGATTCCTCGCTCCGAGGGTGCCGCACAACCTATTGAACTGAAGGAAGTTGCAGTGCAGACTGATCAGAGCTTCCACTCGTTGAAGCCTTCATTGCCGAATGAGAAGAAGAATACTCGTACAGCACTTCCATCCTTCGATAGTATGTTGTTCCATGACAAGCTGCCAAGTGATGATGACGCTGTGAGCTCTCCACCAACGAGTTTTATTGAGATATGGCATAATCAACCAAAGAAGGTGCTTCCAAATCCACAGTACAGTCTACATGGAAGAGTGCTGTCTCCTCCAACTAACCTCTTGAAGGTGTTAAGTACTAGAAGAAGTGGGCCTGATTATTTCGATGACACTACGATGGAAGACTCAGTGATCAAGCGGGAGTCGCTGTCCAGAAGGGCATCTCTTGACTTGGCGACATCATTCGTTACCAGATCTTTCTCAAAGTCGTCGTATATCAACGTTGATTCCAAAAGATCATCTGCTATTGTTGAGAGCTCATTCACAGGAGACGCTAATCCAGATCTTCTGGATATAAGTCAGTCTTCTGATTTTGGAGTCGCTTTCAAGGACTGGAACGTGTCCACAATGTCTGATGTTGAGGCAAAGATGAACCAGCTGAGCAAGACTAACGATGCAACGAAGGCTATCTGGGATACACATAATTCACACGGAACCGCTGGGTCGGCAAGAGTCATTTCTCACGCTGCTGACAAGATTGGCGTCCTGATTGCTGGCTCCACCACAGACAATGCCCAAGTTTGCTCTACCCAGGCCGCAGGTGAGGTTGTTGTAACCAAGAATGAGGATGAGGATTTAGGCCTTGCTATTGAGTTCGACCACGATTGGGATCACGATATCACTGACTACAAGATGAAGCAAAAAGATATTTTGCCAAAGCCTTTGGATGCCTTCCCAGTTGCGAATCCAACCGTCATAAAGTCTTCTTCAGACGGCGTCATGAGGGCAGATGACCCGATTGCCATTCCAACCATGGAACAAAAGGACAACAGGTTAATCTCGGATAGCACTGATGCAAGTGGGTTTGACCTAAATGACGAGTTTGATAGGGCTGTTCAGCTGCAAGATCAGACTTATGTTGCACATCAACGCCAAGAGATGATCATTGCCAAGACTAAGACCAACGATATGGCGGCTTTAGAGGAGCAAGAGCAGGGCTTCACAGACCGTGCGGGCTCGAGACTGTTGCCACAGAATTCTATGCAAACCACCAAGACTGGTCTAGACTACGGCAAGACGAGAGCTAAGATGCATGTATCACCACAGGTGCCAAGAGTGAGAACTCCATTGGGTGCGATGGCTGGTAATGACATCAACCAGCTCTCTCAGGGAACTCCATCAGGTTTGGCGGCTGTTTCCAACACATTTCCTGACAATATCAAGATGAAGAAGCGCGGCTCACGCATGAGTATGAAGTCCGCGGAGCCAAAACTTCCTGTGGACGACAAAGGCCGCTTGTATATCCACATCAACTCTTTGAATGATGTTCGGCTTGATCGAATCAAGAACCACAAGGCCACATTCAAGCTCTATCTGGACAACGGGAAGCACACTGTTTCCATTCCAAAGATGGACTTAAGCAATGAGGTGCCCATTGACAAGGAGTTTGAGCTTGCTATTGAAGATGATACGACGGAGTTGTTCTTCACTTCCAAGTTATCTTATAACAAACTTGAGAACGAGCTTGTTGACGTGTATGAAAGGATCCCGCTCTCCAAAAACAGGCTTGGTCGACTTTTCGGAATCAAACCAAAGTACAGAGTTGAGAAGAGATATGAGACTAGAAAGAAGACGAGTGATGAGTGGGACAGCAAGTTTGCACTGGATGGAAGCTTTGCGAAGAACAAGATCACATTCTACGCCAAAGACAACCAGATCACTGCTAAGACTCAAGACTACTCAATTGAACTTTTTAATGAGTGGGAGACGCAGGTCCAGAATGGCAAGGAGTACAAGAAGACCCCCTACCTCATTGCGAAGCTCGATGTGACAATGCTTTACCTCCCAAGATCATCGCCACTGGAGACGTTACCTCCATCCATCAAGATCGCACAGGGAGTGGCTCAGCATATTGTGGAGCAGTCCAAGATCAGATATGAAGGATACTTGTTCCAGGAAGGTGGCGACTGTGAACTGTGGAAGCGCCGTTTCTTCACCATTGAGGATACCAAGATGATTGCACGCACTGAGGACACAAAGAAGCCAAGAGCCCAGATTAATCTGCTCAAGGTTGTTGAGGTAACGTACACCGGTAAGAAGAGAGCTGCAAACCAGCGCAATGTGACTGATGATATCCTAATGAGCGATGGGTTCAAGTTGAGGTTCAAGAATGGTGAGATTATCAACTTCAACGGTGAGACTAGTGAGTCCAAGGTGGGATGGATCAAGGTTTTGGAAACAGTGGTTGAGCTCAACAAACTACATCAGCCATGGGTTAAGATGCTGGCTGATAACAGTGCATGAAGAAAGAACTATATTTCTGGTAATTTTGTACACAATCACCCCCCCCCCCCCGTGGTTATATAGCAACTTTGTCGTATCTCATCTACGGCGATTATAGCGGTCGCCTCTTTCCCTAAAGTCTGTGCTCTGTCCATAGTCGATTCTTTCCCTGTCCCTATCAGTTCTGTCCCTGTAGTCCTGCTGTCTCTGTGGGCCCTTTGGTAGGTCATTGCTATACCGTGATGGTCCTGATGGGAGTTGTGAAGACGGCCCTGTTGGAGTTATGCTGCGTGCTCCTTCTGACTGTGGCATGGATGGCATTGCAGGTGCCCCTGGCATCGTAGGCATTCCTGGCAAGTTGGGGAGTGGCATTCCACCCATCATTGCCACGGGCATGAGCTCCATAAACATCTTTTGCGGGTTGTACTGGGCTCTGAGCTTGTCCTGCTTTGCACAATACATCGTCCATGAGACCTCGTTGAACCCAAAGTTGAAATACTCGGAGACGTCAGCGCCTGGTTGTCTCCAGGGCTTTTCTTTCAAATCTTGAAGATTTAGCGATGTTATCGGTTTCCCCTCATACTCGCCCACCTGATTAATCTCCAGCCCTGGCACACGTGTGATGGTGGCACCGGTCGATTGTGATTGAGTGGCACCGGTTGTCTCAATTGCAGTCTCGCCCACGGCCTCGGGCATCACTCCAGATGCGGTTTGTGCATCAGCTGTGCCAATTGCCGTTACATCTGCTGGTTTCGTATCGCCCTTTATCTCCTCTGACCCAATGATGAACTCTATGTCGGAATCGGAGTTGTCGTCTGAACCTTCGTCGTCATCGTCATCGTCGTCATCATTGTTATCCTGGCTAGCGTCCTCATTACTCTGCTGTTCCCCTGTCTTCAAGTCCGTGGTTTCAGTAGCGGCTACCACTGACTGTTTCTTTGGCGCAGTGTCGTCTCCATAGAGGAAATCATCGTCGTCTTCTTCAATGTGCGACATCGTGCTGGTTTAACTCGTTGATTGGGGCTCTGCTTTGCCAGTTTGAGCCAAAGTTTTTGGGTTGATATTTCTATGGTGTCCGGATGTATTTGTACATTGGCAGAACTGCTTTAAGAAACAGAAGGAGAAGGGTTGACGGGAATGAGAAGAGTGTCAATGGTGCCAGACATGTTTCATGTGACATTATTACACTGCATTGCACAAATTGAACCCCCCCAGATATGAATTCAAATTTACGATATATTCCAGGATTAACCAGGAAACAGCATTTTCCATTCCATCCAATGTGTTTCCCGATAGATTCTGGCAAAGAATTCAGTTGAATTCAGTTTTCTGCTTTGATTGGCAATCAAGACAGCTAATGCATAGCTACGACTACATAGGTGTACAGGACTCCCTCCAAGCTCTTCTATAGGCCTCTTACTTTCATAGTTATCACTGTCCGGAGAAGTCACCAACTTCTCCGCATACAAATTGAGGCTCCCAGAAACACTTCAATCCTCCACGACAAATCATCCCCCCTCTGTTGACTTCCCAGGGGGCGTCAGCAGCAGCATCATCATCGCCAAGTCCCGACCTCTGCCCCCCTTGACTCCGCTCATCGCCTCCACTTATGACCCCTGATGCACCCTAATCGGGTACTCCCGAGGCGGCGTTATTTCCTCATTCGGCCGGGGCGACATCGATAACCAATTGCAGACGAATAAATGTATAAATTCCGCTTCCCACACCCTCAAGGCCACGTCCCCCAATGACCTTCCTCAACTTCTGGAAACGCAACAGAATGCCTGAAGCCGTCACGTGGGAAGCCATCAACTCCACGGGGAACAGTCTCTTGTCCCCAGCTTACAAGTCCGGTACGAGGGTCTTCACCTCTGGCCAAACCAGTGGTGCCTCGGAGGATGTTGCCGAGCAGACTGAGCAGTGTGCATTGAACATGAAGAAAGTGCTTGAGGCTGCTGGTACAAGCTCTGACCAGGTGTTGAAGGTCCTGCTCTTCATCAAGAGAGCAGAGGATGCACCAGTGGTCAATGCCGTCTACACGAAGCACTTTGGCACTGCTCCAAGCAGATCCTGCGTCGTGGTGGATTTCCCTAACCCAAAGATCCTCGTCGAGTTTGAGCTCATTGCCACGACTGATAAGCTCGAGAAAGTTACATGGGAATCTATCGGCGCGCCACACAGGGACCTGCTGTCCCCAGCTTTCAAGTCCAACGGAATCGTTCACACCTCAGGCCAAGTTGGTTCAGACAGCGGCGATGACATCGAGACACAGGCAATCAATGCTTTCGAGAACGTCAAGAAGGTTCTTGAGGCTTCAGGATCATCCATTGATAGAAGCTTGAAGGTGCTCTTGTTCCTTAAGAACGCCTCTGATGCTCCTATCGTGAATGGGATTTACGAAAAGTACTTCAAGTCAAAGCCATCCAGATCCTGTATCATTGTGAACTTTGCTAACCCCAAGATTCTGGTGGAGCTCGAGGTTATTGCCGAGTATGGCGAGGAGACTGCAAAGGCCTTGACATGGGAGAAGCTGGGAAAGAGTGGCACTAGGTTCTTGTCACCTGCCTGGATCTCCAATGGTATTGTCTTTACGTCTGGCCAGGTCGGTGTCGACTCCACCGGTGCTTTCGCTAAAAGTGCTGCCCTTCAGACTGAGTTGGCCATCAAGCGTGCCATTGATGTTCTTGAAGCTGCAGGAACAAGCATCGATAAGGTACTGAAGGTGCTTCTCTTTGTGAAGAACAGAGAGGATGTTGCTGCGGTCAATGAGGTCTACGGCAAGTACTTCACCAACAAACCGGGTAGGTCTGCCATCCTGGTGGGCTTCGGAAACCCGGAGTTGCTTGTTGAGATGGAGCTGATTGCCGAGGCCGGCGTTGTCCCAACGAAACTGTGAATGACAGGTCTTGTAAGCTGACCAGAGAATCCGTAATTGTAGGTAATCCAGTAATATAAGCATCCGATGGCCGTGCTCTGCCCGGAATGAATGCGTTCTTCTGGGGCTTCTGTGGCATCTCCGCCTAGAGAAAAAGCCGCCCCTCCCTAGGTCCCAGCCTAGTGCCCTGTGTTCCAGCCCACACGAAAATCCTAAACAAACTACACCAACTTCGCTTCTCCAAACCGACTGCACAGACAACGCGATTTCACCAGAGAGCTTCAGTGGGACGGGGGATGCAATGTCCAGGCCATTCACAGACATCAAATTCTGCTCTACTGCGCTCTCCAGTGATCTCAGGGTGGGTACAGTGTTCATATCCTTCAACAACGACGGGTACTAACGCGGTTTCAGGCCGATGTTGCCACAAAGATTAGGGCGATGGGTGGCATACACTCCAGTAATCTGATGTCTGACGTAACAGTGATCATTGTTGGTGACCGAAGCACGGAGAAGTTCCAGTTCGGTGTGAAGAATCGGGCGGATATCAGGTTCATCAAACCAGAGGCCGTCTTGGAGATCCATAGGAAGTGGATCAACAACGAGGACTCTACGCTAGATTTGAACGAATACCTCCTACCAGTATTTGACGGGCTGAGAATCTGCATCTCCAGACTGAAAAGTGACGATTATTTCAGCATAGCGGACCAGGATAGATTGGGCAAGCTCATCTCTGAAAACGGAGGAGAAGTATCAGACTCATTAGGCAACTCCACGTCGATGGTGATCACGAATGAAAAGAGTGGCAGGCGTTATACAGTGGCTCGTAAGTGGAAAGTACCTAATGTGCATCCATTGTGGGTCTTGGATTGTGTCAAGAGGAAGGCGATGCTGGACCAGCAATACTATGACATTGACAAAGTGGAGAAGATTGGCGAAGGAAGCTGTAACGTTTGGAACGAACTGACGACTCGGAAGAGGAAAAGGCTCGTTGTCGAGGAAGAGGAGCAGATCAAGAAAAAGCCCGAAGTGTGGAACACTATCATGACCGAGGCAAAGCGACAAGTTTCAAGTGCAAAGCGGAGGAACGACTGGGGTGAACATGAGGAGAAGGACATTTTTGATCTGAGATCCATCAATCAGCCAAAGAAACTTTCATTCATTCAACCACCTGTGGCGTCCAAACTGTTTGAAGGGAGGCTGTTTGCACTCGAGTTTTTTGAAGAGGATAGAACAGCCACGCTCACAAGGACGATACAGTCCCACAGTGGCACTATAGTATCACCCGAAAATGACCCCACATATACTATTATACCTTCGGACTTCTCCACTAGGGACATCCCAAAGCATTTTATGGGGTCTAAGGTGATGACGGAGTTCTTCCTTGAGCGATGCCTCCATTACAAAGAGATCAGGGACGATGTATGGGGCGAGCCTTTTTACCAACCCATATTGCAACCGCAGCAGCTTAGTGTCAGCATTACAGGGTTCCAGGGGATTGAACTGCTCCATATCACTAGGATGATCGCACTGTCAGGATTCGAGTTCCACGATTTCTTGACAAAAGACCGTGATGTTTTATTGGTGAACTATGATCTACTACGAGCGAAATCTGGGGAACATTTAGTCAAGAAGTACCCGACCCTGTTTGATGCTGAGTTCAAGAAGAATGCATCACAGACAAGCATACAATCAACGAGTAAGAAGCTGAACTTTGCTCGGAAGAACGCCATTCCGATTCTCACCGTGACGTTCATCTTTGATTCATTTCTCGATGGTGTTGCTCCCAATATCAACAGCAAAGACTGCTGCATCTACTGTCCGAAGCTTGCACATCTCAAGGAGAGTCTTAAGCCACTAACGATGTCGGATATCGACCGCACAGTGGCCAAGTCGATGACGTCGTCTTCATCATCGTTGCCAAAGCTTCCCTCTCCTATAAGGAACAAAAGGCAGGAGAAATGGGGGCGTCTGGTTGGTAGGGCACCGGAGTCGCAGTTCCAGAAGAACCTGCACGACACGCTATCGAACGTGGACTTTGAAGAGGAGGAACATGCATTGAAGTCCACGCAGATTGGATACGACGGTACCGAGCCGAACGACGGGCTTCTGACGATATTGAACCAGCAGTCCGAGAAAACGAGAGCAAGGGCGGTCATCTCCGAAAGAAGAACAAGACAGGGGTACAAGGACATTCTGAATGTCCTTGATAACGAATAACGAGAATTCATTGTTTATAATAGGTAGGGTAACAGTACCACTGGCCGAAGACGGTAATTTCTGTTTGCGGGAGTTCTTTCGTCTTTTGGAGCCTTTGGCACTCAGAAAACAACTTCAACAGCGGCGTTGCAACCGGGGCATCGACGGGCGGCACACGAGATGTCCAAGAGCCAAGATTACATTTCACGCATAAGGTACCAGAATGACCTGCCCCCTCCGCTTCTTCCACCCAAGTTGCTGAAATATGCCGGTAAGGAGGAGGAGCAGATTGGGTCGTCGTCGCTGTTGTCGTCGCTCTTCCGTAAGGAGAACGTGAACAACTTGGTGAGCATCAACAACGACCTGGGCATGCCCATCGATGTGCTATCCCTCCCTCTGCTATTTGACGCCATGGAAAAGCCGCAGAACAGCAATGAGAAGGAGAAGCCAGCTACACTACATCCACTGGACCGTGTTTTATTGAGAGATCCACAGGCGGACCGTGTGGTGAAGAACCAACCAGCTGTGTCGTTCTTGAGACGCACGGAGTATATTGGGTCCATGCAGACAGGAGTGTCTTCCGCGCAAGCGTCGAGATCTGCGACACCACAGCCAAAGACCCAGGGTGACAGCCCCGCTGCACAGTTGTTGGCCATTGAGGCGACATTTGAGAATGCCACAAAGTCGTTGAAGGCGGTGGAGAAGATAAGACATCCAACAAAGAAGAACTTGAAGGCCAAGAAAGTGTGGTCGTTACTTCCCGATGTGTCGAGAATGGATCAAAAATTCTGTACGGTGAAGTTTGGATCCAACAGCATTGGCCAGTTGTCCGAGCTAGAGTACAAGACAGCGATTTTCAGACAAATGAAGCTTGCTGATGTCGATTGGATGTCCTTCTATACCACTGACAAGGAGTCCGCTGCAGGCGTGAAAAGATCTCTCGAGGATTTGAGTGAGAACATCCCTAAGGAAGTCACGGAAGGCGGTGAACGGTTCAAATACGAAAAGAAAGATGACTTTGATCTACACACCACCAAACTTGATGGTGAGATCCAGGAGATTGCACTGCGGTTTGACGACTCCACCAAAACCGTTTACTTCAACCCTGTGTACAAGAAGGCTGAGCTCAAGAGACGCAAGATTCAGGACTCACACAGCGGACTTTTGGAAAAGGCCGATGTTGACGTGATTGAGCTGAGACTGAGAGAACCTACCGTTGATGAATTGAACAGGCGCAATAACGCGAGACACGAGCATGATTCCGTGACGTATGAGGCAACCGAGATTGAGGAGGAGGACGATCTTGAGCTGCTGAGACAGGAGACCGAGGGGCTGGAGTAACTGATGTAATATAGAAGGAATTGACTTCTTTGGCCTTGGATAGGTGGTAGCTAGTTACTGAAGACCAAAAAGGGAAAGGTTGCGTGCCCCGAAACTCGCGATGAGATTAAAAAAAATTTCAAAGGCGATGAAGAGATGAGGACATAGAAACAGGAGATCGCCGGCAGTCATTAGAAGCGAAGATGTACACGTGTAACACCTGCTTGCTGCAGTTTTCCCTGCCTGAGGATCAGAGATCCCACATGAAGTCTGACTGGCACAGATATAACCTGAAGAGGCGTGTTGCGGGACTGCCCTGCATCGAGGAGGCTATCTTCAATGCGAAGGTACAGCAGCTCTCACAGGCTGAGGAGGATGATAAGAAAGCTGTGGAGGAGAAGGCGAGCCAAGTGACGAAGAAGGAGCAGAGACGGAAAGAGAAAGAGGCATTACTTGAGCAGAAGAGGGAGCTATTGGCAATGGCGAAGAGAAACATGACGAGACGCGGTACCACTGAACCAGAGACCCAGCAGGATGCCCAACCGGAGCCAACGCACAAGAATGTGGAGGAGATCACCAAAGAGTTAGAGCAACTGGACATTAAGGAGACTGAACCGAAGGCTGAGACACCAGAGGGTGAAACGGCCGGGACCGAACTGACTGAAGAACAGTTAGCAGAGCAGCTCATGGCTGAAAAACTCGCCAAGAGCGTTGAAATCTCACCAGAAACGTGTCTGTTTTGTGATAAGAGGTTCCCATACTTTGAGGCCTGTTGCACGCATATGTTCAAGTACCATGGCTTTTATGTTCCAGAGCCTACTTATCTCACAGATAAGGTTGGCCTGGTGAAGTACATGTCAGAAAAAATCGGTGTTGGGAACGTTTGCATTGTGTGCAATTATCAAGGAAAGTCTGTGGAGGCTGTGAGGGCACACATGTTGGCGAAGAAGCATTGCAGTATACCCTTTGAGTCTGAGAATGAAAAGTTGGAGATTAGTGAGTTTTACGATTTCAGCTCAACTTACAAGGACTTGGACGAGGTTGAAGGTGAGTGGGAAGACGAAGGAAGTGTTGTATCTGATGATGGTGAGACTACAGAGGAGCTTCCACAGCAGGTGCTTTATGATGATGGTGTTGAGCTTCATCTCCCATCTGGTGTCAAGGTGGGACACCGTTCGCTTAACAGATACTTCCGCCAGAGTCTCAAACCGGAGCAGATTCTCACGGAGGGCCAAGGAACCGTCATTGCAGCCGAGTCTAGACATTTGGCTCAGGCTGTGGACAGACAAGCCTTCTTGGAGAAGTCCAGAACGTGGAGAACGGAGAAGAAGCATCAGGATAGGGATGATAGACGTATGAAGAAGTTCATCAACCAGCAGACCCATTTCAGAGATGAGTTGTTGCAGTGAGAAGGTTATTTTTAGTGAGGTAATCGTTACCATTCTACAAGTGTAGTATGAATGCCATACCATTAACCAGCCCCTGTTCACCACGGTTGAAGTGGCCGTGGGGCGTGATTCATATGCAACAGTTGATGTAGGGATCATGAAAGCCTGTTTCATAAATCCCCTTCTTCTTCTTCTTCTTCTTCTTTCTCTTCCTTTTCTACTTCAGAGGTCCTGGAACAGGGCAAAGATCTTGTCTTTACCCACAAAGTCATTATCGACAATGTTCACGAGTGCGTAGCCATCCACCACGGAGGAGATGACCGTCTTGGCCTCCGACTCGGGGCCAAATATCCCTGACCATTCGTGCAGGATACGGAACACCTCATCCTTCCATGCGAGGAATGAGACTTTCTCCACGATGGTTGGTTGATGCACCTCATTTCCTGGGAAGATACCCCACGTCACGGCGTTAGCAGAGTCATCTCTCGTGTTTGAGCTCAGGTTGTCGGCAACATCGATAGCGAAGTATGTGAGGATGTTGTAGTTGTCCTTTGGGTTGGTATTGGAGTTGAATGGCGAGTTCACAGCATCAATGCGCGTGATGAGAGTGTGCAACTTAGATTTTGGAAGCAGGAACTCAAGGTACTGCTTCTGGTAAACGAATCCATTCTTTGGACCCCATCCAAAGACCGGGTCATCTGACGAAGAGCCATTCACACGTGGTTGTGAGTTGATGGTGAATATCCCCTGCTGGTTAAGATCGATCAATGAATTCTTGATAGACTCCACTTCTGCTGTGATTGGCGTGTCTGACCATGGCAAGGACTTCAATTTCCCGTTCAGGTACGAGATGACAAGTCCAGCAAACTGACTTAGACTCTTTGGCTCACCCCAAAGCTCCACGGCTCTCTTCGGCGATTGTCTCAACAATCCAGCGGTGAAGAGCTCAACATCACCAAAAGCAGCCGACGTGGCATCACCCCAACGTCCATTAGGAAACTCGTCCCATCCTTGTGTACGGGTGACGTAGGAGTGGGTTCTGTTCTTCCAAAAGATGGGTCTGACTGATTCGTTGAGTCTGCTTGGGTTAAGGGATTTTCTCCATGGTAGGTCATCGGCAACCTTTGAGGACACGAGTCCAAGTCTCTCCAAGATCATGACGGAGGCCTTCTCCAAATTCATGGTGTAGAAATGCAGGTGGTTCACATGACCGGAATCCAACAGCTTCTGGCACATCTCCGCCACGAGTTCCGTTCCGGCATCTCTGACAAGTTGATCATCGTCTTTGACAACGAGCAGCTTCTCCTCAAACTGTGCAGGAACGTTGATCTCACACCAAGTGGAGCGTCTCTTGAAGGCAGCGTAAGATGAGATTGGCATGACACCCGGGATGATTGGGATGTCGATACCTTTGGCTCTGACTTTGTCACACCAGGAGATGAAACCTTCAGCATCGTAGAACATCTGGGTGATGATGAAATCGGCACCAGCTTCTACTTTCTCCTTCAAGTACTCGATCAGGAGGTCAATATCGGTCTCTTCCGGGTGTCCTTCAGGGTAGGCAGCGACACCAATGTCGAAATGATCTGCATACTTCTCTCTGATGTACTTCACGAGGTCCTTGGCATGGGTGAATCCGCCCTCCACCGCTGTCCATTCACCACCCTCGACGGGAGGATCACCACGGAGGGCAAGGATATTCTGACAACCCGAGTCAAAGGCATCCTTAAGGGCCTTGTCGACGAGTTCGACGGGCATGTTCGTGCACGTCAGATGCATGCACGTTTCGAGGCCCAGCACGGACTGTGCGGTGGAGACGATGTCTGTGGTGAGGTTGGAGAGTCTGCCACCAGCGTTCCATGTCACGTCGACGAATTGTGGAGTAAGGCTGTACATTCTGTCCATTCTGTCGTATAGGTTCTGGACACCTTGGGATGTCTTTGGGACGAAGAACTCGAAAGAGAACGTTGGCTGCTGGGCACCATCGGCGTGTGCCTTCTGCAGCTTGTGTGAGATTCTCATCCTGTCAGCCCCCTGTGGTGTGTAGAGGACGCCGGCGTTGAGTGACGTTGAGACCGGGCTCGACCAACGTTTTTTCAGCCGGGGGGGTTTTTTTTTCTTCACATGCGAGCTGCGAGGTGCTCACATGCCGATGGGGATTAACTTGTGCGAGCTCACAGTGGCTCCATCGGTCCAAGTGTGTGTGTGTGTGTGTGTGTGACGGTATGGTGTACAGTAACGAATGAGTCACTGCAGCCGTGCGCTGTGACCGTCTGCACTCGAGAGCCTTGGGCCCTTTGCCGTGCGATGGGACGGAGACGGATTCGGACGAAACCCGGCAAGCGCACTGCAAAGATTGCGGACAGTGGCAAGCTGCGAGAATACACAGCACATCAAGCAGCGTCTTGGCGCAGTGGAAGCGCGCAGGGCTCATAACCCTGATGTCCCTGGATCGAAACCAGGAGACGCTACTGATTTTTTGGCTCCTCGGCGCGGAGGGTGTCACGTGAGGCCGCACGTGACCGTGTTAGATATAATGTAGCAATTAATACTTGGCATAATAATAATATTGCATCATATTGTGTCTGGTCCGCACACGCCGCTAATAATGTATTATTGGGCTCCGCGGGCGCGCGGCGGGGGATCTGACACATCAAAGCTTTCATCAGAGCACGGGATATTCTCCGCCTTTGACCGGGAAAACCACCAGCGGCTAGCAGCAAGCAGCGTGTAAAATGGCGAAAATGGGGCACAGCAACGCCCTCACTCGACTGCTCCGCGCGCTTCGCCGGCTGGTGTTCTCGCTTGGCGGTCTCAGCCTTCAGCTCGTCATTGCAGACCCGACGGTGATGCTCAAGGGCGTCAATCCGGCAGAGCGGCTCGAGGCCCCACACAGCATCTTGAGGGGAGCACTACGCTTGAAGGTGAGAAGAGCCATGCCCTTGGACAGCGTGAGTATCACGTTCATAGGCGAGGGAATCGATACCGTGTGCCTCAGCGAATCCAACCGCCGGCTGTTGACCCGGACAAGCCGCACTTTGATCCACGACACGCACTCGTATACACACAACCGGATCCTCATGGAGGGCACCTACACCATCCCCTTCCAGTTCATCGTGGACCCAAACTTGCCAGAAACAGTGGTGTCAGCGCTCGGCTCGAGGCGCTATCATATCGAGGTTGAGCTCTGTAGTGGCGGCAAGCCCCTGTGGCTGGAACCTGAATTTTACAGGCCCATCACAGTGCATAGGGCACCAATCGACAGCTCTGTCGTGGTGAGCGACCATACAGAGGCAAGGGGAGTTTGGCGTGGAGTCATGCCCTACAGAGTCGCCGTCTCCGCAAGAGTCAGCCATCTCGGCGGGAAGTTTGAATTGACCGTGGAAACTGACCCAGACTGTTCTGTAAGCATTGTGGGATTTGTTAGACAAGTGAAAGTTGTGTTTGTGCAAAAGATGAGATGTCCAAGGCGAGGTGATGCTGTTCAGCACTACACAATATTGAACCAAGCGCCCTTGTCCACCAAAACATTCGCAGCCCCCAAAGACCCGTATGAACCCTTTGTGCTCCATGAGACTGTGGGAATCCCACGCAAGTTGTCCTTTGAGGTTCATCCATACACGAGTAACATGGAGCTCTCAGATGATGTCCGTGTCGAGGAACTCAGAATCACACATCACATCCATGTCCATTTGAGAATCCATCTAGCGTGCGTGAATGATGGTTGCATTGTGAGCGAAAAAGGAACGTCAGCAGACTATTTGAAAGTGCACAAGGTGGAGGAATCTTGCGCAGACGTTGTGTTCCGCGCCCCGTTGTTACTTGTCACGAAAAGAGCATTGGAAGGAGACTCCCCACCGGAATATGGCGTTGGAGCCAGCGGAGGCGAAGGGCCAAGATCACTGGAATGGATGTGTACCGGTGGAATCTTGGATGAAGGCCTTCCTCCAAAGTATTGAACGGCCCTTGCTCCTATCCAAAAGGCTCACCACCTGCATCATGCTTCAGAGTTCGATCATACTGAATCGTATACGATACGGTCCCCTCTATCCATCAGCATGGCTATCATCCCCTGATTCCCCCATCACTTGGCCATCCCTTGGTGCCACTCTCCACACACACACACACACGCATACGCGCATCTCAAATCTGACGCACATCGTCACGGTTCGCGCACTCTCACAGCCTCCCGCGTATTCATTTTAAAGGGGGAGCTTTCCACCACCCGCCCCCGAACTGCCCAACAACGCAGAGAAGAACATAGGGCATGCTCTCCAGGACTCCTTCTCCCACCAAACGCCAGGCCTTGTCATCCAAAGACGCGAATGTGAGCTCACAGACAAAACTCTCGCCACGAAAGAGTTGGAGCTCCTCGGCGTCCCCACAAAGGTCTCAAAGGTCCTCACCAACCAAGCGCTCACGGGTAAAGCTTACACAAAAGCAGCTACCAGTGCTGCCTTTCAAGATATTTGAAGATGCCGCGGTATACAGTACAACACCTTCTCACCAAGATGAGAATGAGGTGGATAAGGAGAATATCAACCGTACGCCTCCAATGAAACGCGTCAGAAGAGCTATACTGCACGATCTTGATATCAAAGAACACAAGGGCTACCTGCACTATCCTGGGAGCATGGCGGCTCTTGCCTCAAACTCTCTTGGACATCCTCGGGGTGGAACTTATCTCCTGGACACGCTTTGGGATGGTGATGCTCCTCTGATACCTTCATACGTGACACCACCAAGAAACCGCAAATACGCGAGCCGAACACAGGGTAAAATCAGTGTAAAGAGATCATGGAGCAGCGGCGACGTGAAGGAGAAGGCGGTGAAGAAGTTGGTGTTTGGGATCCATGGTGATAATCAATGACAGAACCCTGTGATGGAAAAACCAAGCATATATACCCTCTAGATCATAATGGCATGGATTGGCGTAGCTATAGGTACTACAGACTAACAGACAGAACAATCAAATGTTTGAGACTTTGTTTGCTTCTTTACAAACCGGTCCAGAGGAATCCCTTCTTGATGTCAAACTTCTCGATGAGCTCGACATCGTCAGAAGAAGGACCAACTTGGACAGTGTACTCACCTGGCACAACAGACCACTTCTCTTCATACTCGTCAAAGAAGGAGACAGAGTCCTTGAGAGAGAGCTCGAATGAAACGGTCTTGGACTCACCAGGCTGCAGTGCAACCTTCTCGAACTCCTTAAGCTCCTTCACAGGTCTGATCACATCGGACTCGGTCTTCCCGATGTAAACTTGTACAACCTCCTTACCGGCAACATCACCGGTGTTCTTGAGGTCCACAGAGACAGAGATCTTACCAGAAGATTCATCAGCAGACACCTTCAGGTTGGAGAAACCAAAAGTGGTATAGGACAAACCATAGCCGAATGGGAAGGCAACCTGCTTCTGTACCTTCTCGTAGTATCTGTAACCAACAAATATGTCCTCACCATAGAGCACACGGCCACGCTCGGTCTTGAAGTTGAGGAATGTTGGGTTATCCTGGAGTTTCTTTGGGAAAGTCAATGAAAGTTTACCACTTGGGTTCACATCTCCATACAGCACGTCTGCAATGGCATTGCCGAGTTCGTTACCACCAAACCAGGTCTGAATTACAGCCTTGGCATCCTTGATCCATGGGAACTCCACTGGGGTACCCGATTGGTTCACAATGACAGTGTTTGGGTTAGCAGCAATCACTGCACGCACCAAGTCATCGGTATATCCTGGGAGGGACATGTCCTTTCTGTCATAACCTTCGGATTCCCATTCACCGTTGGTACCAACCACAACGATGGCCTTGTCGACGGATTTGGCCAAGTCAGCAGCCTTCTTGATCTCCTCCTGGGCATCAATGACACGAGCTGCACCGAAAGAGATGGCACCGTTTGGAGAGAAATCCACACCTTCAACAGCAGCAGTCTTCTTGGTTCTTCCAGAGCCGAACTCGATTCTGATGTCGTACTCTTTACCCTTTTCCAAGTGGATCTTTCCGGTCTCCTCAATAGTACCGCTGCCAAAGAAAGATTGTCCATTGGTCTGCTTCGTCTTGTTGTCCACGACGAGCTTACCATCGACGAACAACTGTGCTGTACCGACAACAACAACACCAAACTGGAACTCGCCAGTCTCTTCTGCGGTGTAAACACCTTCGAACAACCCATAGAAAGTGCTCTCCTTGTTGATCTCTGGGTGAGTGTAATCAAACATGATGTGGAAGGATTGCGCAAGATCAAACTCATCAAATGGCTTACGGTTTTTGGTGTCATGATCTTCATGATAGAAAGAGACGTGGGCAGATTTGCCACCTGTCTTTGGGTTCTTCAAAAGGTGGGCAAACCCTGGAAGAGAAACGTGACCATGGGCCCCAATACTGTACGCTGGCTCGGAACCCAGCTTGTTGGAAATACCCTCATAAGGGGTGATGGTGTAGTATGGAAGCAAAGAGGCAGAACCACCACCAGCATAGGCAGATGCCTTAGCGTTAGGACCAATCACTGCGACAGACTCAGACTTCTTGATTGGGAGGAGGTTGCCCTCGTTCTTCAAGAGGACAATGGCCTCAGCAGCTAGCTTTCTCAAGAAGGCAGATGTTTCTGGAGTGTTGTTGTCGGCCGACTCTGGACCATTCTCTGGAATACCAGATTCCTTGCAATACTTAACCAACTTGAGCACACCTCTGACTCTGTCATCCAAGTCTCTCAGATGCAGCTCCTTGGTGCCGATCTGATGTGTTACTGTCTCCAAAGTTCTAATTCTGGCTGGCCCAGGCATCTCAATGTCCAATCCGTTACGGATCGAAGTCTTTGCATCGTAGGTACCGAACCAGTCCGACATGATGGTTCCGTCCCAGTTCCATTCGTTGTGTAGAATCTTCTTGAGGTACAGCTCTGATTGAGAAACATGCTCACCATTGACTTTGTTGTAACCTGTCATGAATGCCTTTGGGTCAGAGTACTTAACGGCAAGTCTGAATGGTTCCAAATAGATCTCTCTCATCGCTCGTGGAGTGACAATGGAGTCACTCGAGTTTCTCTCCATCTCCAAGTCATTACCCACGTAATGCTTCATTGTGGCAGCAATGTGCTGACTCTGCAAACCTTCGACAATCTTAGCAGAGGCAATCCCTGCAAGGAATGGATCTTCACTGAAAGATTCGAAGCCACGACCACCAAGGGGACCTCTCTGCATATTGGTGGTTGGACCCAAATCCACGTGGACGCTCTTGGTCTTCGCCTCAACACCAGCGAGCTTACCTGCCTCTGCAAGCAGCTCCTTGTCAAAAGTGGCAGCCAATGCTGTACCGTTTGGTAGGACAGCACCAGGGACACCGGCAAAGAACTTTGTACCACGGATACCGTTAGGTCCATCACTGAATCTCAAAGATGGGATGTCCAATCTTGGAACAGGGAAAGTGTGCCAGAAATCGATACCGGCGAGGAGACCGACCTTCTCGTTGAGGGTCAATTGACTGAGGGTTTCTTCAACGTCAAAAGTCATGATGTTATGGGTTGAAAACTTGACGCTGGTGCACATTTTCAAGGCTGGGGAAGCCCCCTTTTTATAACAAATTTCGGAGAGCCTATAACGATAATCTCGGCGGTAATGGGCGCCAGCATCTCGGAGAGTCTTTGCGCCGGCTACGTGACCGGATTAGAAAATGGGGGGACGAGGGCTACGTAAGGGGTGTCGTTTATATTCGGAAGTGATTCAGGGACCGTCAGCCTCAAGTTCTGCTCTTACTTACTGGTACTCTTTCTTTAGTGGCTGTTAGCTACTGGGCGTAGGCATAAGAGGCTCGGATAATCATCCCCGGCCGGCTAAATGTGGGATCCAAGCCCCAGGTCATCAATGCCAACCTTACGCTACTGACCCTAGCGTTAGCCCTATTGAGATTAGCCGGGATTTTTGGAGAGTCATCTCCGCAGCCCCCCGCTGGACGTTGGGCACCCGACAGTGTACAGCCGAGACCAGGAATTTCCCCGGACTTACACAGTTAGCGCTTAAGAAAGACAACACTGAGCTTTGACTGGAGGCATCTTCTTGTGCGGGGTGAATGGAATATATTATTTCCAGTTTACCCCAATGCCCTGCTATCCTTTTCTTGATGCGCACATGCCAACAGGTGTTATTGTAGTAACCCTTTAAGTCTCCTTGCAGCCCCGCAACCCACCTAACAACACCTGTTGTGCACAGGAAAAACCTCCGGAAGAATCAGGTGATGCAGTCTCCTGCACCCCATGTTGTGGGGTGCGGGTGTACATACCAGCCGCTTCCGATGGTCAGAAAGAAATGACGCGGGTCTGGTGGATGAGGAGACCGCAGCATCTGCCTTACGTGTACATCTGTGTGCCAGTCATCATTGAGTACTATTGCCTATGAGGAATGCAACTGCAGCCCTGTCTCATATTTTGTCGATTCCCCGTTGCGACTATCTTTTCAGATATTTTCATCGCGGGCGGCTAGATGTTGATCCACAATAGTTCCGCCTTTCTGGCCCGAGACCGACAAATAAGCGCGCACTCACGAGTAATTGACTGGCGTTATCATTCATTGCCTAGGTCCTAGACAGTGGATTGAATGTTGTGTCCATCTCCTTTTGCTGTATCACGGATAGTGACTCATCCGGCTGTTTTTGATCTACGGCTCTATTCGGTCTCCATCATCATGAATCGGCTGGTTTCAATCTGACACTGGGCTAGTCAACTGAGAGCCCAACCGATACTTGTGCCAGGATGTTTCCAAAGAAGCGGCAGTCGACATGACAGAGCCCACTGATCCTGTCGCCATGGTGATTTCAGTCTTAGCCACCTGGTCACCCAACTGCCCAGTAAGGTGCCACTTGACCAATTCCTCCATCAACTCAAAGGCAACAGCTTCACAAGTTGTTGTTGTTGTCGCTGTTCTTGTCTTCAACTAAGAAGAAGTAGAGGATGAAAAAGGGTGGCAAAAGTGGACATTCCCTGTGCCTATTATATGCAAATTAGCCGCCAGCCTCTAATAAGTTTCACAGTTCCAAGATAGTTATATTGATGCTATATTCACTGTTCAATGATCCTTATCGCTAGGATCGATCTTGAAGATCTTGTCCGCGTTGAGAAGTCTAAGCGGGTCCAATGCCAACTTGAGCTGTCTCATCGTATCCACGCCACTCTCACCAACTTCTTGGATGAGGTAGCCTCTTTTACCCACACCGACTCCGTGCTCTCCCGTACAGGTTCCATCATTGTCCAGTGCGCGCTGCACCATACGCTCCACAGCCGCCTTTGTCTCCTCAGCCTGTTCCTCCTTATACAGAAGTAGGGCATGGAAATTTCCGTCACCAACGTGGCCAAGGAGCGAATAGCTGTGTCCTTGCTCCTCCAAGTCCAACTGAGTCTCAGTGATCACCTTCGAGAGTCTGGAAATTGGCACTGCAACGTCAGTGATGTACACCTTGGTGTCTTCCCCTAGCGTCTTCTTACCCCAGTCAATGGTGGACCAAAGAGCCATTCTTCTTGCTGACCACAACTCTGTCTTTTCCTCTTCAGTCTTAGCAAACTGAAACTTAGTAGAGCCGTTCTTTCCTGTGATGGTCTTGATTGTACCCACGAGCTCTTTAACAATGCTCTTGGAACCACCAATCTTGATCAGCAGTGTTGGGGTCTCAGCCCAAGTCTTGGACGTGGATTGGCAAAAGTTGATGCACTCCATCATTCTGGTGTCCAAGAGCTCCACAGCATTGACCTGGACACCTTTAGCAACAATATCTGACACCGCATCCGTTGCGTTTTGAATAGTTGGGAAGTTGATAACGGCAATGGTTTCCTCCTCCGGCTTAACGTTCAACTTCAAAGTAGCCTCAGTGACAATCCCAAGAGTACCTTCACTACCCACAAAGAGACCAGTCAGGTTGTAGCCAGCACTTGATTTTCTTGGTCTTTTCTTAGTCTTGACGATGGTACCATCTGCCAAAACCACTGTTAGTCCGAGCACGTTCTCCTTCATTGTTCCATAACGAGCAGCGTTAGTTCCAGAGCACGATGTGCCTACCATGCCACCGATACATGCACCTGGACCAGGGTCAGGGCCAAACAACAGTCCATATGGGGACAAGTGTTCGTTCAGATCTTGCCATCCTACTGCAGGCTGCACCACAACATCCAGGTCCTTTTCGTTCAAGGTGATGATTTGATCCAGTCTGGCCAAGTCCAACGTTATACCGGCTCTCGAAGCGATGAACTGACCCTCGAGAGAGGTACCACCGGTGTATGGAACAATGGGAATTCTGTACTTATGAGCAATCTTCATGACACCAGATACTTCTTCCGTGTTGGCAGGATAGACAATGAGTTTGGGAATCTGACCAGCCAAGGGGTGATGGGTTTGATAGAAAGAGTCGGAGTGGTTAGCAATCTCGGCCTCTGAGGAGTTCACATGGTCTTTACCCAAGAGCTCGGTGATCTCCTTCACTGCCTTGTCAAAATCCGCTGGAGAGCCATACTCTATGGGGGTCAGGTCTCCAAGCTTCGATGTTGAGGCAGTGACTTCCGTCCTCTTGGATGCGAATGAATAGTAAGCAGAAGTAGCACCAACACCTCCAGCGAAGAACAGAGCCGGGAGCAAGAAGTTTGGGCCCTGTGGCTTTGCGGACGTGGAAGTGAACCTCACGTTCTTTGAGACTCTTCCCAACGATCTGGGCAGCCGCACAGCTCTAAAAAGGCTCATTCCTCAGTGTCGTAACAGAAGGAGAAGAAGAAGGAGAAGGGGAAGGAGAAGGGGAAGGAGAGATGGAAGAGCCGCCATTGTTCATTCTTTCAATGCATCATTGGAGCCACAGTTTTTCTAACGTCTTCTCCGTTATTTTCGCCCGATCCGGACGATGAACCGGAGAGAATTGCCCTTTGGGCGAAGTGCACAAAGATGAAGGGTTCAAAGTTCAGTGGGGTGAAATGGCCGCTCGCCGCTCAGTTTGGTCCAAGTCACCGGCGCCCATAGACAAATGCACAGCACATGATCCATGGAATGGTGTGTGGTAGCATTTACTGGCTCGACGTGCTCCAACCAACAGTACCCGTCTGACATACAAAAGTTCTTCAGGCCATAGAAAACATGACACATCGGCCACGTCCAAATGACCGATCACCTGGCAAGCAGTGTTCCAGAGCTCATTGAGAGTCTGGAGAAGGCTGTGCTGATCACTGGCAGGGGAAGGGCGACGAAGAAGGCATTCAAAATCTCTGGAAAGGACCAGTATCTCATCGGCTGGAAGTTCAATGAATGGGACTATGGCAAGACCAAGATACAGATGCCCAGTCATGCGAGAGGTTTATTCACACTGGAAGGCCAGCAAAAGATTGTTGTGCGAGGCTATGACAAATTCTTCAATATCAATGAAGTGCAGAGAACACAATGGAGTTGGCTGGAGCACAACACCGAGGGTCCTTACTACGTCACCTGTAAGGAAAATGGATGCATTATCCTCATATCTGCATTACAAGATGGTACCATCATTGTGTGCAGCAAGCATTCATATGGATCAAGGGAGGATACCAACAGAAATCATGCAAAGGCTGGAGAAGAGGCACTTGCGAGGCAGTTGGACTCTATCGGAGTCTCACTGAAGGACTTTGCACTAAAGTTGTACGAGATGAATGTGACTGCCGTCGCTGAATACTGTGACGATGACTTTGAAGAGCATGTTGTTGAATATACCAAGGATCAAGCGGGACTATACCTCCATGGGTTGAATTTGAACAAGCCAATATTTGAAACCTTTGCTATCAGCCAAGTGGAGAAGTTCTCGCAGCGATACGGGTTCAAGACGATTAATTACTTTGAAGAGACTGACATTGAGCAGCTGAAGAATACCTTGAATGTGAGTTCAAAGACCGGGAGCTTCCAAGGTAAGGAGATCGAAGGATTCGTGATAAGATGCAAAGAGAAGCACTCAAGGAATGATTATTTCTTCAAGTTCAAGTTTGAAGAACCATACCTTATGTATAGACAATGGAGAGAAGTGACAAGAACATACATTGCAAAGCATCTTCGAGGAGAAATCAAGTTCAACAAGCACAAGTACATCACAAACAAGTACCTTGACTTTGTGATCCCGTTGTTGGATAATGACGAGGCTCTCAGGGCAAAGTTCCAGGAAGGGCATGGAATAATCGAGCTGCGAAAGAGATTCTTGGAGAACTTTGGCATGACAGCGTCGGAGATCCTCAATAGTGACAAGATCAAAGAGATCGAGGCGATTAGTGCCCTTGACGACATGAAGATCGATGGTAGCATCAAGCTCATGCTTATTCCAATCGCAACAATTGGATGCGGTAAGACCACAATTGGCTTGACACTCACTGGCTTATTTGCAGACTCATGGGCAATGGTGAATAACGATGATGTTCCGAATGGAAAGAATGGCCCAACAGAGTTTGTCAAGAGAGGGCTGGCTCACCTACAGACCAAGGCAGTTGTTTTCATGGATAGAAACAACCATCAGTTCAGAGAGAGACAACAGATCTTTGACTTTGTAAGGCGGCTGAGAGATCAATACTTGGCATATGATGCTAATGTCCAATTTGTTGCACTCAGTTTCGTCAGGAATGACACTGACTCTGATCAGTTATGGAACTTGACCACACAACGGGTAAATGCTAGAGGTGACAATCATCAGTCAATCAAGGCAATCTCAGATCCGGAACTTGTGCCCAAGATCATGGCTGGGTTCATCAACAGATTACAGCCATGTACACCATCAAGGGAACCGGATTCATTCTTTGACCATGTCATTGATCTGAGCGTTGAGAGTGAGAACTCGTCTCTATCGAACAGTAAGTTGATTGTGGAGAAGCTGAAGAATAAGTATCCAACCTTGATCTCTGATATCCCATCAGACTCTGAGCTTGAGGAATCTTTTCGAAAGTCGCTTGCCTTCCAACCAACATTCACTAAATTTGAGAGAATGACAAAGAAAGCCAAACATCAACTTTCATCGGAACCACAGCAGCCAATTTTGAAGAAGAAGAAACCAGTGTACTTCAGCCTTGAGATCCAGAACAAATCTGAGTTCTTGTCGTTGATTGAGTCTTTGCTCTCGGGCGATGACTCTTGTCTCTACTGGAAATTGAAGACGGACGATAGGGTGCAGAATGAGTTTCATGTAACATGTGCCCATGTTTCACAGAGTAAAAAAAGAGAAAGGGAAGCTGGTATCTGGAAGCAGTTCATTGAGCTGTATCAGAGGAGAGGTGATGGATCAGAGTATCTTGATGTTCTCGCCGACATTCGTCTTTCCAAGTTGATCTGGGATAGAAAGGCCGTCACTGTTCTCGTTGAGGTCATCAACTTCTACGATAAGTCCACCAAGGAGCACCTCCATTATGCAGTTGCGAATTCGTTCCCTCATGTTACTTTGGGGACAGCATCTCCAGAGATCGCACCATTCTATTCGAACGAATTGGCACAGAAAGCACAGGACAACGATCCATCTGTCACTGTTATGCCATGGGAAGAGGATACTGTGCTACGATACGTTCCACTGAAGTTCAACTTTTAGAAACCTAGAATTAATGAAATGGAGGGGTGTCATTTGGAGAAATCACCCTTGTTGTTAACGAATGTATCCACGACTGCGATGGCCGCGTACAATCTGTTCTCAGCCTCTGGGAACACCAAGGAATTTTCATGGTAGAACACCTCATCGGTGACTTCCTCCTTATGACGTGGGAGACAGTGCATGAACTTCCAGTTAGGAGCTGCCACGGCAGTGTGGTCGCTCGATATTTGGAATGAGGCGAACTGCTTCAACTTCTGTTCAGTCTCAGCTTCTTGGCCCATGGAGACAAAAGTATCCGTCACAAGGATGTTAGCGTCCTTGGAAGCCCCAATAGGGTCATGCGTAAGTTCAAAGGAGGCACCAGTTTCGGCAGACACCTCCTTCGCCTTGGAGACAATCTTGTCATCCATCTCAATGCCCTGTGGTGTGGCAATGGAGACATTGATCCCAGATCTCAACGAGGCAATGAGAAGGTCATTGATCACGTTATTCGAATCACCTATCCACGTGAGCTTGAGTCCCTTGGTGTCACCAAAAGTTTCCCTAACGGTCATGATGTCAGCGATGGCTTGCAATGGGTGATATGTGTCACATAGGGAATTTATGATTGGAACGTCAGAGTGTTGTGTGAGTTCCAGGATCTCCGAATGGGAGTTGACTCTGGCAAAGATGGCAGACACCATGGAGGAGATCACCTTGGCAGAATCATACATGGATTCATTCACACCGAGCTGGATGTCATCCTTTCCGAGAAACATTGGCTGGGCACCGAAGAAAGAGGCGGCACCTTCGGAAGACAGCCTGGTTCTGGTAGATCTCTTGGAGAAGATCAAGGCGACCGTCTTTCCCAGGAGCTTGTCATGCTGTGCCCTGATCTCATCGTTGGAATTCGTCTTTACGATCTTTTTGAAGCTGATGGCCTTGCTGACGAGGTGGTCGAACTCCTTGGTGGTGAGGTCGCTGATAGAGATCAGGTGACGCAGATGGGACGAGCTGGTGGTGGAGAAGAGTCTTCTAAACGACATTGTGTTTTGTCTTGTTGGGTGGGACGTTCAAGGTTCTGAAGTTTCGATGGCCGATGGCTGATTGGAAACGCGTCAGTGGGCCCGGGAGTTTGAATGACTCACGCTGAGAGTCGGTTGGATGTTTCCAAAAAAGATGAAGGGTTTAGGCGGGACCGCCACCATCTGTGATGGGAGAGCTCAAGTAGACGGCCAGTAATGAGGATCGATATTGAAGTCCTAGGCACTAAACCCTGTGTTTGAAATGTGATGGTACACTGAAATGTCCATTCATGGGGTGGGACCCGACGGAATTACGTGGCGACACAAAGGGAGGAAGAGCCCATTGCGAATTCGATTCGTTTAATGACAGGGGATGATGGCCTTCAACGCCACCAAGCTGACTCTATTACTACGAAGAGTCACGTTCAGGGAGGCAGCAGTGGAGCGACGCTACCCCCTACAGGTTGAAGTGCCTTCTTGTGGTGTGGTTCCGTCCTCCCTTCGCCTACATCCACTTGTCATTGGACTCAATGCAATGGCAGGAGGCACTGTTGCCATTCGCCAACAAGCCATGCGACTTGCATCTTGAGGCGCACTGTCAATCTCTAGAGCCTTCTCCTCCTCCCATCCGCATCGTTGGACTTTCTAACAGTGCAGTAAGTAAAAGTAAGTAGAGAGAGAGAGTTTAGCAAATTACACATGCAGACCGCAAATCCCGTCCCACCGCAGGTGGCACCCAACCATGGAAACATCAGAATGTGGGAATTCATGAGAAGTTTGTAACTGGTCTCCAATAGGGCCAATACGATGGCATTCGTGATAGATACGCTGAAAGTTTTGTCATTTGCTCATTACTGTTCGGCAACGGTTGCTGTATACATATATATATATGATCAAATATCCGCTGTCTTGCTTCATGAATAGGACAGAGTGGATACTTTGGCTACGAGCTGGGACAATTCTTCGTCATACTTCACCCTTTGCATCTCCAGCCGCTCAATCTCTGAGCTTCGCTCCTCTTGCTGCTTCCTAAGAACCGCAATGGCGGCATCCATCCTTTCCATCTGTTCCTTGAACGTTGTGTCATGCAGTAGATTCATCTTTGGGAACTTTGACTGGATCACAGTTGATTTTGATTCCACCAACCCACCATTTCTCATCTTGGACGCTTCCCAATCATCCAGCTCATCGTCACCAGAAATTTCACTGAGCAGAAATGTTAGTATAGGGTATTGAAAATCAACAATAAGGGTACTCACATGTCGTACATGGCCTCTTTGATCTCCATCTCATGCATCTTCTTATGCATGGCAAGCTCCCTTTCTGATAAGGGCAGTCTTCCGTCATCAAGGACATCGATGTCAGAACCAACATCCACTCCACGGTCCGAGTCATGTTCTGGAGAAACTAGTGAGATGGCCTCTTCTTTAAAATAGACATGACTGCCATCCTCTGGTTCTTGCGGTGCCTTGTGGTCTCCTTCAGCCTCCAACATGACTTGGTCCTCATCGCTTACAACAGCACGAATCGTGCCACCATCAGCTTGAGCGTTGGACTCAGTCCTGGGCACCTTTTGTTCCCAAAGCTGCCTTCTGATCTGCAATGTTTGGTCAACAGGGCCAATGACTTCCTCTTCTTCCAGGTTGTTGAAGATGGGCAGTGATACAGCCTTCTTCTTGGGCCTCTGTTTCACCTGGAATTCCGTACTGTCGATCGACTCCTCCTTTTATGTGTTAGTAGGGTCGTATTGGGCTTACAGCAAAAGTACTCACCTCAATTTCGAGTTGGGATGCCACTTTGATCTTTCTCCTGAGCTTCTTCTTCTTCTTCTTCTTCTCCTCCTCCTCCTCCTCCTCCTCCTCCTCTGTGCCCTTTGTTACGCCTGACTGCTGAAGGCCAGCGCCCAATGCCGTCTTCAGCAGTGCCTCATCACCACTATCATCCAAGTCATGTCGTAGTATCACACTCTTTGGTTTCCTCGAGCTCATCTCCCTGCTTCAGGCAGACAAATCTTCCTGTTCAACCAGCGATGATGGATGTCCCACCTAACAAAAACACCAAAACATCAAAACATCAAACAAAAAAAAAATCTGAAAGCTCATCGTCTCCGAAAGCCAAAGCCAAAGCCGGGCGAAACAGGACACAATGAGCGAACAGAAGAAGGCCAAGACCCTCCACGATGCTATGCTTGCTGAGAAGGACGGCACACTCTTTTCCGAGCCAGAGCTACGAAAGATCGCAGGCGTGGAGACAGCAGCAGATCTCATGGTCATCGTGCAGGTGCTGTTGAACCAAAGTCTCGTCAAGCTCGTGAAGCGCAATGGCGACCTGACGTTCAAGGCCGTGGATTCCCAAGAGGCTGCCAAGAGAACAAATATGAACGCTGATGAATCGATCATCTACTCACACATTGAAGCCTCAGGGAGAGAAGGAATATGGACAAAGACCATCAAGGCACGTACTAATTTGCATCAACACATCGTGCTGAGATCGCTCAAATCGCTAGAGGGCCAACGGTTCATCAAGTCTGTCAAGTCTGTCAAGTACCCAACGAGAAAGATCTACATGCTCTATCATCTCACGCCTTCGATCGAAGTCACCGGTGGGCCTTGGTTTACAGATGGCGAGCTAGATTCTGAATTCGTGGAGAGTTTGCTCACCATCATATGGAGATTTGTTGCAGGCAGGACTTTCCCCAATGTGTTCAGCAACGATGTGGTTATGCAGAAGAACCAACTGTATGCCTCGAATTACAAGAACTACACCACGGTGACCGAGATACTGGCCTTTATCATTAAAAGTGAGGTCACCACCGAAGAGTTGATCGAAAATGACATCCGCTCATTGTGCCAGGTGCTAGTGTATGATGACAAGTTGGAGAAAGTGAACTTGGATTGTTATAAAGCGTCGTATCAGAGCGTTGTGGATTTGAAAGAGGAGAGATTGGAGGAGAGATACACTATTTTTGACGCTTCGAGCTTCTTGGCCGGGGCTGAAGGCGATGAGAAGGACATTGTCTATTTCGATGAGTACTCTCTGTGATATGCATGGGACTCTTGTTCTATATAGTTATGTGTTTTATGTCCAAAGTTCCTGTAGCCAACGAAGCTCCTTGTATATGAACTGCTGTGCTCCAAAATCATCAAACCCATCCATGAGTCGATCATCAACCACTCTGAGCTTTTCCTGCTCCAGTATACGCCATAGCATATCTCTTTCCCTGTCGAACATGTTTCTGATGGGAATCTGCAAAAGAACCCTGGCCTCAGGCGACTGGGCAAGAAACTTTGTCATCATATTGACAACCCAACGAGGATGCTCCGGTGAATAGATAGGATCTGCAACAACGATAGTGTTGTACCTGACGTCACCACACTCTTTTATGAAACTCGATGGGTCAGTCCAGTCAAGAACATGACAATGCAAATGGTTCAACCCATTGATCTCCACGTTCTTCTCCAAGTTGGGCATGATCTCTGGAAGGTCAGTCAACGTCACTGAATGTCCCAACAGTCCAATGGTGATTCCAACGAGTCCTGTCCCCGCACCGAGCTCCAAGACCGGATCCATGATCAATCTTTCATTTCCAGCCACCACAAGTTCGCTGAGCACTAGTGATGAACCCCAAGTTTTCAAGCCCAGGCTATCAGCAGTGAGTGCGGGTTCGTTGAGAAGGATCTCTGGATCAAAGCCCCTGAGCCTGATCCTTCTTTGGAAATTTGGCCGAGCTGTCCGACCACAGTTCTCCGATATGCGAAGGCTGGCCAATTGCAAGATCTCTTCATCGGCAGAGAAGCACGACGAGAGGACCTTGTTCAGATATGGGAAGAAGTCTTGCATGAATCTGATGTGCGAAAGCCGCTCTGAAAGCTTGGTATACCCGTTTGAGGCGAGCCATTGCACCGATCGTTCGTACTGTTGGGAATCAACGGATTTGGATGCCAATGTATCTTGCAAGGATAGATCACCTTCAGCAGCTTCTGAATCGAAATTTGTCTGCTGCTGTGGTCTTAGAAGTTGTAGTATCGTTATCAGAACCTCTCTGGGGAGTTTCTCGTTTAGAACTGGAAGGTCCAGTGTATGAATGATCCCGCCTCGTGGTACATCGTCGTCGTCGTCGTCGCTGCCGGTATCACTGATTGGTTGCTTAGACGGCTTCTCAGGGTTCGACTCCAAGGTCATATAAGCGTCATGGCGCAGTGCGAGACTCTTCGCCGGTGCTACTCTTGGCACTGTTTCACCGGCGAAGAAGCTCAAGGGGTCAAAGTCCATTTACTCTTGAGTCTCGAGCAGCTCTTGATTTTTCCAATATCAAGCCAAACTTTTAAAACCTACAACGCATCCCACGACCACATCAATGAGCGAAGAAGAACAGCAGCAGGAGCAGCAGGACGTGTACGTCGAGGAAGAGGACGATGACTTCAACCCGGAAGATGAAGGCGCGGACTCGGATAACTGTGAGTTGTATTCACCGCAGCTTGAGGTTAATATACTAACGTCATGCAGCTGATGACGAGCAGCAGCCCGCGAAGAAGCACAACGGCGATGAAGACTTTGACGTGGAGACGGAGAGCGAGGTAAAGGGCGCAGACTACAGCAAGATTGAGTCCTCCTCTGGAGGGTTGATCAAGACGCGGCATCAAAGGGCAGTGGAGCAACAACAGCAAGGACACAAGTTTAAAAGCGTGTTGGGGGTCAAGGGAAACGTTGACGTTGAAGAGGCGTGGAAAAGACTTCAAGAGCAACAGGCAGCGAGACTGAAGCATGCGCACAGCAACAGTGCCCTACAGAGCAGTACCCATGAACCGCTGGTGGCCACCGAGAGGATCAAGATCAAGCGCAAGTACGAGTACGCTGGCGAGACTGTTGTAGAGGAGAAGTGGGTGGATAGGGAATCCGCTGAAGCCAGGGAATATCTCAGTACGCTGGGCGATAAAGAGCAGGTGGAGAGCTCCAAATCTGTGGCCGTGGGGGTTGCAGAGGAGAGCAAGAAGATGGTTAACGATCGGGGACAGAAGTTGAGAATTGTAAGGAAGAGACCGCCACTGCTCGAGGGGATCATCAATGGGTCGATCAAGCCAAAGTTCAACACGCTGGAGAAGTCAAAGCTCGACTTTGCGCAGTTTGTGGACCGCGAGGGGCTGAACGACGAGCTTGTGCACAACACGAAGGATGGCTACCTGGGCAAGCAGGACTTCTTGAGCAGGGTGGAGTTCCACAGGGAGACCCAGATCAAAGAGGCGAGGGCCCAGGAGTTACAGAAGAAGAACCAATGATGAGATTGCGCCCTTGCCGGTCAGTACCGCACCGTACCGCACCGTGCCGCACCGTACCGCACAGCAGTGTGCCACCAACCAGCAGGGGGGCCTCGAGAAGCTCCCCCATGGCATAGAGACTCGTCCTCCTCCTCCCACCCGCCGGACTTACTTCCCCTTTTGGGCCATGTGACCCACACGCGCGGAGTGGGAAAAAACTGTGGCTTTCCGAGGCTTTCGATTACCAATGGGGGCCATATTAAACTGTTTTTATCTTATCAAAACGGTGCCTCTTCTCCGCTGCTCTTTCACACTAGACCTAAGCGACATCCTAAGCAACATCCTAAGCAAGTGACCACCAGCACCAGCACCAGTAGATGAACCCGCATTGGAAGGAGCTGCCCTGGGCAGAGAAGCCGTCACTACGGCAGATCACACCGAGAGCAACAGTTGCCGGACTTGCCATCGGGTCGATGATTCTGGTGTCCAACTTCCAGTTCGGACTGCAGACGGGCTGGGTCTCGATGATGTCCCTCCCATCGGCCCTCTTGGCCTTTGCCCTGTTCAAACAACTCCAGAAGAGCCTCTCATATGAGTTTACGGACGTGGAGAACGTGTTCGTCCAGAGCGTCTCTGTTGCGGTGGGCACCGGTCCATTAGCGTACGGGTTTGTTGGCGTGGTGCCCGCCATTGAGAAGTTCTTGAGACCTGAAGAGTCCGGGACTGGCCTCTTGGTCAAATTCTCCACTTGGGATCTCGCTGTGTGGTCCACGGGACTTGCATTCTTTGGGATCTTCTTTGCAGTGCCGTTGCGCAAGCAAGTTGTTGTGCGTGAAAAGCTCCCCTTCCCTTCAGGAAGTGCCACTGCAACGCTCATCTCCGTGTTGAACAGCACTGAAGTGAGACATGACGGCATGCCAGAGGAACTGCTGTTGCCCGATGATCAAATCTCCAGTGACTCCAACGAATCAACACACTTGCTTGAGTCGCAACAGATGAAGGAGTTTGAAAGCGCATTGATGTACTCCAAAAATGTTCGCTCCCTTCTTGCCACCTTCTCCTTCTCATCTCTCTACACCGTCATTGCATATTTCATCCCTGCGGTACGCAGCATTCCATTCCTAGGAGAGAAGCTCGCCTCGGACTACCTCTGGACACTTCAACCATCGCCGGCATACGTCGGGCAAGGAATCATCATGGGACTGCCCACGGTGAGCTACATGCTTTTCGGTGCAATCCTAGGCTGGGGAATCTTGGCACCGTTGGCTAAGCATAAAGAATGGGCAGCAGGCCCAATTGATGACTGGAAGACTGGTGCACAGGGCTGGATCCTATGGGTGAGTCTGGCGGTGATGGTGAGTGATAGCGTGATGAGTTTCATCACCGTGACCGGCCAATCAATCCTTCGGTGGTACCACCAACGGCAGAGCGTCGAAATCGAAGATGAAGAACTTGATGAGCAATACTTGGTCAGCACAAAGACCGTGATAGTTGGGCTAATAGCCTCCTCCATACTATGTGTGGTGACAATGGTGTATCTCTTTGACACCAAGATCGTGCCCGTCTACTCGATGGTGGTGGCAATCGTCTTGGCCTTGTTCCTCTCTGTCCTTGGAGTCCGTGCCCTTGGCGAAACGGACTTGAATCCAGTGAGTGGGATTGGTAAGCTCTCACAATTGCTCTTTGCCCTGATCATCCCTAAAAACCATCCTGGTGCCGTGTTAGTGAACCTTGTTGCTGGAGCCATCGCCGAAGCCGGTGCCCAGCAGGCTGGTGACCTCATGCAGGACTTGAAGACTGGTCACCTCATTGGTGCCTCACCCTATGCGCAATTCATTGCCCAAATGATTGGCACGGTGTGGTCCATTGGGCTCTCGGCCGTCATGTACAGAGTCTACAACACCGTGTATGAGATACCCAACAAGGTTTTCAGAATACCCACTGCCGTGATTTGGATTGACTGTTCAAGACTTGTCACTGGTGAGGGACTCCCACCACACGCTTTCAATATATCCCTTATCTTTGGGCTCGTCTTTGGTGTCATCTCGCTGCTGAAGAACCTATACAGGAATGATCCAGTATGGGGCAAGAGACTCGTATGGCTTCCTTCGGGCGTTGCTGTTGGTGTCGGAATCTACAACACTCCATCATTCACCATTGCGAGATTCATCGGTGGTGTTATTGGATACATCTGGCTCAAGAGGGCCAATTCGTCGGAGGGGAAAACTGCCATGATTGTATTCAGCAGCGGATTAGTTCTCGGAGAGGGGATGTTCAGCATTGTGACGATGATCCTCACAGGCTTGGGGGTCCCACACTGGTGATAATGATGTTATTTATAATCAATAGAACACTACGATAATTTCGTCATGCCTCGGTAGCCATTAATGCTGTAGACTTTAGTCCATCTCACCAAAGAGAATGTACTTTAGAATGTCACTCAGCGACACCACACCGATAAGCTTACCTTCATCGTCAACGACAAAGAGTCTATGCACGCGCGATCTTCTAATGTTATCCAAGATCGTTGCCAAACGGTCCTTCACTGTACATGTGTAGACACCTTCAAAGTCATCGGACCTTCTCATCAGTGCCTCACCGACGCTGAGCGACAAGTCATTATAGATCCCACCTTTGATTAGTCCCAAAACGTCGACGGCTTCGTAGACGTTAACGAGTTTCTTTGATTCGTCCACGATTGGTATGGAGCTCACAGAGCCATGCGATAGCAGCTGGATCACATCGATCACAGGGGTGTCCATAGTGGCAGTGGATATTTCCTGGTTTGTACCAATGCCCAGCTCCTCCAGTGAGAACTGAAGGTCCTCGGTCTCCTTGCAATTGAGCGACACAAACTTCAGAATACGGTATTGCGTCAGAACGGACACGACAATCTCCCTATGCGTGTCCTCATCTTCATCAATCAATGGGATTCTTCTCGACCGCGAGTCAATCATCTTTACGCACGCGTCATACAAAGGTTTGAACGGATGGATCGACCCGGTGTCTATTGGTTCGACGCCAATAGCCTTCTCCACCTCTTTGAGCCCATTGAGCGTCAGCTTGTCGACAAACTCAAATCTGTCTGGGTTCTGGAAGTAGTACTGTATCACGTTGATAAAGTCCGATGAGTTTAACAGCCCGGCAAACCTCGAGGTGTTCGCGTCCCACAGCGGAGCAGAGACAATATTGTTCTGTAGCAGAATGTTGAGCGACTTCTTCACCAATAGGGACGTGTCCAGCACAATGAGTCTGTATGAGACGGGAAGCACGTCGTATGATGTTTTCGACTTGAGGAACTGGCGTATGGCATGTACGGCGGCGCGTTGCTTGTGCTTGACGGCCTCCTGGTCCTTATCCGTGATGGTGGCCGCTTGGAGACGTTCTTCGATGGAGGGAATGGCAGACATATTGGTGCAGCTATAGAAGATTCCCGTGTCCTCTGTAGGGGGGAAACAACGATAAACGGTGGACTCGGCTCCCCGTTGGTGTCACTTTCGGGTCTTTCGTGATGGAATCCGTTGTTCTCTCAACTGATCCTCCCCCCAAAACCCGTCCCAGCAATTTCGCGGGGCCCACTGCATTACCCGGTCTTGCCAGGGCCAAAAAAAACACAAGCGGCAGTGCTGGTGTGCGGATGTACACGCCATATAAAAACGTTCAGCGCCAAAATTTTCTTTACTCTTCTTTCCCCTTTTCTCTAAGATCTCTTTGCCTTTTGGCTTAGATCAAGTGTAGTATCTGTTCTTTTCAGTGTAACAACTGGAATGTCCTCACTGAGGACTTCTTATTCGTTACTCTTATTTTTGGATTCTGGTGCTGGGGCTGTTACTCGGGCTTGCTCGAGGGCCCCGGTGCATAGTGTCGCTGCCATTGCACTGCAGGGCTTCTGACGCAAACTTCTTTTAACGGATTGTCGGTGAGTGCACCGATGGACATTAAAAGGGTGGATGTTGTTGTTGTTATAGTTCGCAACTAATTGGGTCCAGCATCCAACACCCAGCATCCAACTAGCCTCGATTCTGCTAAGCAGTTTTCCACTCTTCGGTTTCGAACTGACGACTGCCTCCCTTTCCACCGCTGCGCCAGAGTGTTTTTTAGAACTCGCGCCCGAAAGAGGCAGTGTCACGGGCTCACAACCTGGGAATTCAATTACACTTCCTAATCGGGTAGAACATAAACACAAAGATGGCACCAAATCTCCTCGGGATCCTCTTGGGGGACCACCGATCAGCCCCTCGGTTCACTGTTTTTTTGCTGAAGGCACAAAACGGAATAGAGACAAAGCTGGAACAGGCGCTTCCCCCATCCACGTTTTGACCACTCGTTCGACCACTCCACTTGAGAGGGATTCACGTTCGTTTTCGGTCACTTTAGCTCTGAGCTGTCTTATCCTACACTGGAATTTGCGCTCACCCCTCCCATTCAGCTGAGACAAGAACTGCCTTGAGCCCTATTTTGCATTACAGGCGGCAGGTGCCAAACAATGTCGTCAACGGTTATCGAATCGCCTCGATCCACACAGCACAGGAGGACCACGTTGAGGTACCCAGGTGGCTCCCCGAAATCTGTCAAAGGTCATGGGTCTACGCTTTCTTTGACCTCGCCCACCAAATTGAACATTGTCAAGCCAGACTGGGACCATGCAAAGATCTACCAGACACTGAAGAGAAGCGGCTCTTCAAATGCATCCTCGCTGCAGCCAACAACGGACCGTTTCATCCCATCGAGATTCACTTCTTCCAACAGCAGAGTCTCCACAGAAGAGCACATACCCCCACCTAATGCCTCACCCTCAGAGCACATAAAAGCTCAATCACAGATGATTTACAAGAGGTCAGTGGCTAGCGCCTGTGGTATTGAAGTGGGCCAGAGGATCTTGCAATACCAACCTCCTCCGCCATTGAGCAAGTCCATGATCCAAATGACTCAAAACTCCAACTTTGCAAGACAAAGGTCCACCATTGAGCCCATCAGGTCAAGAAAAATATCTTCGAACCCCGAGAGAGTGCTCGATGCTCCCGGATTGATCGATGATTTCTACCTGAACCTCTTGAGTTGGTCCTGTGACAACCATCTAGCCATCGCCTTGCAGAACAGTTGCTATGTATGGAATGCATCGTCAGGATCAGTTCAAGTATTGAGTGAATGTGATTTCAATATCGCGTCTGTTAGATGGTCCGATGATGGATCGTACTTATCCATCGGGAAAGAGGATGGATCGATTGAGATCTGGGACATCGATACCTGCTCCAGATTGAGAACAATGAGAACCCAGGCAGGCGTAAGAATAGGTTCCCAATCCTGGTCTAGCCATTTGGTCACCGCTGGTGCTAAATCTGGTGAGATATTTGTCAACGATGTCAGAGTCAAGAACCACATCATCAACACTATGAATGGCCACTTGGGTGAAGTCTGTGGCTTGGAGTACCGCAGTGATGGCTCACAGCTTGGCTCAGGCTCCAATGACAACACCGTCTGCATTTGGGACAGTAGATCCTCTGTCCCACAGTTCACCAAAACTGCCCATACTGCAGCTGTCAAGGCCTTGGCTTGGAATCCAGACATTCCTTCCCTTTTGGCCACAGGTGGGGGTTCATCGGATAAGCACATACATTTCTGGAACACCACCACTGGAGCCAGGGTCAACAGCATCGACACCGGATCCCAGATATCTTCCTTGTTCTGGGGGTCCTCCGATTCATTCGGAAGGGAAATTGTCACTACCGGTGGATATCCAAACAATAGCGTCAGCGTATACTCATATGAACATCGCATTAAAGTGGCCGAGATTGAGAATGCGCATGATTCCAGAATCATCTCCGGTCAGCTCTCACCAGATGGCTCCACTTTGGCCACTGTGGGCGGAGATGAAAACTTGAAGTTCTACAGGGTGTTCAATCAAAACAAAAAGAGGGAGCATACAAGTGCCATTGCAAACGGCAAGCAAATGTCTAAGATTATGACAATTAGATAGTTGTAATATATCATATACTAATTAAAATTATATTAAGCTTTTGTTTCGTCTTGCACCTCGACCATCTCTGGATCATCAGAGAGTTCAGAGGATTCTACCACCTCCTCTTCTTGCACAGCAACTGGTCTGAAAATGGCCAAAAAGAGCTTCTTGATATCACTTCTTCCTTGCCAGATCGGGAAGACGATGATATAGATAGATGCTAGCAAAAGACAAATCATCATGATGATGACCCAAGACGTGAAGTACCTCTTCGAGAAGGTGTAGTTGGAGCCATACAAAGCCAATGGCACAATCAAGTAACCAGCGCATAGCAAGATGATGTTGAGAACAATGGCAATCTTTGAAGCCCTTTTAAGGACCTGCTGCTCCTCAGGGGTGGTAATCATTGCCTTGATTTCCTCGGCATCAGCGTCATCACCGGCACGGAACGCGGTACGATAGATCTCGTAGTCAAACTCAACAGGACTTGGTTTCCAGTAGGAGAACAACGGGATGATGAGCATCGAACAACCTGAGCTGGCGAAGTTACCAATGATGGAGGCCTCTGCCGATAAAAGAGTGACCTTGTTCACCTTGTTGTCACCATACGCAGCAGCTGCACCGATCCAACATGCAAGACCCATGACAGAAGCAATTGGTGGGCCATAAGTGCAGGCAAAGTCCGAAGTCTTCTTCCAGTATAGAGTGTACGTGATGACAGCGACAGCTGGGACGAGCACAATACCATAAAAGCTGATGAGCCATCCCACAGAGACACCAATGTAGTTGAAGATGATTGAGATGCATGCAACGAAAAGAGAAAACACCGCGGTGGCGTAGTGAGACAACCGCACGAGCTGGGGACCGGTGGCTTCTTTGTTGATGTAACCTCTGTACACGTCAAAAGTTGAAACGGAGGAGAAAGCGATGAGTTCTGCGGACATGGCACTGGTGACACTCATGAAGAGTGTAAGCACAGAAGCTGCAGCCCCGGATTTGCCCATGATAGCACCAAACGCGTAGATGACTGGAAGACCAGCATTTGCTTCAGCCTCTGTAAGTGCATTAGGATATGTCTGGAACCCTGGATAGACCAAAAGTCCTCTAGCAGCAAGGCCTCCAGCAGTTCCCAGAGCCCAAGGGATGGTGAGCCAGCAAATACCGCCCAAGATGTAACCTGAGAGCACTCCTGAAGGTGATGCAGCGATAGCCTTCTGTCCATAGGAAGGATCACCAAACACAGAGCTGAGTCCACCGACGAGCACCGACCAAGTGACCATAAACATAGTCTTGTTGTGGAAGTTGAGGGAATTGGTACCAGTGGTGATTGGGAACCTCTCTTCAGACTCCTTGAGCATTTCCCATAGCTTTCCAGGTGAACCAATGATGTCCGAAGTGCAAAATACTTTGAAGCACAGGATGAGCACGACAAGGTAAATGACCACCGTATGAATCCAATCAGAGATGAAGGTCGCCTTCAACCCACCGGTGGCAGTGTAGATACAGACACCCAATGGGAGGAGGAAGTTGGCAGCGATGATGTTGATACCGGTAGAGGCATGGAAACCTTGAGAGGCTCCCAGCAAGAGACAAGAGGCCACCATCACGTTTGTGGCAGTGACGTAGAACAGATACATCCAGTGCGAAGGCTTGTCGTATCTGGCCTTGACGATCTCAGCCACCGTGTGACAAGCTGGAGCGACACGTTTGATCTCAATGGCCAACATGGCAAAAGTGACGATCTGGATGGTTCCACTCACTGCGTACAGGTAGCCACCGCTGATTCCAAAGTTGTAGCCCCAGAGTCCCGAGGTGAGCAGAGATGCCGGCCAGATCCATGAGGAAACGACGGCAGAGGAGATGAGCCCTGAATTGACAGTACGGGACGCCGTGGTGAAACGTTCAGAGTCCTGGGTTTGGTTCATGTACTTGGACAGGATCAGTGTGATGCAGCACATGAGCAATGCAAACGCAGCACCGATCCCGACGATATAGCCATATCCGATGGCTTGGGATAAAATGTACTCGGTCATCTGTGAGCGTGGGTGGTCAAGAAGCCGCGTGCACCCTTCCATTATGCCAGTGAAGTGGCCCCGGCGTTCGCTTTATACACGGGGCCATCGCCCACCCACGCCCTCCTTATCAGCCTTGGTGCGAATACCATGCGCCCGTATCTCCTGTTTGGTGGTCGGCGCGCCAGTGAATCACATGTCGTTATGATCAGCGTCTTCCGCAAAGGGAAACCCCAGATAGCCAGCCTGTTGTCGATAACGATTAAGTGAACGATCAGCGCTCAGCCGTGAGGTGATTCGCCGGCGAAAGAAAGCGGATCTGGTCCCCGTACCAAGTCCGTCGATCGCACAGCTGTGCATAGCCCAGGCCTGTAAACCTCGTAGATTGCTGGTCTGTCGATATCTACGCCGTGCGGTGGAGAGGCGGTGGAGAGGCGGTGGATGCTGTGGTTGTGTAGGGTTTGGGCCATTCGCGCGTGGGCGCTTGGGCCGGCTGGAAAATCTTTGCTCTTAACGGCGAGCCCCCCACACGGCGAGAACAGGTGATGAAAGAGGCCGATTTCAAGAAACACTATCCAAATCTTCCCAGAGAAGTGCTCGACCGAAGCAAGGCGTGAGTGTGTGTGGCGTGTTTCATCGCGTGATCAAGGACTGACGGGGGGCGCGCGCAGCATAAGACTCATATTTCTAGGACTACCACTTCTAGCAGTCACCACCATGGAACTATACAGGAGGTGTAAGTATCCCTGCACATCCCACGGAGTATACAGAATGACTGACACATAGAGTTGGCCTCGGGGAGACCAAACGGGTCCAGCTAGGTGAGGTTATGGCTGATGGGAGTATTCGACCATTCTCGGAAGAGGAGGTCGAGCAAAGAGACCAGAGCAGCATCCTGACAAGGACCTTTGGCCAGGACACAGTGGACTACTCCAAGAAGTGACGTTCTGCTGCCGCAGCCGTCTATTTATTTGTATTTAATGTCTCTCTGCTTGACCCCATTCCCCATTATCCGCTAGCGGGCGGTGGGGGTTACCCGGGTGTCGACCTGAAACGTAAACAAGGCAGAGCTTAAACAAATCAATGAATTAGACTGTAAACAACGCAACGTCCAAAGCTCCAAAGCCCTCCGTCAGTCAGGCACAGCTCTCGAACACACGCAATATATGCCGCAGAAACTCTCAGAGATCCTCACTGTGGGATCGGAGTTCAACTTCTTCAAAGCCGTGGCGCATTTGGAGCCCTTTGATCTCCCCAGATTGGAGACGGTGGTCGATGACATGCTGAGGTACACCGCCCGGGTCCTGCAGATCCTTGCTCATCTTGGCTCTCTAGATGGCTCAATGGATGTTCATTGGCTCACTGACGGGAAGGACAAGTTCTACGACATCTACAGAAACATTGACTCCATAGATTCGGTGGTGTTACAAGCACTCAACCTGCTGGAAAGCAACTTGCTAGAGCACGAAATGGCAACCACAGAGGTCTTTGACAAGCTGGATTACCTCAGCCAACGCAGTCTCGACATCAAAGGTGGCTATCTCTTACCGCTCAAGTCCAAGATTGACGTCAGCATTGAATACAATGACATCTACAACTTGATGATGAACTCCATCAATAACGAGCTCGAACACTGCTTGAAAAAATGCTTCAAGATCCTTGAGAAGCGATTCAGTTCCCCGGTGCGGCATGCTCCTACCTTCAACCTTGAGATGTTGACCAAAAAGCTCTTGCAACAACGCAATCAGCTCCGATTGCCCTTGTTGAACGAGATTGATAACGAACTTTACGAAGAGTACATAGAGCTGAAAACTATGGTGGACCCTCTCAAGGCGAGTCTCAACTTTATCCCCATAAGGATCGACGACTTTATCGCCAAGTACGGGGAAACAAACTTTGCAGACACCAAGAAGATCAGCGATAAGTATGAATCTTTGATTAAAGAGATGCAATTCCTCCAAAATGAAGTTAACGATTTGAAGTACGAGCTTGTGGACAAGCGTTGGAGTGAGATTTTCAGTTACTTGAACACAGAGATGTCCTTCTTAATAACTAATGTTGAAAAGGAAATCCTCAAGATCCAAACACTTGATAACGACAGCAACATCAAATCGCAGGTTCTTAAGAGACTCAAGTACACAACTGATATTGTTGAGAATACATTCATCTTGATCAACCAAGCCATAGATGAGGGGCTTATCGATATCAGAACCATGGAGAAGAGTAACGAGCTGGCCGCGCAATGGCTTGAGTTGAAGAGCAAAGTACCACAAGCCTACATTGACGAGATCGAGAGAGATAATGGAATGGACGACGACCACAATACCATGACACAAAATTTCAAGAAGCTATCATTAGAGGAAAACTTCCGGAATGTCTCCAATGAGGATAAGCCACAGAGAGTGACATCTGGGCAGGATAGAACAAAGAAGGAGAAAAGAAAGAGCGTATACGGACAATTTCTCTTCAACAAGATGAACATTCAAACAGTGATGATTGAGGGTGACCCAACATCGGCAAAGAAGCCCGAAGAGTTACATCCTAAGATACTGACGAACAGTGTGAAGTTGAACCAGATTGATGATGCATCTCTAGGGCCCAAGGAAATCCTAGATTACAAGAGAATCCCGGAGCTGAAAAATTCATTGTCTGCAGATATTCCACAACTGGGCCCAGAAGAACTGCTGTCGAGCCCTGAGTCATCGATTGCATCCCCAATGGGTTCGCCAGTGAGATCCCACTCATCTTTTGCATACACCTCTGGATCACCAGTAAGACGGGGTCCGTTTGTTCAGCTGTCGCCGATCATTGATAACACCCCTGTTAGAGATAGCCACGAGAAGACCTTATCACAGTTGATGGGTGGAACGCCAAGTGATTATGATACACCAGTGCCTATAAGACATCATAGGAACGCTAATGTGATGACTGCGGGACCCGATACTGTGCTTACTCAGTCCAAGATACCTATACCGTCTGGTATCAACATAAGGTCGAGAATACCAAGACCCGTCTCGCGTGTAAGTCTTGGAAGACACGTGCCCTTGACTCAGTCAGATGACAGGTTGGGTGGAAAAATTGACTATGGAAGATCATCGTCGAGTCTTGGGTTTAGGCAAAGTAATAGGTCATCGATGCAAATGCCTGCACCTGCCCAAAGGCACTCGGTAATACCTCAGACACCAGTGAGACTACGGCAGTCTTCTCGAAGATCTCTTCTTCCGCAACCGACGCCAATCAGGGAAATCATGGAGCAACGCAGCAATTCAAGGATGGGACAACGAAGTGAATCGAGACTATCCTCTGGATCATCTTCAAGACGGTCATCCAGAGCACCTTCGGCCCTTGATGGAAGGCAGGAACCGGTTAGATCAATTTGGAGACCTTGAACAATGAAATGAACGTTATTGAACTCGCTAATTATATGTAAAAGCATCAACTCATGTAACTGTTGGTGTTGGGATAGCCTTGTTCATTTGCGCATCTCCTCTTTAACTTCTTGGAACGCTGTGTCTTCAATCCCTTTGATGATCTCTCTTTTAAGGAATTCATCCGAGGGTTGTTCCTCATGATGGCTATCCTTCTGCTCCTTTGGTGTGTGATGATGCTCCATTTTCTCCTCATGAAGCAGTCTGTACAACGCACTGTTCGTATTTGCATATAGCTCTGTGAACTTCCCCGATTCTGCCACTGTTCCGTCATATCCTAGGACAATGACCACATCTGCCTGTCGTATTGTGCTTAGCCTATGAGCAATGGATATCGTTGTCATGTGTTCATCACGCATGAGTTTTTGCAGTGTAAGGTTGATGGCATGTTCGCTCTTTGTGTCAAGCGCAGATGTTGCCTCATCCAGGATGAGAACAGATGGGTTCTTGATCAGTGCTCTGGCAATGGAAACTCTCTGTTTCTGTCCACCAGAGAGCAAAGCACCACGGGGTCCAATGACCGTGTCATATCCGTCGGGGAACTTACTGATGAAATCATGACAGTTGGCCTTGATTGCAGCTTCTATCACCTGTTCCTCCGGGACGCTATGTTTGAGACCAAACGTTATGTTGTCACGAATCGTACCAGACATGAGGATGGGTTCCTGTTGCACAACTCCCAGATGGCGTCTTAAGGATTTGGCATTATATTTGGTGATATCCTGTCCATCAAGGAGAATCTCACCGCCTTGTGGTGAGTAATACCGCAGGAGTAGCGACGTGATCGTGGACTTTCCCCTGCCTGATGGCCCCACGATACAAACGTTGGAGCCACTCTGGACTATGAAGGATAATTTGGTAAAGATGGCAATTTTGGGTCTTGTAGGATACGAGAACCCAACGTTGCGGAACTCAATCTGTCCAGTGGGCTTTGCGGGTACTGGGAGTCCTCTTGTGGCATTTATCGATGGTTCCCTATCCGCGAGTTCAAAGAGTCGAGATGCGGCGCCTGTTCCCTTCATGAGTTCAGAATAGAAAGAGGCGAGGCCAAACATGGAGCTGCCGGAATGTTGTACGTAGAGCATGAAGGCAGCAAGATCGCCCAATGAGAGCGTGCCAGAGACCACGAGTTGTGCACCATAGGCCAATATCACCAAGAAAGTTGCATCCGAGATGGTATAAGTCGATGAATAGAACATTGCATTGAGTTTAGCCTCGCTGACCCCCAATTTGAAGACCCTCTTGATTGCATCGTTGTACTTGCGTTGTTCTTTCTGCTCTGCCACAAACGACTGCACGGTCTTGATGCCGCTGAGCTGTTCTTCTCCAACTTTTGTCAGGTTTCCTGTGGCCTCTTGGATGCCTCTGGATATGACCCTCACTTTGGCGCCGAATATGAGGGTGCCCACGAGCACTGCGGGCAGGAATATAAACACGGCTGATGCCAATTGTGTCGAGAGCAGGAACATGCTGGCAATACTGACACTTCCCGTGATGGCATGCTTGCATCCATCGCTGATGTTCTGTGTCATCGATCTTGAAACGACGTAGGCATCGGAGCCGAGCCGTGAAATGAGATCTCCAACTTTGTGTGCATCAAAGAACTCAGCGTCCTGGGCCATCGTCTTTTTTATCACGCTTGCTCTCAGACGAGCGACAAGACGTTCGCCGAGCACTCTCATCAGAATGATTCTTCCGTAGTCTGAGGCAATCCCGAGCAGTAAGACGCACGCCAGCGCCCCGATGAACTCGTGCATGGATAACCCAAAGACGATGTTATCGGGTAGATGTCCATCAAAGGCGTGTTTCGTTGCATCCAGCACGAGTCCGTAGGCTCGAGGCATGGTCATGTTCACCAGGCACGAGACCAACAACAGTGTGAGCGCACAAGCAAGCAACTTGACATCTCTCCGTGCGAGCTTCATGAGTTTGACCAGATCCGGCCAAACAGGACCCATCTTTGCATCCTTTGCATCCTTCGCATCCTTTGGCTCCTTCTCGGATCCATGTTTGCCACCATGGCTCTGACTGTGATGGGGTTTATCGGCACCTTGCGAGTGCATCATCCTCAGTGATGCGAGCGTCGGACTCGTGGTGGTGGTGGTGGTGGTGGGACCCACCGGGGTCAGCGTGGGCCTGAGTGCCCATTTCGGGCTGACAAGTGCACGCGAGCTCGACGTAGCATGTGATAGCAGCCTCGTGCGCGGTAATGGAGCGGCCCTGGGTCTCAAAAGCCGCAGCGGCAGTCGAAGCATTTGGCCCTTTTGGTTGGTGGGAACGTCATCCGGGAGAGCGTAAAATCCACCCTCCCACCCACAAGTTTATCATGGCGGGACCCGAATATTCCTCACTACGCACCAACAACTACAACGACAACGACAACGGGACATTCCCCCCGTCGCCGACGCTACTACCAGCATAGAATGTATCGTAAGCATTTCTCAGTGTAAGATCTCTTTCTTCCTCCGCGCACTAGGCCTTCAGTGCGACAGCCTCGGCAGGAGTGCCGTTCTCATACTTGATAACCTTGGCCTCCGTCTTGCCTCTCGACAGCACGCTGTTGACCTGGAGCTCGGGCTTCAGAGCGTTTCTCGTAGTCTTGGCTGCGATCTGCAAGTACTTGTTGAACCTGGGGGGTTGGCTGTTAGTCGTTTTGTTTCCGATCGGTGTCATATATGCGGGTGCCTCCATGCTGGGGGGGCGGATGGGGGAAGTCAATCGGTCGAATCGAGCCACAATTGCACGGGCAGACGGGGGCAAAACCAGCACATAGGGATGCAGTACTCACGAGAAGCCGGCTTTTCTCCAAGGGGTGGACATCTTGTAGAGGGGGGGTGCAAATGTGTCGGGAGCGGTGTTCCTTCAACTGGGGGGGGAGAGTTTCGCACGCTCTTTTTGATGGTTTTTTTTTTTGGCCAAGGGAAAAAAAACCCGTTGGCCCAATTCTGATTTGCCCACACCGTTGACTTCCCAATGCGGGAAGTGCACTGTCGTGGCAAGGTATTGCAACGAATAGCTGGTGTTACCCGGTGCTTGGGAAAATTAATTTAGTCCCCACCCCCACCGAGAGCAGAGAGAGAGTACGAGATGCCCATCCCATCGCCGGCACCCCGCCACACCACGACCACACCAATGGCCGTCTCTAGAGATCACTACTACAGGCTCGCGAGTGACCGCGAGGATGAGCGCATTGGGGCAGCGGTGCAGCTCATCAACGAGCTCAACGAGACTACGGACGCCGCGGAGTGGCAGTATGCCATCCAAAGACTCATAAAGGGCCTCTCATCCTCGAGAGGCTCTGCTCGTATCGGGTTCTCAACTGCTCTGACGGAGATCATCAACATCAGATACACACAAAAGATCCTCTCGCTCGCTGAACTCATGGCTCTGATCAACGAACATACAAAAGTCGCGGCGTCGATGAATGGGAAAGAGGAACGTGCTATGCTTTTTGGTAAACTCTTTGGACTGCAGTGCATCTCCAACACAAACGCTGGGGTGTTCACCAATGTCAATGCTGATGACTTCAAGCTCTTTATTGACAACTTGATCGAGCTTTCGTGCACCAAATCTTGGATCAGAGAACCGGCCCTTTATACGGTGTTCACCTTCGTCAAAGCCGTGTACAACAAGCTGGACGATGACCTGACCCTTTACGTCTTTGCAAAACTCGACCAGAACAAGCTCTCGCTGACCACGGAAGGGTTGGCTCTATTCCTCGCCATCCCACAGAATGCCAGATCTAAGCTATTAGCCAACATCTCTTTCCAAAACTCCACATGGAAACATGCAGATCCATTACATGCTTCAAATCTTCCCCTCTTGTCCAAAGTGCTCAAGGACATCTCCACCGGTGACGATGACGATGCTGATGACGACAAGAACTCTAAGAGGAAGAAGGGCACGTGGTCTCCAAGGCTGCATTTCGTCTGGCAGCTGATCGTCTCGGAACTCACAACTGACACCGAGGCCGTTGACGAGCAAGTGAAAGACTCCAAGAAGAGGAAGAAACACCATGATGGCAAGTCCAAAAAGTCCAAATCCAACGACAAGTCCTCCAGTGCCTCGGAGGCAATCCAGATCCAAGAGTTCTGGAAAACTATCATTGATGAGAGCTTCTTCTCGGAGAAGGCCTCAAATGAACGCAAGTACTGGGGGTTTGAAGTGTTTGAGCTCTTCTATATCCACTCCGCAGCTGAGGTGATTCCGTCATTGTTCACCCAAAACTTTATGAGAACACTCATCAACCATTCCTCCGACTCCAACAGAATGCTGAACAAGATCGCCAAGAAGACTTTGCGTATCATCTCTGAAGTTGCCTCCACACAACCTTCAAAGGCTATTCGAACGTTGGAGTGCCTTCTCATAGGTCCGTATGGTAACTTGCATTTTGACAGACTCACCAAATCTAAAACGACGGAGTCACTCCTCGCTGCAAAGACCTCAAACATTGGACTGGCAAAGATCTTTATCAAAGTGCTCAACAGGGAGACGGCTGAGGCGGATCTTAGAATCAAGACACAGAAATGGGCAATTGATCAGCTTTTGCACCTCGTGCGTGCAAAAAGGAGTCAAATGGATAAGAATAGTGATGTTGAATGGATTGACGCCATCCTGAGAGCGATGATCCAAAAGGCGTACTTCAAACAAACCGATTCAGAGGAGAAGGAGGAGGAACAGGATCCAATTGTGGGATTTGCTCAAGAGAGACTCACCTCGATACTCTCAGATGTTATCTCAATCAAGCGAACCGATAACCAAACGTGGTCATACAAGACACTGGGTTCATTGTTGGACTTTATTGGTGCTGGTAAGCAGCCACTCTTGCAGTTTGACGAGGAGTTGGATGCTGTTCGTGTCAAGTCTCTTAAAGTTTTGAAGAAGATCAGAAGTAAAAGAGAGTCTCAGCACAGTGACAACTCTAGACTGCTGGTCTTTGAGCTCTTGTTCTCTATGGTTGTGCTCCAGCTCTACTCCGGCGACTCTGAATCTGTAAACACGTTGGGGGAACTCCAGGAGTACTACTACGCTAGCAAGAACAAAGACGATGAGGATCAGGAGGATAGCATTTTGGGGATCGTCGAGATTTTAATGAACTTCTTGTCACAAAAGAGCTCTCTGTTGAAGAAGTTGAGTTTGATCATCTGGGAAAATTGGTGTGACAAGGTCAACTTGGAGGGGCTCCAGGTGCTGTTTGACATCCTTGTGACAAAGGAAAATAAGGAGGGCCAAAGAGCATTGTTCGAAGGTGAGGACGAATACGTTGAGGAGGGTGACGATGACGATGAAGAGCATGACCATGCACACAGCGATGATGAAGAGGAGGAGGAGGAAGATGAAGACAAGCAAAGTTCGGAGGACACCGCTGATGAAGATTCGTCTGACGATGAAGCCGATGAGCAAGTTGCTGAGGTGGAGAAGAAGACTAACGTGGCGCTTGCAGAGGCACTAAGAATCCCGCATAATGGCGAGGTGGTTCTGTCCTCCGACGACGACGGTGACGATCTGTCTGATGAGTCGATGGACGATGAGCAAATGATGGAGATCGACGGCCAGCTCTCGAAGATCTTCCAGCACCGTCGTGAGGCACTGAGTCAGGTGCAAACCGGTAACAAGCGTAAACAGGAGAAGGTGGACGCCAAGGAGAGTATCATCTTGTTTAAGCATCGTGTTGTGGATCTCATCGATGTCTACGTCAAGAAGAACCCAACCAGCGAATACGTCATTGAGATCGTCTCTCCCTTGCTCAAGGCACTCAAGATTACACAGGACAAGCCACTTGGTGTGAAGATTCACAAGTTGTTGAAGAACAGAATCTGTAAGGCCAAGCCAGAAATAGGAAATGCATCCTCGGAAAGGCTCCTTGGACTGCTTTCCTCCATCCACGGGGATGTCCTGAGAACGTCCAACACCAATGACTTCAACCTCAGCTCCTCACAATGTTCCATCTTTATTGCGAAGCAAATCATCTCCGCCGACCCCGCGGCTATGGATGCGATTATCGACATGTATACAGATCTTCTGAAGCACTGGTGGAAGAAGAAGAACGCGCGCGTCGCCAGCTCGATCTTCTTCGATTTCATCAACTGGGTCAGCTCCAAGAGGGCCAACTAGAATACAAAAACTCGCCGAATTAGTTGGGGTGGGGGCAGCGTAGTCAAACAAATCGGTCGCGCAAGGGGACGGAGACAAAAACAACAACGACGGGGCCTCTGCAAAAAGAAAATGATCTTCTCCAGGGCGATTTCTCTGGCGCTCTCGCTGTTCTCGCTCGTTGCCCTCGCCCTTGCCTCTGAGCAGCTCCAGATTGGTGAGTTTGCCCTTCCCCCTCCGCCCCTCCACCAGCGGACGGGCTCTTCACAATTGGGACCCCGTTGAACTAACAAGATGACAAAGGTATTCTCCACCGAATCCCAGAAGAGGACTGCAAGCGTAAAGCTGTCAACGGTGACACCGTCTCTGTGCATTACACTGGTTCTCTTTCGTCAGACGGCTCTGTCTTTGATTCCTCTCTCCAACGTGAGCCGATTTCTTTCGAGCTGGGCGTGGGAAGAGTGATCAAGGGTTGGGACCAAGGTGTCCTTGGGATGTGTGTTGGTGAGAGGCGCAAGCTCACCATTCCATCCCACTTGGGGTATGGCAAGAGGGGTGCTGGTGGTGTCATCCCTCCAGATGCCGAGCTGACCTTCACCGTGGAACTCGTGGGCATTGCGGGCGAGCCTAAGGATGAGTTGTGATTACGTTGGGACGCTATGAAATGAGCTGCAAAGGAGTGCTTGCTGAGGAGTACAGAATCCACGCGTTTGCCCACTTAATTAATGCTTATTGAAAAGACAAAGTATGTAAGAAAAAAAACAGTGTACGTCGTCAAGAATTTCATTCGAGAGCCATCGCTCCCATGGCCCCGCTGGTGTCATCATCCGCCGCAGGCGTCTCATGTCTTTCATCCGGCTGCTCATACTGCTGTGAGTCTGCTGTACCCTGTTGTTGAGACCGGGCCTTTGCCTCGTTGGCCTTCCTGTCCATATTGATCCTGTTGTTGATCAAGTATATTGCAGCTTGGTTCCCATACGCCGTGCCATAGACGGTGACCCTTCTTTGCGTCGAGCCAGCCTCAGGCTCGCCAATGACCACATTGGAGCCGGACTGTTCTTTCACTAGCCTGATGTTCTTCCCAAGCTTTCCTATCACGTTGCCCACGTATTCGTTTGGGATGTAGAGTTCATTAGAGAGCTTCGCCTCATCCAAGGGCAAGGAAATAGGCCCCATGTGCATCTGTGCAATAAACGCTCCCGGTGCCTCTCCTTGAGGGTGTCTGGGGCTCATGCCAGCATGGAATGGTGCAAAATGCGGGGGGTGCCCCATTGCGGGTCCCAATGGCGACATCCCACCAAAGCTCATCAAGTTGTTGAATAGCAACCTGCTATTATTCGGAATGCCCATGGGTAGCTTGTTGTTGTTGAATCTTCGCTTCACTGGGTCGTAAAATACAGCGTCTCCCTTCACCAGGGGTTTGCATTCCAACACCGTTTGTGCCACATAGTACGTGGCGATGTGGATCGCGTCCGCAACGCCCCGTATAACGAGACAGCGGTCAGTAGATAGAGGCAATTTCTCGGCGTCTGCACTGAGCATCGCAGCTGAGTTTTCCTCAATTTGTCTGAACCTCGTTCCCTGCTTGCCAATGACATAGCCGATGGTGTTGTGCGGCACCAACAGGCGCAACTCGTAGGGCCTTGCATCCGCGCCCGATGCCTTATCTTCCTCCTCGCCCACAATGGCACGCACAATGAGCCCGAAGGCCCTTGCGACGCTCTCCGAAGGCCCGCTCACGTAGATCACCCGCTCTGCGACATCCTTGATGTTATCGCTGAGCTTGATCTTCGTGCCCGATGCAGCCCTAATATGATTGATCTTCTCGCCGCCTTTGCCCACCACGAGTCCAGCCTCCTTAGCAAGGCAGAGCATGCGGAGGCAGAGGTACGTCGGGTCGTCGGCGGCCTTGTTGTTGTGGCGCACCTCCCCCATCGGATGGTCCGTGTCCACCTCCCCATCCACGTCCCCATCGTGGTCCGGGGCACCAGCGTCTGCAACCTCCGCGTCCAGCGCGACGCGCTTGGCCGTGTCGTTGTTGTCCTCCTCGTTCTTCCTCTTGAGCATCGTCGCCTCGCAACGCCCGCCGTCTGTGCCCGGGGCCTCCCGCGTTGTGATCCCTTCAGTTTGTGTTTGCAGAACGCATTCGCGGCACCGCTCAGGTTTCCACACGGGCGGAGATGAGCTCAACGTCTGTCTCTCCCTCCCTCCCCCTCTCTCGCTGTCTCTGAACACAGCTCCAACACAGCTCCAATGGCGAAGAAGGGCAAGAAGGACAAAGAGGCCAAGAAGGCCAGAACCGAGCTCAAGAGCAAAAAGGCTAGTGCCAAATCTGAGGTCAAAGACAAGAAAAAGGCGAAGAAGATGGGCGATGACGAGGACGAGGACGATCTCGACATCGAGACGGTGCTGGCACAGTACAAGCAGCAACAGGAGGACTTTGATGCAATCCATACCGACTCTATCACAAGACCAGGCAGACGTATCAATGCGTCTATGGTGGCAAATCCGACCCATGGAAAGCGTGAGCTGTTCATCTTTGGTGGTGAGAACACGGTCGAAGGGGTCTCTTCCTTCTACAACGAGCTGTTCTCGTACTCCCTAGACACTGACCAGTGGAGGAGGATCACATCCAAGAACAGCCCCATGCCTCGAAGCTCGGCAGCGATTGCGGCGCATCCTTCAGGTGTGATCCTGATCCATGGCGGTGAGTTCTCGAGCCCAAAGCAGAACACTTTTTATCACTACTCTGACACTTGGCTCCTCGATGCCTCTAACAAAGAGTGGACTAAGATTGAGCAGAAGAATGGACCTTCCGCTAGATCAGGCCACAGAATCACAGTATGGAAGAATTACTTCATCCTTTCAGGTGGCTTCAGAGACCTGGGTGGCTCCACCACATACCTCAATGATCTTTGGGTCTTTGACATCACGAGCTACAAATGGAAGCAAGTTGAATTCCCCCCAAATCATCCGGTGCCAGATGCAAGATCTGGTCATTCTCTTTTGCCACATGCTGACGGCGCAGTCCTGTGGGGCGGATACTGCAAAGTGAAAGCAGGCAAGGGTCTTCAAAAGGGAAAGATCCTCAGTGACTGTTGGACCTTGAAGATGAAGAGCGATCTCTCTGCAATTAGATGGGAGAGAAGAAGAAAACAAGGGTTCCAACCAAGTGCAAGAGTTGGTTGTTCAATGGTGCATCACAAAGGTCGTGGTGTCCTTTTCGGTGGTGTCTTTGATTATGAAGAGACTGAGGAAAGTTTGGACTCTCAGTTCTACAATGATCTGTACACTTATTCCGTTGAGATGAACAGATGGTACTCACTCCAATTGAGAACCGGTAAAAAAAAGCAGGAGAAAGTGAAGAAGCAAAACAGAGATGAGGACCTTGAAGAGATCTTGAATGCATTGTTGCAGAAGGCTAACTTGGCTGATGAAGGCGATAATGACGACGATGAAATCGAGAAAGAGTTGAGAAAGCTCGAAGCAGAGGATGACATTGAAGAGCAGAAAGTACAGTATGAAGCCAGAGGCAAAATGCCACATCCTAGATTCAACGCTAGCACGGCTGTTGTCGATGACACTTTATTCATCTTTGGTGGTGTTTGGGAGCTCGGTGAGAAGGATTACTCCATTGACAGTTTGTACTCCGTTGACCTGGGAAAACTGGACGCGCTCAAAGTTTATTGGGAAGACTTGAAAGAAGTGGAGAGAGCTGAAGCTGAAGGTGATGGTGATGACGATGATGATGACTTCTACGATGACGAAGATGAAGACGAGGATGGTGGTGATGATGGCGGTGAAGATGAGGATGGTGATCGGAAGCTTGTTGCAGAGGAGGAGGAGGAGGAGGAGGTTATCGAAGATGAGCCTGAGATTCCAGATCCAAGGCCATGGTTGCCACATCCAAAGGCTTTTGAGTCTTTACGTGCCTTCTATGTGAGAACTGGTGCCCAGTTCCTAGAGTGGGCGATCTCTAATAACAGAGAAGCGAGAGGTAAGTATCTCAAGAAGCACTCGTTTGACCTCTGTCAGGACAGATGGTGGGAGAGAAGAGAGCAGGTGCGTATTGAGGAGGATAAGCTGGAGGAAACCGGTGTTGGCGAGCTCGTAGAGCGTGACACCACGAAGACTACAAAGAGAAGATAGAGAAGAAGCATATGCATACGTACAAATAATGTATAAAAATCTTTTAGGCAAAGTGGATACCAACCTGGTGGAATGCGTACAAGAGTTTTAGGAAATCGTTCTGATCACATTTTCCAGCTCTCTTGTCCGCAAGTCCCGTCTCCTTCAGTACGAGGTCGATCTTCTCCTTCACTTTCTCCATGTAATCGCCTCCTTTCTTGCCTGCAGCGTCATCCATCATGGCCCCATCATCCGTTGAGGCCAACCATGTCTTGTAGTTCTTCTCCAAGATCTCAAGGATACTCGTACTCTTGAAGCCCGCAGAGATCATCCTGTTCTTTCTGACAAACACGATTCTCAGGAGGCCATCCCATTCGTTGTAGTCCACTTTTGGTCTGGGGTTCTTGATTTCAAGCCTTACAACAGAGGACTCAACTTGTGGTGGGGGTCTGAAGTTATTCTTACCAACTTTCATGATGTGGGTGACATTGGCCCACATTTGCACGTTCGCACTGAGACGGCAGTAAAGCGAGTCGCCTGGTCTGGCGACAAGCCTGAGGGCAAACTCGCGTTGGAACATAAGGATGCTCACTCTTGGAGGTTTCGGTTGGTTGATGAGTTTGAACACCAGCGGCGATGAGATCTGGTAGGGCGTGTTCGAGATGCATATGTCGAAGTAAGGGAGCTCCGTCTTCAAGAAGTCCCCCAGCATGATCTCCAGCTTCTTCTCGCCAGGAGTGCCATGCACTCTCTTGGTCAACTCTGCGCCCATTCGAGGATCCATCTCCACAGCAACAACGCTCCGTGCCTTTTCGAGGATTCTCACTGTGAGGTTACCGGTACCAGGACCAACCTCGAGAACAATGTCGGAAGGCTTGATGCCGGCCTTATCCACAATGCCCTGTGCGATCAGCGGGTTCTTCAAGATATGCTGGCCCAGGTCTGTGTTGAACTTGAAGACAGACTTCATGTGTTTCTCTGCGGCGACCTGAGGGTCGCCCGTGCCCGTGTACTTCTTTCCCTTGACTACCTTGGCCATCTCGGTCTCTCTGCTCTGCTGTGCTCTCTCGATTAGCAGAACGGGACGCAATTCTTTGCGGGAGGTCAAATTTTGAAGCTCATCGCACGCGGAAAGAAAAGAAAAAAAACACACACCTGGCAGCGGCGGTGCGGGCACACGGAAGTGCCCGCGAGGCCGTTTGGCGGAGTTCTACAATTTGGCTCCCGTTGCAGTCGAGTGCGTTACTGTTGTTTCTCGGGGGGGTGCACCGTGCAGCTTTATTGTTCCATGCATTCAATCGTAGCTCTTGAGAACACCGATCAGTTGCTCCTTGAACCCTGGCAACAGCTGCTCAATGTTGGCCGTTGGCAAGTGATCGTGCTCCCTCCTCTTCTTCTTCTTCTCCTCCTCTCCAATGCTCCCGTCATCATCACCGTCATCACCGTCATCACCGTCAGAGTCCAGGTCCACAATGTCGTGCTCGTTGATGCCAAAGTCAGAGGTTTGAAAAATCTCAATGTTGTTGATCGCATCCCAGTTGTCCTCCACGAGCCCTGTCGTCTTGTTCTTCTGTTTTTCCCACTTCTTTTCATACTCCTCGTGCTTTCTCTTGACAGAGTCAATGACGGCATCGAGTTCCGAGATGATTGCTTCAGCGTCCACACCAGCACCCTTGAGCAGTTCCTCAAGGTCAACTCTCAAATGATTGGTCTGGCCAATGTCTTTGGCATTTCTGAGGAACATCAGAATGTCATTGATCCATAGAATCAACTTGTCAAAGATCCCTTGCTTGTCGTTAACATAGGTTTCATGCACAAACTGGTAAAATTCATCTTGATGCCCCTCAATCACTTTCATGATACTATCCACAATCTTTGATGTATCCGTCGTGTACATATCGTGACTCAGGCGATCCAATAGAGTAACAAGGTCGTCCATAAAGTGTTCAAAGCCCCTAAACGCAACATCGACATGGGCACTGGAAAAGAGCGACACCAGAGGTTGGTAGAACATGGTGAAGAGCTCTCTTAGGATGGATGTCAACTCCGGCTCTGACCACAACTGCTGCATAATCTCCTTATCCTTGTTACGGACATAGAGCTTGTACAAAGACTTGAGCTCTGAATAGAGCTCCGTTTGCTCATGGTTGACAACGTTCAGTTGAGTTGGCTCTTTTTCGAATTCCTTGAGCTTTTTGTATTCGTTGTAAGACTCAAACACCTTACCAATGAGGTTGTCATCGATCTCTGAGAGCTCGTATAACTGTGGCGTAATCATCACCGTCAAAACCACATCCGTGCCAAGCTCCTTCGCCTCCTCCTTCACTGACTGCACCAGGTCATAATCTGTGCAGTCGTAGACGAAATATTTCAATCTTTTGATGATTTCTTCATGTCCAATCTTCTCTTCAAGCTCCATAATCACCTTCGATTGGGATTTCATATCATCGGAGAGGATCCCATAGAAGAGGTTTTGTAGAAGTGATTTCCCTCCAAAGGGACTTGCCATCATGAGATCCACCATTGTCTTGATGATAACCATTGGATTGGTGAATCTCAAGATGTTAATCATCACTGTGTATGGCATGAGCTTGTGCAATCTTCTCACTTGCGAGTACAGCTCGTAGGAGTTGTCATTACCCAGGAACAACTGATAGATGGTTGCAGCGATTTCCACTTTACACCATTCGAGAAAATTTCTCAAAGTGGGTGATAGCTCACTCATGTGTGCTTTGACTTTCAGCTCTCCAAAGATCCTCACGATACCATCGTCCGATTCCAATAACATGGCTCTCAAAGGTAAGGACTGCTCTTTCAGGTTTGTAATCTTTGCGTAAGCTTCCCTTTGGAACTTGACTTGGTTCAGCAACAGTAGCAAGTCCACATTCTCACGTATCTTGATGTCAACTTCATCCTCTGGCTCCAGTTTTCTGAGCCTTTCCTTGAACAAAAACTCCTTGAGCAGGTCACAATGTGCTATCTCAACATCTTTCAATAGTTCACGTAGATATGATCTCAATCCCACACGGGTCTTCTCTCTGGGTAATTTGTTCTCTGGTTGTGGTGGTGTGGGTTTCCTTGCAGACCCCCATTTGCTGGGTGAGAGTAACAACATGGTCTTTTCCCTTGGAGTTCTAGACTCAAACTTCTCCGTTGAAGAGTCCTTGGGTGTTCTTGGCTCATCCAACTTGAGGTCCTTGAACAAACTGGCCAGGTTTTTCCTGATCTCTTCATCATGCTGCTTCTCTAATTGTTCCTCCTCTAACTCCTCCTCTTTGTCGTCTTCATCCATGTCATCGGCCTCATCTTCTGGCTCATCAGAACCACCAAGACTGATCATGGATTTGACTTTTGAAGGCAGCTTGGGTAAGTGCTTCCCGGGGAATTTCTTCTTGAGCCTGTGGTGGAGGTCCTTGAAATCTGTGTACCTTCTTGCAATGAAGACGGGGTCACTTTCTGGTATATCCAGCTGGGACTTGACAATAAACTCGTAATGCATCTCGTGCGTCTTTGTCAGATTCAACCCACTGAGAAACTTGTTATTTGCCTTCTTCACCGCTCTTACACCGGCAACGTTGATGCTGATTCCGTTGGAGAAGTGGCCCTTGGTTATGTGCATTTGAAGGGTGTCGCTGGAGGGGAAGAGCAATTTCCGGATCCTTTTGCTCTCCACGGCACCTTTTGTGATGTCAAGCTTGTCCTTGTCGTAGTACTCAACTTCGTTCGCTGTGCCAATGCCCGAATTGAACATCATCAGGAGCAATCTCTGCAACTTCAGCCCCATCTTCTTTCTCTTTGTAGCCTCGTCTCTGTCCAGCGTCTCGCTCATGCTCATCGACATGAAATGCTCGTAGAACACTTGCACTTTTCTAACCCAAAACTCGTTGTAATCCTGGTGCTGTGGCGTTAGAAAGGGCATGGTGACCACAATGTGCGTGAAGAAGTAGCGGGACAATGGGAACTCGTGTGACAGCGCGCTATCTATCTGTCTCTTCTTCTGGTCTTTGGGAACCTCCTTGGGGTCGCCAGCGGCGAATGGATCGCCAAAGCGGCGCAGCACATGAGGGTCGTTGAACAGTGCAAACTCATCCTCGGTAGCGAGCCTGAGAAGCTCTCTCTTGAGGTAGTGCTCCTGGGTGGGCGTCAGTGACATCGACGGCGGCAGCAGTGAAGAGAGAGAGGGCCCTACTCGCTTCTCGCGCGTCCTGGTGAGCTTGCGGAAAGACGCTTCGCTGGAAGGAAAGCGGATGAGTTTGTGCGGGCGCTCTGTATCCATGTGCGGCCCCCTACCGTGTCCAGGGCTGTGCAACGGGGAGAGAGAGGGAGAGAGAGAGGGAGAGAGGGCGCGGGAGATGGGGCTGTGTGTGTATGCTACGAAGGCTAAGCGTGGAGTCGTCGTCGTTGATCTGCGCGTGTGCAGGCTCCCTAGTCGTCCAGTCTCCTCGCGTTCTTCTGTGCCTGGGAGAACTGCGTGAGCTCCGCGGTCTCCCTGTTGGTGTCCACGTCGGTGATCTCCCAGACAACCTTCTTCGTCCCCTTCAAGCACTCTTTGAAGAGTCTCTTGAAGGGAACGCATGTCACTAGACCGCCGTCAAACGAACACTGATGCTGCGTCAGCGACTTGAGGGTGCAGGGTCCGTCTGGCACTCTGTACACGCGGGCTATCTCATCCCTCGACAGCACTGGCGTTGGTGGCGCCATGATGGGAACTGCTGGCGGCTGTACGCGCGGGCTGTTGTTGTTCGCCTCTCTGTGTGTAGTCTGCTTGCTCGCACCCGCACACTCTCCCCCCGTTGCGTTGTTCCTGCTGCTTGGTTTTGCGGTGCGCATTCAACAAAAAGCCTTGAAACAATGCTCGCAACTAAACGTTAAATCCCCCACACACTATGACGCTCAACCTGGCCGGCCAGCTCGCACGGCTCTACTCGTCGCACCACAAGCCGCAGGATCTGGCGTTCCAGTACGGAACAGCGGGCTTCCGCACCGGGGCAAATACACTGGACTCGGTGGTTTTCGTTGTGGGTCTGCTCGCCTCACTCCGCTCCAAGTACTTGGACGGCCAGACCATTGGCGTGATGATCACCGCCTCGCACAACCCTCCAGAGGACAACGGTGTGAAGCTTGTGGATCCGCAGGGTGAGATGCTCGAGCAAACCTGGGAGCATTACGCCACAGCGTTGGCCAACGTGGGGACAGAGCAGGAGCTCCTGGATGAGCTGAACAGGCTTGTGGCTCACTTGAACGTCAACCTAGACGTCCCTTCGAATGTCATCATTGCCAGGGACTCCAGAGCCTCTGGTCCAGCTTTGACGGAGGCCACAATCGATGGCCTTAAAGTGTTCAACACCTCATACAAGAACTTCCATCTTCTCACCACCCCACAGTTGCACTACTTGGTGAGGGCTACCAATACTTTGAGCACACCCCTGAGCTACGGTGTTCCTTCGGAGGATGGCTATTATGACAAATTGAGTGCCGCTTTCAGCTCTTTGATGAAAGATCCTGTCTGCATCACCATCGATGCTGCCAACGGCATTGGTGGTCCAAAGGTGTTGAAGCTTGCCCAACGCTGCAGTGACATCTTCAAAGTCACCGTCGTTAACAATGATTACGAGAACCCTGAGGCGTTGAATGTCAACTCTGGTGCCGACTACGTCAAGACGAACCAGAAACTGCCCCAAGGAATTACCCCAGAGCCAATGAAACTGTATGCCTCATTCGACGGTGATGCAGACAGAGTGGTTTTCTACTACACCGATGACTCTGAAGTTTTCCACTTGCTTGATGGTGATAAGATCTCAACGTTACTGGCTGGCTTTTTGAAAGACTTGTGTGCAAAGTCTGGTGTTGATGCCCACATCGGTGTCGTGCAAACCGCATATGCTAACGGGTCCTCTACCGACTTCTTGAGCGAAGTTTTACAGTTGCCCGTCGTGTGTACTCCAACAGGCGTCAAACATTTACACCACGAGGCTGCCAAGTTTGACGTTGGTGTTTATTTCGAGGCCAATGGCCACGGTACTGTGCTGTTTGCCGATACCTTTGTCGAACGGTTGAAGTCAACTGAACCATCAACGCCAGATCAAGAACGTGCCCTTGAGCAATTGATCCAGTTATCCCAATTGATCAATCAAACCGTGGGTGATGCCATCGCTGACATGCTGGCCGTCCTTGTTGTGTTGACTCTTAAAGTCTGGGATCCGTCTAATTGGGATGCCTCTTACTCTGACCTGCCCAACAGACTGGCCAAGGTCGTAGTCCCAGATAGAAACATATTCAAAACTACACATGCCGAGAGAACGCTCACTTCTCCCCAGGGATTGCAGGCCAGGATTGGCGGTGCTGTGCACAAGTACACACGAGGTAGAGCGTTCGTCAGAGCCAGTGGCACTGAGGATGCTGTGAGGGTGTACGCGGAGGCCGGCACTAGGACAGAGGCTGATGAGCTCTCGCAGGAAGTGGTGCAGCTGGTGAAGGACTCCGTTGCCTGATTGAATTTATGTGCCCGCCCTTCTTTTTTAGTTCTTGTCATCAGCGTACCAATCTAAAAGCTTTGATCTGCCATTCAAACCCATCATGAAGACGGTGGTCGTTGTCGGTGGCGGGTTCTATGGAATCCGCACTGCTAACAACCTCGTAAGCAGTGCAAATGTCATTCTGATATCAGTTTCAAAGTTCACCTATTTCATACCGGCCTCCATAAGGGTGGCAGTGTACAACCAGCCGGACGGAGTCGTTTTCCCCATCGAAGACGTCTTGAACCCCAAGGTTACGCTTGTGCAGGGGAAAGTCACATGCTTCAACGACGAGAAGGTCGTTGTCAATGGAGAGGACCTCAAATTCGATGTATTGGTGTTGGCCACCGGTTCCAAATGGAGTGACCCGATTTCAACCCCCTTGGTGTTTGGTGATGACTACAAGTCCTATTTCGAAGAACAGCATGAAAAGATCATCAATGCCAAACACATCGTGCTCGTTGGTGGTGGACTGGTCAACACAGAGTTGGCTGGTGAACTGCTTGATAAGTTTGCTGATGAATTGACGAAGGGCCGGAAGAGGATCACGTTGGTGCAGTCCTCATCGAAACTACTGCCAGACAATGGCTTCTATGGCGAAAGACTCCGTAACAGGGTCACAGAATACTTCAACGACTCCCCAATAGATCTAAAGCTCAACACGCAGGCAACCATCTCCGATGACGGCGTTACATTGACCACTGGTGAAACCATCAAGGCCGAGCTTGTTCTCTCTTCGCTTGGTGTCCAACCTCAGGTCCCATCAACACAGATCCCAGAACTGATCAACTCCGCGGGCTTTGTCACCATCAATGACAATTTCCAATCCATGGTCTCTCCAAAGATCTTCTCCATAGGTGATTGCTCCAGTTACAACTTTCAAGGTGTCGTTTATAATGCCAAGTGGGTGTCAGCATTGGTTGCAAACGTTGAATCCGTTCTAAATGACGAGCCACCCACCGTGGCAATAGCGAAACAAAACGGACCAGTTGCCTGTGTTGTCGTTCTGGGTCGTGACCATGGTTCTGGACAGGTTCCAACTCCATTTGGTATCGTTCCTCTGCCTGAATGGGTCTGCGTCTGGAAGAAATGCCGTAGACTCTTTGTCGATGAGGCTAAATCCATGTTCAGCGCTTGAAGCTAACTCTACTACACCAATACAAGAATATACACGTCTATTAAGGCTCTTCCTCGGTGGAATTCAAGTTACCCAACGTCTTGACAACATTTTCAGTGGCACTGCGTTTCATGCCCGATGGTCTCTCAATCCCACCATTTGCGGACCTCTGCGTTGGCGTCTCGTCAGTTGAAGATGATCTCTTGGTCACGCGTTCATCACCAATTGTGGGTGAGCTGTGTTGGAATGGTGAGATCCCTTCGCTTTCAAGATGTTTATTATGGGGATTCATGCTGCTCAGCTCTTTCAACTTGGATACATGATGAATAGTCTTCGCAATGGTTTGAATCAGCAGATTCGGCTTCAATGGCTTGGAGATATACTCATCCATTTGTGACTGCAAACATCGTTCACGGTCCCCGAGCATGGCATGAGCCGTCAATGCAATGATAGGAACGCGTACAGAGTATGGATCGATGGGGTTCATCTCCTTTTCCCAAAGTCTGATCTTTTCAGTGGCTTCAAATCCACCCATGATCGGCATCTGAACATCCATCAACACAGCATCATAACGATCTTTTTGGACAGCCTCCAACGCTTCAAGCCCATTTTGTGCCACTGTGACTTCATGTCCATGCTTTTCTAATATACGCACGGCCAATTTTTGATTCACCAAAGAATCCTCAGCGAGCAAGATGTTATACGATTGTGGAACATCATCCTCCGAGGGGACAACCAATGATTCCAAAGCTGGTTTCAGATACCCAGCAAGATCCATAGGTGAACATGGCGTATTACCGTAACTCTGGATTCCAAGATCCAAACACGTCCTCATCGTGAGGTGTGGGATCTGATGATGCAAGAGCACCAGTGGGATATATTTAATCTCAGGTAATTGTCTCAATTTGCTTCCCATCTCCAAGGAATCGATGATGATCACATCATATTTGCAAGGGTCATGGAACTCTGACTCATCAATGCTCTTCACCACGGTAGGACGAAGATTAATTTCAGATAATTGTCTTTCAATTGTTCTCATATCCTCATCTGAATGCTGTGTGGCGATGAACAAGATCTGATGCAAGTTGAAACTCAAAAGGGTATCACTCTTGTGGATATAATTGGCCTTGAGCGGTTTCACTGCAATCGTGAAATAAAACTTGGATCCTTCACCATAAGCTGATGTAACCCAGATCTCACCCCCCATCAAATGGATCAATCTCTTGGAGATTGAAAGACCCAACCCTGTACCACCAAACCTTCTTGTTGTGGATCCATCTGCTTGAGTGAAATTCTCAAAGATCAAATCTAGTTTATCCTTCATGATACCAATCCCGGTATCAGAAACACAGAACTCCAAAACCAAGACATCATCACTTGGTTTGTCACCTGGTTTGACAATTGTAGAAGAATCATTCCCTGTTACATATTCTGTATTCTTACTAGAGTTTTTGATCTGTTGTTCCAATGATTGTGTCGCCTTACGCACACTCAACATAACATGTCCCTTGGATGTAAATTTGAATGCATTTCCAACCAAGTTCAAAATGACTTGTCTCAGCCTGAACGGATCACCAATCAAGCAGTCTGGGAATGAGGCATCCACTTGATAGATCAATTCCAATGGTTTTTCAATAGATTTCACAGCAAGGGTCTTCAATGCATCAAACAATGTACCACGCAAGGTGAATTCCACTTGCTCAATGGTCATTCTGTTTGCTTCAATCTTAGAAATGTCTAAAATGTCATCAATGATCGTCAATAGGGAATTAGCCAAATTATGCACTGTGCTCAACATCTCACGTTGATACTGGGTCAATTCGGTATCCAAGGTCAGTTGGGTATAGTTCAAGATACCGTTGAATGGGGTGCGTAATTCATGAGAAAAAATACCCAGGAATTCGGATTTAGCTCTATTGGCCAATTCGGCAGCTTCTCTTGCGGCGGTGTTTCTCTTGATAGAATCTCTGAGGTTGTAAACCATTTGATTGATCTTTGTCTTTAGTGTGTCCATTTCACCAGAGGCCTCCACGGTAATGAACTTTGTAAAATCACCGTCTGTGGCCGCAGCTGTAATTTGGGCAAATGCACGCACTTGTGAAGTCAAATTGGCAGCCATAACGTTGACATTGGTGATGATCTCTTTCCATAACCCGTCAACGTCAGACACTTGAGCTTGGACTCCCAATTTACCCTCGACACCAACATCTTTGGCAACACGTGTGACTTCAGAGACGAATACCTGTAAAGAGTCCACCATCTTATTGATTGTGTTCTTCAACTCCAAGATCTCTCCTTGGGCAACAACGTGAATCTTTTGCGATAGATCACCATGAGCCACTGCTGTTGTAACGGTGGCAATGGCACGGACTTGATTCGTCAAATTTGTAGCCATTGCGTTGACATTATCGGTTAAATCTTTCCATGCGCCTTCAACGCCATTGACCACAGCTTGGCCTCCCAATATACCTTTGATACCGACATCTGTGGCCAACGAAGTAACTTCCAGGGCGAAAGTTTGTAGAGAATCCACCATTTGATTGATTGTAATCTTCAGTTCAAGGATTTCACCTTTACAATCTGCAGTGACTTTTTTCGATAAGTCACCCTTTGCAACAGCAGTGGTGACATTTGCAATGTTACGGACTTGATTAGTCAAATTCGTAGCCATTGCATTGACGTTATCTGTCAATTCTTTCCAAATACCTTCAGCTCCCACGACGACGGCTTGGCCTCCCAGCTGTCCTTCAACACCTGTTTCTCTAGACACCCTTGTCACCTCAAAGGCAAACGTTTTCAGTTGCGCCACCATCGTGTTGATGATATTTTGTAACTCCAAGATTTCACCTTGAGCATGAACGTTAATCTTTTGGCTCAGATCACCGCCAGCAACGCCTCTAACGACTTCAACGATCTCTCTCACCTGATTTGTCAAATTGAGTGCCATAACGTTCATGTTATCTGACAGTAGCTTCCAACAACCTTCTGCGGTTTCTAATCTAACTTGTCCACCGAGCTCACCATGAGCCACCTCTGTGGCGATCTTGAGAGTTTCGTCAACAAAGGACTGGATCTTATCAACAAGTTCATTAATGGTGGTTTTCATCAATCTAGCCTGTTCTTGGTCGTCATCATGTACTGGTGCCTTCTGCGAAAGGTCACCCATTGACACCGCTTTTAGCACATCTCCGATCTGCAAGGAGGCGGCAATGAACTGCTGACGCTCGACTTCCAATGCTTTTATTTGGGCTCGGCATGATTTGCCATCCAGCAAAAGCTGGCGTATCTGCTCTGGATCTGATGTTTGCAATAACCGGGCGAATCGGTCCGGATCGTCCAAATTGTGAAGTATCTCCGTCATCTGGATGGATCCACCTTGTCGAGGTGGAGTGATAGACGATACCAGAACTCAGCCACCTTCAACTGAAGCGCGGGCGGTTTGTTTATTTGATGTTGTTGTGTGCGGAAGGAGAATATTGGCGGTTGGCTGTTTGGGGCAAAAAAACAAAAAAAAATTACAGTAGGCTACATACATACGTCATCGGAGAACGCGGTGTGTGTTGTTTTTTTGGGGTGGAATTAAGGGGAATCGGAGTAGGGGCAGTTTGTTGCCGTGGAGGCTTGTGGTTTTGCGTTGCCAGTTGGAAGGGCTGCAAAGCGCGAGGTGAACGAATGAGCCTGCCTCCCTGGCCATCTGATAGCGACTTTTTCCCCCTTCACTGGTGTCAGCTGTTGTTGCACAAGTCGCATTGCTCCTATTCATTGCACAGCTGATAAGCAGCGGTGCGTTTGTTTGGCACATAAATTTTGGAAAGCTTATCCCCAGCAGTAAATAACCAAATAGGGAATAGCTCCTGATGGGGAAATCTGTAGCCCCCACCGTTGTTGATGTCCGGATGTGCTGGGGGGTGACGTTGCCAGGCATTGTTGCCATGACAGCGGATCCCTTTTAGAGCAGTCTGGAATAGACCTTTGTGCGATACTACACTAGTGCTGACCACTGACTGGCGCGTGAGTACTGGGCCACTGGTATCTTGGGGCTTCGGACTTCCGTATTACAAACATGCCGCACGGGTGTGCGTTCTTCTTCTTTAGCCAACAAGGTCCACACCTACCTCGATGCAGTCCTATCTCGATGGAGACCATATCCGGTCATAACCACCCAAGGAAGTCTCTGGTGGGTGGCAGGGGCAACTTCCAAAACGTGCGCTATAAGCTTTGAGCGCACTTCAATCTTGGGGCGTAGCGGCGTAGCCTAGGAGATTCCGCAAGTGCTTAGAACTGGGCAGCGCACTATAAGAAGCGCGGCCTGTCCCTTTCCCGGCTTTGGCTGCTACAACAACCAGCACCCAAATGCAGGCTGTTGCACGCAACAGTGGCAGCAACAACAAGGACAACAAGGACTGCAGCAGCTGCAGCAACTGCAACACAGAAGAGATGGAGGGACCTTCAACTCCGAAGAACACCACCACTCATTTGTCACGGCCCCCATCATTGCTTCGTTCTCCGCTGAGGAGTCCCGAACAGCCGGAGACAGCACTAACGACTCCTCGGTTCTTGCCCGGCTTCTCCGATACTACGACAAGTCCGTCTCACAACGACACGGAGAGAATGATTTCGGCGATGTTGGAATGGATCGAGCAGAACCCACAAGTATCCCTGGATAGCGCGGATGTGAAGCGTGTACTACAGAAATGCTTGATGACTCTCTCGCATTACAAACTGCAGAACAATATCTTGAGGTTTGAATCCAATGAACAGGGGCAAAGGAACGCCATCGAAACTGATCTGATCCAGACCCAGGTGGACTTCCTGCTCAAATCTCCATTCAAACCTTCTGATGAGAAGCTTGGTCCTTCAACCCCGAGAACTGCTGTCATCAAGAAGTCCAAAGTTGTCAAGCCCAAACTACATCTCGTTGAAAGACGTGTGGCAAGGAGAGATGACCAGTTTGGGAACTTGACCAAAGTGTTCCACTTGGAGAGGCAATGAATCTAACCCTCTCTTGCCCTACCGGTTCACGCTACCTTACGACCATGATGACACTCATGACACTTCCAGCTTTGCTAACGCCCTTGACATTGCTACGTACTACTACTGCACCATATCTATAACGCTGACTTGAACCATTTTCTCTGATTATATACCGGGAACTGTTCACTGGCCAATGACCATTGTCTCTTGCTCTTGCTAATCCAACGTCGCTTGCTAACCTAATCTGCGTATCGCACTACACCCCTTCATGAAATGACGCGATGCACACTTCCCAGCTAAACACAAAAAACCTCTGGGTTGATGGCGTCAGAAGCATACCTTATGTGGTAGCGAAGGCTGCAGACTCGATGTCGCACAATTAGCGTGTCGTGTGTGGTGCTGCAGCACCATGCCGATCTCATCATGCGCCGCATTACCATCTGCAAACAAACATCAGAGATGGTCAGTTCATGTAGAAGTGATCAGCTCTGCAGGGGAAAAAATGAGCTCGTGAGGAGATCACCAGTTTCTGGGATGAGTCGTGCTACAGTTGTCAGTACATGCATAACGAACATATGATCTGATCCATTGTATCAAGCGATCTTACTAGTGCGTCATAAACGTCTGCTATTTGCGAATGGTGGTGGTAAGGGAATTGGAATACAAACGTCTGACTACTACAGTATCATAACTAGTACTACTCTGCATCAGCAGTCTGTGTCGTTATAAATCATGATTCATCAGCAGGTTTGATCAGGTGAGCAGAATTCAAGAAGTGAAGGTAGTTGACCGAATAGTCACCAGTGACCAGCACTGGCGTTAAGTTTGAAGAGACAGAAGAACATTAGGGAGATTCGAGAGGGACTGTAGGTTGTATCTTAGGCTCAAAGTCGTGGGGTCCTCTCTCGAATGCTGACTCTCCTCTCTATGAAACATCAAGACAGAGAGTGAAGGGAAATGCCAAAAAACGTGTGGAACAGAAGGTCGGAAGGAACATGAAATAGCAGGATCATTTTTTATGTATAGCGCTGAACCGGTTGCCAGGTCAAGGTTCAAATGGATGGATCTGATAATACTCAAAAACGGCAGAGTTCTTGCAAGTAACTTTGTACTCAAACTCTGACAATCTCTGATCTGCATCATCTTTGACATCCTCTAATTTGGATTGTAACTCTGTGACAAAATCGATCACATAGGAGTCATTCAATGCAGCCTGATAGGAGTTGTGTCTCTTGATGGGAAGTTTTCCTCTTGATATGGTACGAGCATGGGTCTGTTCATCATCTGAATCCTCAGCAAGGACACGTTTTCTCAAAGATTTCGAACATTGATATACACTTTGATGTAACTCCTGTAAGTACTTGAAGTTTCTCGCCAAGTTTGAAACGGTATCAGATCTTTCAATACTTGATTTTTCAGCCAAGGTATGAAACGAACAGGTAACTTTGTTCTTACATGGTGTTCCTTGTCTTGTGAGAGCACCGCATTGGAAATCACGATGGCCATAGTCGAAGATCTTGAAACCTTGGAAGCTATTGGCACGATCTTTGCCGGTTGCAAAGGTTGCTGTTGATGCTTTTGTCAGTAAAGGTGGCCAGTGGGAGAGACGTGATCTCCGAAAGCTAAACAAACGTTTGATCCAAGGGTATATCACCGAAGCAATGTCAGAGTTGAAGGTATGGTAATGGGTATAAGGCCAAGCAAGTTCTTGAGGGGTATAGATAAAGGTAAATGGCGTAATATACATTGCCATTGGAAGTATGGTATTGTGGTGGAGACAAGTCCGGGTATCCTTCAACATTACTCAGTTGTTGGTGCATAAGATCAAACCCAAGTATGGCCTTGAAATCGACGTTAGTAACATTAAAGTCTTACCTGATAACATGTCTGGAAACACTGGGTGACATTCCACAGCCTTTATGAGCTTCTGGCTTGCAACAGTTGGCGAATGGAAGAGATCGTCCATGAGCAATTCAACATGGACACCTTTGCTTGTAATTGGAGTATGTGGTTCGGAAGGCAAATGGAAAGAATCATCAAAACGCCAATCCAATGAATCGTCATGATAGATGTTGTCATCCGACTGATCTTCAATTATCATACGTAGCGCGTGATGAGAATCCATGTGATTATCGCAGTCGTAACCACCATGCGTAGAACCAGTAGTGACGCCAGATGAATAATCATTGAGGAAATTGGCGCTACTAAAGATGAAGTCTTCGTTGAGCTCAAAGTTGCAGTAGTCATCAACATCAAAAGGAAGCTTTGAGTCTATTGGTACAGCGTTAGTTGCAAGATCTCTTCTACCAACACGCACAAACGTACTATCTGCAGCGGCTGCCAGTTGGAGCGAGCAACGAAGTGATGGGTCTTCTTCAGCCAAGTAGCTGAAGTCTGCAAGAGCCATATTGTGTTTTCGGTGGTTGAGTAAGAACTGAGGGAAGCGAGAAGAGAAAGAGGGAGCAGAGTAAGCGCGCTTTATATAACGCGTGGGAGGGGAGTTTTTTTTGACACATCTTTCCTGCAGAGATATGCTGACCGCCTTGCACTCACAGAAACGCCGCATTCAAATGAACAAAAGAAAGACGAATGGAAGCTCTGATGATTTGAGGACGTGGGCCGATGGAGGATATGGTTGGGTGAGTGTTATAGGCTAGTGTGTGTTTTCAAAACCACAACAATGAGATGTGATCTTCCATCATTGACTATTTTGGATGATCATTTTCTGACAGATCAAGCCATCTTCCCCCACCCCCTTTCAACACAAATCGTAATAGTTGTATACAGCTACGCATACGATAACAACAGACAGCCCTAGAAAGAAGTTGAAACAGATCCCATTAAGCTACATACGGTAAGTGAGCTGCTTTAACGAGATCCATCAATCTGCATCCAAATGAAGACATGTGACTCTGTCGAAGTCCCAAACCGTGGATTGTTTACTCAAGCTGTATTGTCTGCGAGAGCGTTATGCTCAATGGTGATGCTTGCAAGGCTTCGGCTGATCGGAGAGAGGCACGCCTTAACTCCTGTCACAGGATGGGCTGTTCCAGGCGCAAATTTTTTATCCTATGAGTGTATGAGCCTACGCTATCACTGCATTTGACATCATTGCTGGGGCGTGCATGAATGTTCGAGGGGAAGTGTAGCGGGGTTACACGTCATGCTGAGTCCTCATATGGCCGGTCCACCGCACTTTCAACCTATTCTTCTTGTCATTTGAAGTAATGGAAGTCTATGGAAGTCTATGAAATCTAGGTAGACTCCTTAATGGGCTCCTGGTTCTGCCCGGGCATCGATCTTGCGGCCTTTACAGTTGGGTGTAAATGGAAGACCTTCATGTGGGCTAGGACCAGTGTATCTACTATCATGAAGGAGAGCCATGACAACAATGCAATGATAAGGCAATTGGCAGTAACATAGCTCACCCACCTATCACCTTCCAATTCGCTTTGCTGATCGGTTTGTTTTCACTTGCACCTACACTTGTTGACGCATGAATAGAAACCAATCAAAAATCAAAGCTCTGTGAAGCCTGCGAAGGCATACACACCAATCTGAAAGGAACTACAATTCCCCTCTCCTGCGCTTACTTGCAACCACTGGCTGCACCGCCACGTTCTTCTGGTCTGCCGGCGTCCGATCAAATTTGAGGTTTGACAGCCCAGTGATCTAAGCCCTAGCCTTCTTTATTCAAAGTCACGTGCACAGCATAAGGGTATATTTCCTTTTGTTGTGCGACTGTTTAAAAATAGGCTTTACACCCGAACATCGCTTAAATCCCCAATGGCCAGCATAACTCAATTTTACTACAGGCGTGTCGATGGTCGGTCCGCGAAAATTTCTGGATGCGGATAGAAAATGGTGCGGACACTGTGTAGGATGTTGGTGCCCTCCGTTGGTGAAAAACATTTCAAGTTTCTCGACTCTACTTGAAGAAGAACCTACAACAGCAAAAATGTATGTGACAATGATTAAGGAAATGAGATGAGAGATGACCGATGAAGCGCACAGTCTCTGTATTAGCACAAGAGAGAGAAACGAGCCCCACATGGAGAGTTTGTGGTTACAAGAGATGGTTCAACTGCTGGGAAGAATTTTCCACCATGAAGCTCCAAGCTGTGCCGTCTATGCATACCCAGCAGATGAAGTCTTGCAGTGCGGCCTGTGATACCTTCTTGGAGCAGCAAAGAGCTGACGGGACAGGTGTTGTAAGAGCTCGTCGTGACTACTAGAGGTGACGATCTATTTTGCAGTCTTGAGCCATCTCTTCAGTGCTGCGTTCAGCAATATGCTGTTTACCAACACTGGGGTCGGCAGACTCTGGAATCCTTGTAATTCAGAAGCAGTGACCCATCTTGCATCTCCAATTTCACCTTGCTCTTCAAACAAGTTTACTAACAACACTTTTCCAGGACTAAGAGAACTAAGAAGGTTGGTATCACTGGTAAGTTCGGTGTTCGTTACGGTTCCTCCTTGCGTCGTCAGACCAAAAAGATGGAGATCCAGCAACACGCCCGTTACGACTGTTCGTTCTGCGGTAAGAAGTCTGTCAAGAGATACGCTACTGGTATCTGGAACTGTCACTCCTGTAACAAGACCATCGCTGGTGGTGCTTACACCGTCTCCACTGCTGCTGCTGCCACTGTCAGATCTACCATTAGACGTCTGAGAGAGTTGGCTGAGGCCTAAGAAGGGTTGGGTTGTTTTGTACAGAAAGAATTCATGATCAGGTTTAATTGTGTGGGTTGTAGGATTTAGTGCCGCCACGTTCCAGTCTCTGTTCGTCATCAGTTGACATGATGTATGCTGCGTATACTTATCACCGGCCATTGTGGTGGTGAGTGTCGGATAAATTACAAGTCAATCCCGGGACATTCCATAAAGCAGTTTCCATACGGGATGATCTTTCCGCGCTTCCATTTTCCCCAGACGAAATCTCCCAAACCGCTGATCGAGGTCCCACAGCTCCGTTAACCGTTTCGCATGCGAATTGAAAATTGCGAACCGTAAAAACCGGGGAGCTGGAGCTACGTCATACATCACACATCGTATTATATGATCATTGATGTGTGATGACCAACTTGGGAAGTGTGAGCCGTAACACATCACAGTTCTGATTGGGTGCTGGGCTTTCAGCGTGGTAGCCTCCGACAAACATCAGCAAGATTGTGTCACCCAATTCAAATTTGATGCCGCCATGGGCCCATCCCCGTAAACCGCAAACCACCACCTAAAACCAAAGCAACAGCAGCAGCAGCAGGTATCGTCTCGCCTCTGCTTTACCGGAGAGAGGCCGTAAGCTCCGATCTCGGGAAATTCCCCCAGCCAGGAGAGTCCGGGGTAATTTTTCCCCCAAAAAGTGGTGTAGCTGGTTTTAAAAAAAAAACCCCCCCGTGGCCCCGCGCGACCTCCCGTTGGTCCTTTGACCCGCCCCCAGGTTTTACCAAGGGGAAAAGCCAGAGGTCATGAGTATAAAAAGGACCCCAATGTCCGCTTGGAAACTAGTTGACCTAGGAGTTCAATTCCCATAAAGCACGATGTCAAAGGACACAAAGCCATCCTCCACGGCAGTGAACCTCATAGCAGGAGGTACTGCAGGTCTCTTCGAGGCTCTGTGTTGTCATCCACTTGACACGATCAAAGTCCGTATGCAACTCCATAGAAAGACTGGCACTGTAAAGAACCCCGGCTTTATCACCACGGGTATCAAGATTGCCTCAAAAGAAGGTATTACAGGTCTATACAAGGGTCTTGGAGCCGTTGTTGTTGGCATCATTCCCAAGATGGCTATACGATTCTCCTCTTATGAGTTTTATAGAGGGTTCTTAAAAGCGCCAGATGGATCCATCTCCACAGGTGCAACATTCATTGCAGGTGTTGGTGCTGGTATTACGGAGGCATGTGCCGTCGTGAACCCAATGGAAGTTGTCAAGATCAGATTGCAAGCTCAACATCATTCCATGTCAGACCCACTGAGCGCACCAAAGTACCGAAATGCCGGCCATGCCTTGTATCTCATCATTAGGGAGGAAGGATTTTCCACTCTTTACAGAGGTGTCTCTTTAACAGCTGCTAGACAGGCTACAAACCAAGGTGCAAATTTCACAGTGTATTCCAAATTGAAGGAATACTTGGCCGAGCATCACACGAAGAATGGTAACAATGGTGTGATTCCAAGTTGGCAAACTTCATGCATTGGTCTCATTTCTGGAGCCATTGGACCATTCTCCAATGCACCGTTGGACACCATCAAGACCAGATTGCAAAAAGAGACCAAGTCTTCTAATCCGAACGATCCCCTGTTGAAACAAACATCTGCACAAAGAATCCTTCGAATCTCTAAAGATTTGATCAAAGAGGAAGGTTTTGCAGCATTGTACAAAGGTATCACTCCAAGAGTGATGAGAGTCGCTCCGGGCCAGGCTGTGACTTTTACCGTTTATGAATACGTTCGGGGCGGGTTGGAGACGCTGCCAGTGTTTAACAAGGACGCAGCCACTGTGTTTGAGGAGTAATTTAAAAGCGTCCCTGTACGCTCTACTTGTTGTATTAACATTCATCATCTATAACTCTGGCTTGTGATTGTAGTTCCTCGGTTGTAAAATCTGGGGAAGTTACGCGCGCCGGCTACGCGGGTCGTCCCGGGGCGGGGGCCGGGCGTGCCGGGGGCATACCGGTCATCAGTACTCCATAGAAAGAAAGCCTCACTGAGTGCTAGTCAGGCCCTGTCCAGTGTCCGAATGCCACTTGGGAGTTTGGTGATTGTTTCCTTCTTGAGAGCCACTACGAATGATGCGAATGATACGAATATATTAGCGTTCCTCTCATCTCGTTTCCATGGCCAGTCGGGGGGCGCCGGCTTTTTTTTTTCGCATTCCAGGTGGGTTGGTTGGTTGGTTTTGGGTAGGGGGTGCCGGGGGCGATTGATTGTCCCGCGCGGACGTCCTGGCCAGGTCCAAAGCTGCGCCCATTAATCAGCTGGAAGTTTCATATACATGAGAAGTTGAACTAAAGGTTTTAACTGCTCATGTATGTAATCGATAAGCAGTATTGACCTTCTTTCAAAGCCTCATTTCAAACATCTCGGTAGCCTGGTTTTGCAAAGCTGCTCACACAGAATTCTGAAAAGTCAATCATCGATCCCAGACTTAGACAACAAATAGTAAAATTTGTCTCAGAGATGGAAAAGCCACTGTGGTATCGTTGGGCACGTGTTTACGCCTCGGGAGCAGCCGTTGTGATGGTTGGTGTTCTACTGTTCAAATACACCACCCCAACTGAGGAGCAACTGATTAACAGTTTATCACCAGAGCTGAGGGCCCAGTATGAACGAGAGAAAGGATTGAGAAGAAGAGAACAGGAGGAGCTGATAAAGATCGTGAAACAGACTGCTGCATCCAACGATCCGATCTGGATGACTGGAGCCATCAAGAGCCCGTGGGAAAAGGGTAATAAGATGGAGAATCTTAAGGAGAAGTATGAGAAGGAGCTTGCTGAGAAGAGCCAAGTGGAGGAATTGGAGAGGGTTCAAAGGGAATTGGAGTTGGGACAGCAGAAGGCCATTAAGGAGACAAATGATCAGTTGAAGAAGAGAACGTGGTTCACTTGGAGATAATAATAAAAAAATTCAACGCTGGAGTATTGTACATAGGGAAATGGTCTAAGGATTCAAGTTTTTACGCCATGAATGTATTATGCTTCAACGTCCAGGCCATGCAAATCTTCCATCTCTAGCAAAAGCCGACAGCGCATTCGTTGCGTTTGAAAGAGAAGGTAGTGACGTTGCGCTATTGCTCTTTTCGTCGTTGGCCTGGTCAACAGCCTATGGTTTTGTTAGTCTGCCTTCAGGCGTGTTTGTGTAGAGATACTCACGGAAACTATGGCTGAAACATTCGTCTCAATGACCATTCCACCCTGTACGATTTCCCTGTTGTTTCGTTAATGCCTTGTTTCAAAGCTGGGTGTGTGATACTCACTCAAGGACTGCTTGTAATGTTTGCCAACCAAATACCAAATCCAATTCACAAACGTTGCCAAAGCATCTATCTAAACTTTGAACAAACACTTGTATGAGATCCAATATGCCAAGTTCACTCTCTTGATCATCAACGACAAAGACGAAATAGAGGGTAGCGTATTGGCGATATATCACTTTGATATCTTCAATGCCCTCCAAGATCTCTGGAGGCGTCAAGAATGACGATTGTTTCGGGCTTCGCTGGTAAACTAGCTGGTATACTTGGCGTAGTAGCTCGTTCTGCGTTTCAATGTCCTATGTAGTCAGTATTTGGGGGGAAGGGAGCATTCAGTGGATGTGACATACCACGGGGGTATAGAACTTTGTGAGGCGCGGAACACCGTCGCTGTTGACTGAGATGTTAGTATGGTAGTCTGGATCTTCAATAGAGACGTACAGATGAGAACAGAATGGATCATTGTCCGTAATGATGTGTGTTCTTTTGTGGGTGCAGTGCTTTTGGCTGTCGGATTTGGTGATTTCGTGGTTTGCCTGAGATGAAATTAAACAGATCAGGTCGATCGCCAATGCTAGCAAAAGTTACAATGTGGATGAGGACAACGCCAAGCGCAAAATATGTCAGCTAAGGGTTGGGTTGTGTGGGCTCTAAGTTCTGTATCACATCAACGAATCAGGACCAATTCATGTGCCAAAGTGGTGATCTCCATTCTTCTAAACCCGTGATCGGGGGGGTGAGAGAGTGTTATGATGATGTAAAGCAACGTCAACCTGAGCTGTGGACGACAAATAAAGTCTATGTTTCTGCTTTCCCCCGGGCAAAGCTGTAGATTAGTTGAGGATGGTAGTGTTGGCTCTTATTATTAAGTCGGGTCCCGGTTTCTGCCGTTGTTTCTATTCCATTTCGTGCACTGTGTGTGGTCCTATATGGATGTCTTGATCATAGCGATACCTTGATGGTTTTCCACAGATGACAAGAAAGACATTTATTGCTGACTAGTGCGTACTTTAGTTTGGTGTTCCTGACAGGAGGTGCTATAAGGCATATAGGCGCTTTTAATCAAGTTTGTCCCCCCGCGTGCCCCTCAATAGAAGGACACATTGACACAAAAAGCAGTTGGCAGGAGGGGGGAGGGGGGGCTTCACACTGGCACCTGGCTCTTCAGTAGCACTAGCTACTGAATGCGACATTACTCACCCGCTTATCTGCCTGCTGCTTGGCCTCTATCACCAGGCAGCCAACTGACTGTCCCATACGATTACGTGGGCTGGGCTGGTGATTGGCTCCCAGATACGCACCAGCCGAACCCCCGGGGTCTTCATCGCCCCCTCCCCCACACCCCCACACACTCCACCGCGGATGACGTCTAACGCAGAGTTTTTTTTTTTGTTCTTTGTTGCGCTCTTTTCAAACTCTGAGCGAGAGCGAGGAATCCGGAGAAAAGGATCATGTGTGGGTTTCTGGGGTTTAGGACATTTATTCTGTGTGGGAGGCCTTGCTTTGTAAAAAAGGGGGCCGGTGGCGGCAACGGCGGTGCCCGACTGGTGTCACGGAAATTGGAGCAGTGCGCATTGTTCGCAACTATAGACCCTGGCACCGCCCCCTCCCCTATCTACTCATCCCGCACCGCCGCATCTCAGCCTGCGGATTCGCTCGCAGACTGCCGAGTGTGCCCGGTGCCCAATTTGTGGGGCCTCCCTCTCAAGCGTCCACCTGCATGTGCAAAAACCAACATTTAAATCGGCATAAATACAGGGAGACTCGCCTGTCTCCCCGTTGCGCTGGCCGGCTGCGCAAAAGACTTCTCGAAGGATGTCACCAGTCAAGTCGGAGCTCGACGCAGAGTCCCTCAAGCTCATCAAGACCGCAGGCAACGGAGGACTCACACGCACCTCGCAGGCATGCGACCGCTGCCGCATCAAAAAGATCAAGTGTGACGGCAAAATCCCCAGCTGCACCAACTGTTTAGGCGTCGGCTATAACTGTCAGACCAGTGATAAGCTCACAAGAAGAGCTTTCCCGAGGGGATACACAGAAAACTTGGAGAAGAACCTGATCAATCTTCAGAATGACAATGCCCGCCTCATTACCGAAATGGAGTTGCTGAAAAGGGCGCAGGGGGCGTTCTCCTCCCCCTCCACCACTCAAACACACCTTGAAGATGATGATCGCTTTCAGGAAAATCCTGCTGCTGCTGCCCCTTCTCATGTCATTTCAGATGCTCTAACTGACGATGGACACGTTAAAAGGGAGTCAGTTATTATTTCACACGCTGCCACCACCGGCCAGTCTCAGACATTTGAGAAGCTCTCTGAAAATTTCTTCCGCTACGACAACTACATGGATAATGGCAACTACGTTGGCCTGAACTGCATTAACGTGCTGTTTAACCAGATGTTGGGCTGCATGGGACTCAATACCATCCAAGAGCTTAGCTATCCTGCAATCGAGGCTCCAAACATTCACAGCTTTATTATGACCAAATTTCTCTACAAGTTTCCTTCAAAGACAAATTTGGACCTTCTTATCTCGAACCATTTTGAGCACTTGAACATCATTCCAATCCTCGATGAGGACCTCTTTTTCAAGAACTACAAGCAGATGTTCAACTCCATCGACAACAAGACCGAGAACCTAGCTAACTTGTTACGTCAAATTCAAAGCAGTGGTCTCAGCGAGGATGACTCTTTGGTCTTCATTGCCACGCTGGTCGTCATCATCCAGCTGAACTGCTCCATTTTCAACGTTCATGAGATTCACAGGCTTGTAACTTCGATCAATCTCATGGTGAACATCACCATTCCTAAGTTCCAGCTACTGTTGCTCTCACTCCACCTTTTCCACAACAAGAACTGTTACAAGAATACTGTCATCAACTTGACAAACGTTGCGCATGCAGGAGTCCTCAGCCTGGGACTTCATCTCAACTACAACAACCTGAAACAACTCGATAATGAGTACAGCAATTCAAAGGAGGAGAAGTTCAGATGCTATGCTGTGAGATTGAAACTGTTCTGGAGCTTCTCCATCCTATCCAATATGTCTCAAATCTGGTTTGGCTTGCCACAGATAGGTTTTTTCGAAAGATTCCAAGTTCCAAAGTTAACCACCATCCTGAATGCTAACCAGAACTTGAGGGATACACTTTCTTTGATTGAACTTCTCGACAAATTCAAAGAAATCAACTTGATGTCCGTTGGGGAAGATCCACAAACGTTGAAAGAGTTGGACTCTTTTCTTGTACAATGGAGAAGAGATTGTGGGTTAAATAACCTGTTCAACTCTCTTTCAAGTGACAGATCTGATGAACACCAACAAAAGAGGACAAAGAGAGTCAAAACGTGTCTTTCTCATGAAGAAGTAATCAAAATTCAACTCAATCTGTTCTATCTCGGTCTGAGAATGTCGATTCATTTACAGACGGCCAATGATAAAGATAACATCCTCTCAGCACAGTCTGCCTATGTCGTGTCTTCGCTTGCTCGTGAATATTTGGCCTATATCATTATCCTGGACCGCAAGAGAGAGTTGAACAACTTGAACAACTTTGAATTCCATTTGGTGCCCATAAACTTCCTCAAGTTCTGCCTCATCTCGATGTTGAGCATCGTGAAGCTCTCTAGAGACCTCAACAAGGATGTCAATTTGCTCTTTAACGATTCGAATAAGCTTATGCTTCAGACACTTAAAGTGATAAAGAAGAGATATCCAGAGAATTTCATCCTGTTCAAGCGAATTGTGCAGTACGTCAAGAGTGAGTTCAGTTTGAATGACCCGGAGCTCGACTATGACAACTTGAGTCCAGGTCAGTCATCTTCGTTGCAAGTTGCCTCATTCTCCACACCAACACAGACCAACTCTTTGTTCAGTGATGCAAACTTTGATGCTTTTGGGAACAGGGACCCTAGTACGGTCTCTAATGCATCGAATGTCTCCACAATGTCCTCAATCTTTGGTACAGATTACACTACACATCTGGCTGGACAAAGCGTTGACTCCGATACTTCCTCCATCGATGAACTACCTGAGCTGGGGTCGAACTTGGAGCTGCTATTCAATTGGAACAGTAAAGATCAAGAGCTCAAGCCCTCGGAGAGTAAGACACCAGTATTGGCGTATGATCTCAACTATATCATTGGCAAATGAAAAAAAGGGTGCTAAGTCCCTCACAAACTTACTTCACATTCCAATTTCCAATTCCAAACCTTCTTATGATTTCGGTCTGATTTGTTCTTGCTTTACCTGTGTTTATTTATTGACATCATTATTTATGATTGAGCCATGTAGTTGTTGCAAATAGGTTGCATCCTATTTCCTAGGAGGAAAAAGTTTTAAGGCGTATAGAGGCCAATCTTGCCTATACTTATACTAGAAAGTTGAAACTGTAGCTACTGACAATGACTCAGGAATAGGTTTGAAAGGACATAATCTTTTTTCTTCGGTTGATGTTTTCCTTTAACAAGGAAGCACATTCCGTTGTATTGGAGCGTTTAGACGGATTCTGCCAAAAACCATCGGGTCAGCTGAGGATTAACCACACCGAGGCAGACACGTTGGATGCTATAAACAGATACATCTCCTAGCCCCATACACCGATAGACAAAAGCTCATTCATCACAATGAGGAGGTGGGGCGAGAGATTTGCGCTTCTTGCTATTCATTTAGTAGGGATCTTTTTCTTCTGCACTGGGTTCTTCCCGTCTAAAGTTGTGCTTTCCGGATATGGCCAATTCAGCAACGACGCGTTCGATCCAAAGTTTAACAAGGTTATTGTGATGGTTGTTGATGCCCTGCGAAGTGACTTTGTCTTTTCAGACAACTCGTCAATGCACTTTGTCCAAAGTTTACTCAGAGAAGGGTCTGCTATTGGGTATACTGCCTTCTCTAATCCTCCCACTGTTACGCTTCCCCGACTTAAGGGCATTACCACAGGATCCACACCGAACTTCTTGGACGCAGTGCTCAATGTCGTGGAGGATGACACATCTTCTGCACTGTCAAACCAAGATAGCTGGGTTAGGCAGCTGAAATTGGCTGACAAAAGAATCCACATGTTTGGAGATGATACTTGGATCAAGCTCTTTCCTGCCTTGTTCGATAAGACGGAAGGAACTAACAGCTTCTTTGTATCTGACTTTACAGATGTGGATAACAACGTTACTCGTCACCTGGACAGTGAGCTGACAGAGAAAAAGTGGGATTGTTTGATTTTACACTACCTTGGCCTTGATCATATCGGTCACAAAGGTGGTCCCAAATCTGTCTTCATGGCTCCCAAGCAAAAGGAGATGGACGGTATTGTGGAGAAAATCTACAACTCCCTGGACGATGACACCTTGCTTATCCTCTTGGGTGACCACGGGATGAATGAGATCGGTAACCACGGAGGTTCTTCCGCTGGGGAAACCTCTGCCGCTCTAGTATTCATCTCAAACAAGATCAGAGCATTGGATGCTGCCTTGAAATCACCGCTGCCATACAACGAGGCGTACCATTACTATAGAAAGATCCAACAAATTGATCTAGTGCCGACTTTGTGCAGCTTAATGCATATTCCTATCCCAAAGAACAGCTTGGGCGTTTTCATCAAGGAGTTTCTTCCACTGTGGTCATCCGACCAAAGAGAAACAGTTCTAAATGAAAATCTACTGCACTTCTACAATTTCGAAGCAGGTACTGCTGAATCTCTATCTGAGGCGGGAATTTATGATTACCTCACGCAAGTGCAATCAGAATTGACACGATCCGCTTCGAACTACAACTTGACAAATATTTACTGGGGACTCGCCCTTGTGCTTTTAGCATCTGCATTTAACGTTAGAAGATCAATGAAACTTTTTAAGAACCAAGGAGTTATTATGGTGTCCTTGATTTTGGCATACAGTCTATCGTCCGTTGGCAGCAGTTTGATTGAGGAAGAACATCAAATCTGGTGGTGGTTTGCTACTTTCTTTGCCGTGATATTCTGCTATGATAGACCTCTGCAGCTTGCTGCGCTACTCCTTTTGCTAAGACTTACAAGAGGATGGAACAACAGCGGACAAAAGTTTGTCGGTGATACTGTTTCGCAATATCTGGAGCAACACGTTAACTTTAAATGGGGTATCATCATTTTAACCATATCTACCTATGCGTTTAGCCTGAATAATGGTGGATTATCGAGACCTTATCCAATAACTGGCTTCATCGGGACGTTTGTTATAACGGCTTGCCTGTTTAACTTCAAGCTGCTTTACGCTCTTTCCAACGGAGATGTTATTCCAAAGCCACTGATAAACTTTGCTGCATTTTCCGTTGGCAATCGAGGCATTGGAAGTGCACAGGATGGTCTTGTTGACCTTTCAAGGGTTTTCTTCATTTTGGCGTTGAGTCTCCTGTTGATAAGATTGGGAACGCGTGTGATATGTGGAAATGTCTTCCGATTCTTTACTGATATCCACAACATCCTGTCAATGGTGCTCATGTTTCAAACTTCAACCAACAACGTTGGCCTATTCCTTGTGCTCTTCGGGCTCAAGAGCATGGTAGCTCACCTTTCTGGCAGTTTCAGAGGATATGACAGAGCTAAAGTTATTGGGTACATCACATTATCCCTTGTGATTCTTCAGAACCTGACTTTCTTCAGCTTCGGACAGACAAATTCCTTAAACACAGTTGATCTTTCAAATGCATACAATGGTATCAAAAGCTATAACATCTTTGCAGTGGGTGTTCTGACGTTCTTATCCAATTTCTCTGGTCCTATATACTGGGCGTTTGCATCTTTGCCCATACTGTTGGAGAGCGATGAGGGTCTTAATGTTAATAAGATGCATGCATTGGAAGCCATATGGACAGCGCACTCCCTCTTCTACAGCTTGAGTACGCTCACGGTACTCGCAAGCTGCTTTGCACAGAGATATCATCTCTTCATCTGGACAGTTTTCAGTCCAAAGCTGCTCTACACGATTGCATGGAACTTCTTTGTCAACTTTGCCACCGAGGGTGTTGTTCTAGCGCTAGCTGTTTATTCTTGAGTGCTAATCGGATGCCACCCATGTTGGTCTAATGTAGCTGGACAGTGTGGCCCCTACTGAATGGCGTTGGCCTGCACGCGCGCGTGCGCTCAGAAAAAATCCGTCCAAAAGTTGAAAGATGAGAGCAGAGAAAGGGCATTGACCATGTTCAGGCTTTCAAGGTCCTTTGCTGCAGCAAGAAGAACACTTTTCACATCTGCATCTCTTCGGAACGCAGTAGGAAAAGCCACCCAAGAGACTCCCAAACCTGTTGTGCAGTCATCATGTGCTGCCGGTACTGTGCTGAACTTGAAGATTAGAAAATCCGGCACTGAGCCAGTTGCCCTGGAAGACCACGACTATCCAGAGTGGCTATGGAATGTTCTTGATCACAAGAGCCAGGAGGCTAAGCTAGAAGCTGATCCAGCTAAGAAGGCTAAGAAACACATGAGAACTATCAACAAAAAGAAGATTAAGATGAACAACTTCATTGCCCAGATGTGATGTCAGTTGTTGTCTCAGAGTACTGATGAATCCCTGTACATATGCAATGATACGTTTACGAATAGTCCTATGGATTGTAGAGAGCTTGGGCCGGAAGCTATCGATCTGCTCCAGGCTGAGGGCGGAGAGCTGTTGAAGCGATCGGTCAAAAAAAAAACACAGCCATCAGAAGTGAACCAAAACAAACTTCACACAACCGCCCCCGACCACTGCTATTTCGTCCTGATGACCTTTCTCCAAAGCCTGAAGGATCAGGATATATTCAAGAGTGTGGCGCAGATGCAAGGAGCTGCCACGACCATTGAACATTCCAGGCTTGCGCAAAGAAATGGTGAGGAGTTGTTCCTTGCCCACCAGTCGACGATCAGATGCTCCAAAATCTCAGACTCCACAAGCTACAAGGTGCTAGACGTTCCAGAAATCAAGTTTGCTATCAAGGGGATCAAGATCAATAGCTCCGGAACGCTACTGGCTGCGTATAATGACGCCAACATTGTTGTTGTATCGCTTCCATCATCGAGCTTCATGACGACATCGGAATCGTTGATCTCCGTCAAGTCCTTTGTCATTGGTACTGGCGAACTAAGAAACACAAGCGTTCGTGATCTGAGCTGGAACCCTACTTCTCGCTTTGACTCTTCACTGGTCACTCTTTGCGAAGATGGTGTCCTAAGAACCTTTGATCTCAATGTCTCTTTGGACACGCCAGCGTCCGCCTATGACCTGAAGGTTTCCACAAGGAATCAGGTTGGCTATGCTGCAGACGTTGCAGATGATCCTGTATCCATTACATTTGGATCGTTGAGTTCACTTGCTGGAGCACTGACGCTCTATGTCCTGAACTCCGATGGCGATGTGTTCTCCATCTACCCGTTTTTCCCTATGAAGATTGTGGCTACGAAGGCGCTCATAGAGGACCTTCTCAATGAAACTGTACTAATGACCAACGCCACTGTCGACTCTGGCAACACTCTCCATGAGAGAGCGGCAATTAACCAACTGAGATTTGTCAAGCGTCTTTGGGACCAAGTTCCGACTGCGACTCTTGAAGTTAGGGGAACTCTGGAACTATGCGTTTTGCATCCAGATCCAAAGGATAAAATGATATTGCAAGGTCCTCACATAATCCAACCCTATCCGGAAGAGCTGTACAATGATTTGGCAATGGGTATTTCCACTATCAAGAGCGAGTCTGTCGATTTGCTCGCCGTGACGTATAAGTCAAGTGGTTTCTTGGTCCTTCTCCCCGATGTGAATACAACCATGAGGTTCCGGGACAAAGAGTTTGAGGAGTTTGTGATGACCAATGAAACTGGCGAATTTTCACCTATCTTGGTTACGCTGGAGTTTAAATCATCACAAAGTGCATCGCCTACGTATATCTCATCGATCAGTGATGAGCACAACTTTTTTATACAAAGAGAGAACACCATATACAAAGCAACATTGGGAAACTGGTCAAGGTTACTGGAGGATGCTTGCCTTTATGGTGAAGACAATGCATTTACGAATGTTGTTGAGTCGAGACTGATCACACAGCTGGATGTGTTAGCGACTCTGAAAACTGGAGAGACCTTTGAAGGTGTCACAATAGTTGAGAATGAGTTCGCTGAGAAGTTTGCTGGCCTACTAACTTCATCAAGCTTCCATATTTGTGACTTGCATCCGACTACATTGGACCGGGCCGAAGAGAAAACAATAGACCCAGACTATAAGACATTGCTAGGAGGACCGTTTTTTGAGATTGAGTCGCTAATCAAAGAGATGAAATCTATCAATATTCTTGCACCAACTGATTCAAGCTCTCCAATCCAAGCTAATGAGGGCGGCCTTCGTGATATGAACCACATCTCATCACAAGTTCTGAAAGGACTTGTTCCATTCCACAAAACTGCATTGAGTTTAAACCACAGAGTCGACAATCAGAAGATCGAGTTGGCAAGACAGCTTGATACATCGCATAACCTTATCAAGCGTCTCACCAATGTTACCAGCAGGGAGAGCTCCAACATTAAAGCCGTGAATAGCTTCATAGAACGTCAAGAGGCACTGAGCCAAAGATTTCAAAGACTTGCCGAAAAGCTTCAGGGGAGTGTTGACCTACCCCTAAGCACAGCTGAAAAGAGCTGGTTTAATGAGATACACAAACTTACACTGTCATTTAACAGAGATGCAAAGCAGAGCAGTGTCTTGCAAGGGCAACTGTCGTTTGTCAAAACAGAGATTGATTCGAAGAAGTTGGAATCCAATAGGGGATTTGAAAGTGTTCAAGACTGGGATGATATTAGCGACATATTGAAAGAAGGAAAGCTGATCATCGATCGCACATCGAAGAGTCTACAGACTAATATGTCAAAGCTTGAGTCAGGAATGAAGAAGACATATGTATGATGCTATATTTCAAAAAAATCCAACTCGTAGTTCATTATTCAGATATTATCTGCTCATCAAGGTGCTCACACATGGTCAGAAATCAGTGACGCGACCGTTGAAAGAGTAGTCCCCATGTCTGAGAGGGTCCTGCTTAGGCCCACCAACTTCACCTGTTTTCGGATTGACATCACCTTCGAACTCTGGAATAGTCTTGAAGTACTCAGGAGAGAAGTTGCCAATGTCTACACCAGCCTTGTCGATATATGGGGCAGCTGTGGAGTCATTATCCTGGGCAAGAGAGGCATTGTATTCGTCGATCGCAGCCTGAGAAGATGCGATCTTCTGGAGACGCTCAAACTCCTCTTGCTCCTCCTTAGGAAGCTTTGGCGGCCCTGGAGCTATACCAAAATCCGACTTGGACGAGTATAGACGCGAAGCTAATGGTAGCCTGGCGATGGGAGCGATGACTCGGGTGATTTTCAGCATGGTTGAGAGCTTGCAAGCTGTTTGAAACGAATCGTTGATTGCCACCATAATAGGTGTGGGAAAGATCTCATCAGTTACCCGGCTGGCATGCCGATCAAAAATTTCCCGCCCACAGGCATCTGCGACTGACCGAATAGTGTCTACTCTGAAAACAATTACGGCTACAGAAGTGTCCGGCAAGATGGCATCACAGAAGGACAAACAAGTGGTATCCGCAATGTCCAAGCTTGCGCCTGTCATCAGAGCGTCTGCGGGGCTCGCATCCAATGACTTAAACTTCTACAAGAGCCTTGATCAAAGCATCGCACAGCATAGCGATTCCTCATCAGCTGCCATCCTCAAGCTCGTCAATGATCTTGTATCGTCAGTGGATTCAACTGATATCAATGACGTTGACGATAAGATGGTAAAGGAAAGCTGGTCGGTGCTCAGTAATATGGTTGACAGTTTCTTGGAGAGATCAGACATAGCCTTCGATGGACTGAGGAAGACAAGTTCCGGAGAAAGCCCTGCGAAGCAAGTTACGTACCTGGATGATTCTTCCAGCATCCCATCCAATACCGCCACGCCAAAGAGACAGGATAAGCCGCAGACGAGGTTCAAGACTGCAATTGATAATAATGAATCGCATCCGTTCAAGCCTCTTCTCACATCGAAACCACATGCGCTGACCCCACTAGAAGAAGCATTTCAGCTGACAGAAGCGGAAGAGCACGTTCCGGGTCATTATAAGCAGCCCTATGAGACAGAAATATTGACTCAAAGCTATAATGATGAGATCCTGGAAAAGCGCGAGCCACAGCCTTATACTAACTGGGAGTCTACAGATGCCGTCTGGGTTGATTCTGTAGAAGTACTCAAGGAGATGCTTGAACAGTTGGAGCAGGCCACTGAAATTGCCGTGGACCTGGAACATCACGACTATCGATCTTACTATGGTATAGTTTGTCTCATGCAGATAAGCACCAGGGACCAGGATTGGCTTGTTGATACACTGGCTTTGCGCGAGGATCTTCAGGTACTCAACTCTGTATTTTCCAACCCAATGATCACCAAGGTTTTTCACGGTGCCTTCATGGATATCATTTGGTTGCAGAGAGACTTGGGGCTCTACGTGGTTGGTCTTTTCGACACTTACCACGCTTCCAGACAGCTGGGGTTCCCTAAACACAGTCTTGCTTATCTGCTGGAGAGATTTGCGCATTTCAAAACTTCCAAGAAGTACCAATTGGCTGACTGGAGAATTCGCCCATTGACCAGACCAATGAGAGCTTACGCTAGATCAGACACACATTTTCTGCTCTATATCTACGATGAACTCAGAATCATGCTTTTGGAAGCTTCAAAAATGGAGAAGGTGCTTTTCGAATCTAGGAACGTCGCCGTTAGAAGATACGAGTATTCCAGATTCAGACCAACCAACAACCAGCCGAACGTTGTCTCTTTGATAGAGAAAGCTGATCCTTGGAAAAGCTTACTGTACCAATACAACCTGCCGACTTCAAGGGAGAAAGTTGTGCAAGCCTTATACGAGTGGAGAGACAATACCGCAAGAAAGGAGGATGAATCTCCTCGATACATCATGTCCAACCAGGTTCTTGTATCTTTGGCGTCGCTCGCTCCAACGGATGCTGCTGGCGTTCTCTCATCAAGTACGACCTTGACGGAGAGTGTGCGTAAGAACTGCAAACATATTGCAGATTTGATCGCTCAGTCATTGAAGGACACGGAACTTGAAGACATTCAACTGATGAACGATGCAACGACCAATGTCAAACACCACGAGGAAGAAGAATTGACTCTTGACGCTGTGCTAACAGGTGAGGCTCTTTTCAGATCTATCACCGAATTCGAAGGCGCCTTTGCACACTTTAAGAAGCAATCTCAGGTGATGAGTCGCAACATGCTGAACCAGCCAACAGCAATTCAATACAGCCGGGGTCAGCAGCTATCAGAGGCTGTGCCAAGGGATGCGGAAGGACGCAGATATATGGTAGAGAGATTGCTAAACAAGTTCACGAATGCGCCGACCCTGCCGTCGGTTGAATTAGACGCCGAACCTGAAGCCATCGTCGCGGATACCGAAACACCGTCGGTCGCCGTGCCAGCTGATGACCTAGATGGGAACGAGAAGGAAGTTGAAGGACCTTCTGATATGTTCAACAACTCTGAGGACATCATCGTCTTGAAACAGAAACAGAAACAGAATAAGCAAAATAAGAGAATTGATAAGAGGGGGGAGGCATTCGACTACGACTCTGCGGAGAAGGTCATCCAGGAGCCAACGAGACAAAGAAGAGAGAAAAAACGGCCATCCACTAAGTTTGACCCTTACACAAAGGAGTCTGAGGGACCAAAACCGGCGAAGAAGCAGTCGAAGCCTCAACAAGGAAAAACAGCCTCCTTCTTTGAAAAGAAAAGAAGATGTTGATCCCATTGCCTATTGTTTTTTCTAGCATATTTAACACACCAATAGCATCGCTTATTCTATCGTACGATTTCTAAAGTTTATTCAAATGTACTTCTTGAGCTCTCTGAGTCTGACAACAGCTTTCTCCAAGACCTCATCGTCCTTACAAATAGCGAAACGGAGTAGATTCTCAGCAGCCTTCTCATGCTCCTTGATGTAAAACTCAGTAGGGGGAATAGATACAACACCAAGCTCATTGATCAGCCAGTAAGCCAATCTGAAGTCCTTCGCACGGGACTTGAACTCTTCAGGGTAGACGTAGTCCACTGGGATCTTCACCTTGGAGAAGTCGACAAGCAAGTAGTAGGCCCCCTCCGCAATGGTGTATGGAAGACTGAGCTCCTCCCAAACCTTGGTAAAGATCTCATACTTCTTGACATACTGGGCGCGGGTCTTCTCAAAGTAGCCATTGTTTGCTGATTCAAGCAGGGCACTAGCACACGCCTCCTGGAGTGGAGCTGGAGTCGAGAAACAAATTCGTGTGTGTGCCAAAGCCGCATACTTAACGAGATCTGGGTTCCCAATGACCCAGCCAATTCTCCATCCGGTGGCAGCGAAGGATTTACCAGCTGAGAAGATGGAGAAGGTTCTTTCATTGAACTCAGGTGAAAGGGTTGCAATCCTTGGGAACTCATCTCCATAGTAGAGATTCTCATAAACCTCATCAGAGATGATCAACACGTTGTGTTTGACCGCGAGATTACCAATTTTTGTCAGTTCTTCTTTAGTGAAGACCTTGCCGATCGGGTTATGCGGGGTATTGAGAAGAATGAACTTCGTCTTTTTGGTGATAGCAGCCTCCAATTCGTCAAAGTCAATTGTCCACTCTTCGCCCTTGACATTGCGTTCCGAGATCTCCTTTGGTGTATGCAATGGTACGTAGACAACCTTTCCACCTGGAATCTCAATGTTGGAGATATATTGGTCAAAAAACGGTTCAAAAACTATCACTTCGTCACCCTTCTCCAGGAAGCCTGTGAGAATCGTCAGAAGTCCCTCATTAGCGCCAGTGGTAACCAGGATCTCGTCAAGTTTGACCTCTCTGCCATAACGCTCAGTGTAAGTCTTGGAAATGGCATTCAAGAGACTTGGCTTTCCTCTGGTATGCGCATACTGGTTGTTCAAAGGAACATCGAGAGCAGACTTGACAGCATTGATGGCGAAGTCTGGAGGGGAGTAGGAGAAGAAGCCCTGGCCAAGATTGATGATCTCCCTATCGGCCTTCGATGCTGCGTGTGCGGCGGACTCATTGATAAGACTCCAGACGTCCTTTCCTGAGGCATTGAAGTAGGAATTATGAGATGGAAGCTTTGTGGACATTGCTCTGGTCAGTTGTTTAACTTGGATGAACTTCTTGAACATAAACTGCGGAAGAGAAAAAGAGAAGGGCAGGTTCCCAGCGCTTATGAGTCTTGCGAAATTGTGGCTCAGATAGGTCGGATCAAATTCGTAATATCATTCGAGCTCCCGGAGAAGCGCCTGTATTAGGAAACAGAAATAACAGACACTCACCATTGCCTCATGATAGCTTGATATCAAGCCCTGACATGCTTCAGCACTTTTGCACTTCTGTGGGCGTGCAGATCCGATCTGCGGTCCAGATACAGTGGCTTATCACAAACCCCAGAGCGATAACTTTACCACCACTATCTACACACGAAGGCTTAACCACAGCAGATGGTGCCAGTCAAGAACAATTGAATCGACTTCATTGTGGTAGACAAATACCAAATTCTCTAGTGATCTTAGGGTGAAATGCACTTGTGGTATGATATTACGGTAAGGAAGTTGTGGCTACGCGCTCCATACACTTTCGAGTCTCTGAAGGTAACCGCGGGCCGTACATGCTCTGTGCCTTGTGTCAAATAAACAGTCTAAGGTTGATATTGCAACCACGAATGAACTGACCAAGAAGTTTGATGTCAGGATTTGCGATCATGAATAGTGCTCTCATGTTGGCTGAACAATGAATGAGGCGGATCAACCTCAACGTGACTCAGGGTCATTGGGCCACATCGCTGGTTATTAACTTTGCTGGCCTTGTATCATGTTGAGGGCTTGAAGAGCAGATGGTTTCGTACCGAAGTTATCGAAAAATCCGGTGCGCCAAATGTTCATAGGAGCTCTACAATCACTTTCATCTTGGTGAACATAAGGATGTCCACCTGCGATCCGCTATGAAAAGTTCAATTAGACCACAACAAGTCCCGGTGATCTTCTCTTCGTGGCGGACGATTCGTAATGAGTCTCTGATTGCGATGTAGCCAAGGGCTTCTCGAAAGCTTACTGATCTACTTTATGGGCTGCATTTTCAAGCATCGAAAGCCGCAAGCCATCAGCTGAAAAGATCTCATTCTCAGTTCGTTCTTGCCCAGTGCCTCGAGTACGAGTGAGGGAATTCTTGTGTTTCTTTATCATTCACTAAGCCGTACAACTATAGTACCGATCTCCAGTGAACTACGTAACGGGGCGGGGCCTCATAGAGCGCTTAGTGACCTCCTTCTAGACAGGTGTTCCCCGTTTCAATCCGCAATTACTCTGCTCATGGTAATGAGCTTTGAAATGATCTTACATACCAAACTCGCAAGTGGGTGTTTCAACTCTTTTCGCAGACGCCGTACAAGTGAGGAAGAGACACAAAACAAGCCCATTAAAGCAGCAAGAGGGTATCTGATGCCCATTATTGCACATCCAGATCCCATCCCGTCTTGGACGAACAACGCACTGCGCAGGCTACAGCGCGAATTTTGTCGCCAGTTTAACGGATCGAGAGCCCTGAAGGGCACCACAACCTCCGATGCTCAAAACCACTTGCGAACCTGGCATCGCAAACGTCTGCATAGACAGTCACTCTTGGAAGGTAATAATTAAGTATTTATGGGACGAGATATGATAAGGTTTATTACCTTGAAAGCACGCGTGCATGCATGTCTCAGACAATTCAAAGCTGCTGGGTCTGCTGATACCCAGTTGAGCTAAGTGTTGGAGAACGAGGCGTGGTATACTGTTGGATACACAGATTGGAAGGATACGAATTACTTCATATCTAAGGAAGCAGCCATTTGTCTGCTCGGCTACATAGGGAACTGCTGGGCACTCTTTCTATTATGTTCAATGTAGCAATTCATCGAAGTGGCGAGCTCACTAGGCTCGTATGTGTTGGAGGGAGGTCACATACGTTTTAAGTGTATTTGCCATTCAATCAGTTAGCTCATTAAAATACTTAGCTATACAAAGCAGGACAAGCAAGCTCCTTTTATAGCCACGCAGCCATGGTCATAGATACGAAACTCCTTTCGTATCTCTCATATCTATGCCAACTGCATATCATACCTTCAATTTCACATTTAAGGTTCGTGCTTATGCATAACATGAACCCAAGTTCCAACAACTGACAGGTGCGTCAGCGTGAGGAGTGCATCCAGTCCGTCTTTCAAGATAAACCTTATCGGATCCCAAGTTTATATCATATCACTGTTTCAGATTCCTTTGTTTCATCATAATCTTCAACAGTGGCCTAACCAATCCTTGGGTCTAATCATATCCTCCAACACCCTCTCTTGATTAGACAAGCGGTTACCTTCCCACATCACACTGTTCTCTGAACTGAACAAACGCTGGAGCACTCAGGCTTTTGGTAAAAATATCAGCAACCAGATCTGTCGTTCCCATATGTTAGCTTGACGACTCCCTTTGCAACTTGGTCTCGAATATAATGATGTCGGATGTCAATATGCTTAGTCCGTTGGTGATACGAATCATGCTTGGATAACATTATGGCCGATATGTTATCTTCGTGGATAGTCGCTGGTGATTCGAGCGTGACACCAAGATCTTCGAACAAACGTATCAACCACACGACTTCCTTAGCAGTCTCAGACAGTGCAATATACTCAGCTTCAGTCGAGCTCAAAGCAATCACTGGTTGCTTCTTTGATTTCCAAGCGACTGCAGTACCTCCAATTCTAGTTACGAATCCAGAGGTAGACTTTCGTTCGACCAAGTCATTCCCATAGGACGCGTCTGAGAACGCATCAAACACAAGAGAACCGTCCTTCTCGAACACTAACCCAGTGGAAGCTGTTCCTTTCAAATACTTGACCACTCGTAAAGCTGCCTTCCAATATGTTACCGTTGGATCAGACAACTTTCTTGATAAGAGAGAAACAGAATATGCAATAACTGTTGTCGCTGCAAACATGAGTTTCCCTATGAGTGAGCGGTATAGAGAAGCGTCGTACTTCTCAGAATCATCTCTAGCGGACTCAAAGCCTGGCGAAATTGGAATGTCTGCAACGTTTGCATCTTGAAGGCCTAGTAGTCCTTCATGTCCACCTTGATAATTCCTTGGTTCTGCGTAATGTTCATGCCCAAGAACTTCTTAGCCAATCCCAAATCTTTCATTTTAAAACTCGAGAACAGCAGTTGCTTGACCTTCGCAAGTTCTTTCTCAGTCTTAGTAGCAATGAGCAGATCATCAACATATAGTCCAAGTAGGATCGGACCTGATGGAGTCTTTTTCACGTACAGACAGCTCTCAGCAGAATTCTTCACAAATCCATTCCCAAGTAACACTTTATCCATGGTCTTGTTCCAGATCATAGGACTTTGTTTCAAGCCATAGATGGACTTGCGAAGTCTGTAAACTTTACCACTCTTTTCGTATTTCGAGCCTGGTGCTACCTTCATGTAAATCTCTTCATCAAGTTTCCCGTTAAGAAATGCGGTAGTAACATCGAACTGGTGGATTGGGAGTTCAAACTTAGCAGCAACACCGATCAGTGCTTTTATACTGTCGTACCTGATCACAGGAGAGAATGTCTCTGTATAATCAAATCCATATTTTTGACTAAAGCCCTGAGCAACCAACCTGGCCTTGTGTCTGCCGTCAGCCTTAACTGTGAACACCCATCTAGACCCGACTGGCTTGCGATCTGGAGGTAGTTCCACAAGTTCGAAAGTCCCATTCTCAGCATGTGCATCCTTTTCGTTCTTACACGCCTCCAACCAAAGATCCTTATCTTCGCTTTGCTCAATTTGTTTAAAGGTACGCGGAACTTCACATCTAGCTGCACCTTTCTCAGCAGCAATGAAGCACGTCGCAGCAAGATTAATCGAACCTTTGAAACGCTTTGGATTGTTCTCACTTGTACTTGTAACCAGAGATACTGTCATATCATTTCCAACCGAGCCCCCACCATTAGGGACCCACTCTTGATCACCATCGTCTAGTGCATCATTTGGACCATCATCTTGTAGATCATCACTACCCTCTATATCCATCTCTTGATCTAAGGATGGTGCTAATACCATATATCTGTTAGCAGGACCAGAGGGAACAGATAAGGCTTTGGAAGCCGGTGACCGAGCACGCTTGTGACTGCGACGAGATCCAGAAGCTTGTTGCCACACATTCCGGTCGGTCACTGGGACCGAAGGAGACCAGTCTCGCCCATCTGAGCTGTCCGACAGATCAACACTGTCAGTTCCGTTAGCTGAGATGTCATGCACCTCAGACTCAGACTCAGCTGGAACGTCAGCTGTTGGTAGATCAGGTATAGCATTCAAGGAGTCCTCTTCATGAACCGCAGATGCGTTAGCGTCAACGTCCTTGAATTCCGGACGAGGAGGACAATCCTCCTGGGGTGACGATGAAGCGACCTCGGCTTCCTCCATAGTCACAGACGAGTCAGCAACGTCTGTCGCCGGCAACTGACTCTCGGACCGGGGTGATCTGATGCTGGTGGTAACCTTAACACTGTCTTGGGCTTTGACTGTGGGAGAGTACACTCCTCCACCTCCAGGTCCGCCTGCAACACCAACAGCCCTGGAGCTAGAGCTGTAGCTTTTATAGACTTTGTCAGTCAACACCAATCCCTCTTTAAACGGAAAATTAGTCTCGTCGAATCTTACCTGGTTCGAAACCACAACACTGTGGGTACGGGGATCAAATAACCGATAAGCCTTGCGATCATTATCGTAACCCAAAAATACACATGGAACCGCCACATCAGTGAGCATACCCTCTCTTAAGGTGGATGGGATCAGGGCGTAAGCAGTATACCCAAACGTACGAAGATGCCCCGAGCCCGGGTTTGTCTTGTACCAACGTTGGTACGGAGTCACATTGCGAATCGATCGGCATGGTAGCCGAGTGATGAGATATGTTGGAGGGAGGTCACATACGAGTTCAGTGTAGTTGCCATTCAATCAGTTTTCTCATTAAAATACTATAGAAAGCAGGGCAAGCAGGCCCCTTTTATAGCCAAGCAGCCCATGGCTGCGTCATAGATACGAACTCCTTTCGTATCTCTCATATCTATGCCAACTGCATATCATACCTTCAATTTCACATTGAAGGTTC
>PPLI02000025.1:0-132481 GCA_003707745.2 Williopsis misumaiensis
GGGGTAAAATCCCCCACGCACACATAAAAGGGACAAAAGGCAGCCGCACAACCAGCCGGTTTATCTGTCACTCAGTCGGTCGCTGGTCAAATCGGAGCTGCACATCAATGTCATTCGAAGCAGCCCTCTACGGCGCCGCAGCGTCCATCACCGCGAATACCCTGGTGTACCCTCTTGACCTGGTCAAGACCGTTATCCAGACACAGACCGCAGATGAAGCCAAGTACAAGAACTCGCTGGACTGTTTACGAACCGTCTACAAGACGCAGGGGGTCAAGGGCCTCTACAGAGGACTGGGGTCGTCCGTTCTGTCCTCAGCAGTGCAAAGCTTCACCTATTTCTATTGGTATTCGGCCGTGCGCAAGCTATGGTACCGTCTCAAATTGAGCCATTTCCGTAGAGTTATCGCCAACTCGACCCCAGAGGAGCTGCTGCTGGGGATGGTGGCTGCAGCCTTGGGCCAAGTGTTCACTGCACCAATTAGTGTCGTCTCCACGCGTCAGCAGGTTGCGGTTGAGAGCAATAAATCCATGCTCGAGACGGCAGGCGACATTGTCAAGGAAGATGGACCATCGGGACTATGGAGGGGGCTCAAAGTGAGTCTTGTACTGACAGTGAACCCTTCAATCACTTACGCCACGTTTGAAAGACTCAAGGTGGTGTTCTTTCAAGGAAGACAATTCCTGAGCCCGCATCAGAACTTCCTCCTTGGAGTCATTTCCAAGATGCTTGCCACGGTGGTGACGCAACCTCTGATCATTGCAAAGGCTATGCTTCAGAAGAACCAGGACAAGACGAATGCGGATCTTGCGTCGTTCCAATCTGTATTGAGATATCTTGTCAAGACTGAAGGTGTCGCGTCGTTATGGAAAGGCATCAAACCACAACTGACCAAAGGTGTGTTGGTACAAGGGTTTGTGTTCATGTTCAAGGATCAGATCACACAGTATACAAAGATCTTGATCCTTCTGTTAAAGATTCAACGCGCAAGGCTGCAACAGGGAAAGTTGTCGTGATGTATCAATCCAGTAAGCAATAGGAACGCTTACTATCGACGCACCAAATCATATATATATATATATATATATATATATATATACAGTTTATGACCACAGCATCACCTGTTTATCAGTACCACTTGTCACTAGCACTTCTCTGTTCGCACACACCAGGGCACTTTTGATACGCCCGTCATGACCCTTGAGTTCAGTCACAACTTCACCACTGCGTAGATCCATGCCTCTAATGATTCCATCGTCACCAAATATCCACACGCCGGTTCCATCAGCGCGGAAGATGACCTTACAGTGACTGAACTTATCCTGTGGAGACGGCGTAACCAGATTCATGAGAATCACTCCCCTCTGCGTCGGCGTGCTCAGCTCTTGTGCAGATGTATTATTAAGTGATCCAACGCCTTTGGACAGGACGAGCTCGTGGAGATCAGGTGCCTTTGTAACAACAAGGCGCATGAATGGGATGTGCGACGTTCCCACCACGACAGTGGTACCGCTCTCAATGGATGGAGAGGATACACCAATAGACATACCGGTGAACCCATGCGTGGAAAACTCTGCATCGTTCAATGATACCCTGGTGAGCTCCACAAGAGATTCAAGACAGCTGAAGTATGTTAACTGCGATGAATCCATTCTGGTGACCAATGCAATCGGGACGGACCCTAATGAAACGACTTCCAATGCCGTAGCGTTCGATAAGAGCTTGAATTCAGAAAGCATAGCCAGCTTGTCATCCTCAAGCGTATGTACCCTGAGGTATGAGTCCCATCCAATGGAGAACATGAGATTGCCCCAGACTTTCAAATCGGTGACCAATCTCGCATGCAATTGATGCTGTGCAACAGGCTTGGGTTCGTCATCCTCAAGACTCACCAACTTCACCACACCATCCATCCCACAAATGAGCACACGATCCTCACCAATAGGGTAACAACACTTCAGTACGGAGCCGGAGATATCAGGGTAGGACCTTATGATCTTCCCCCTCATGTCGATGCACTTCAATCCTCTCCCGCAGCTGAGGAATACAACATCACGGTCATGCAATCTACCCTGTGATGAATGTATGACCAGTTCCCCGCTAAGAACGATCTCGCCTTTCAGCTCTTCCCCCAATGACCACGATGGGAACATGTGCCCATTTTCAACCTGGTTGTTTGGCTTGCTATCATCCAGCACGTTGCTATGCGATAGATATGCGACCCTGTCCTGGATGATTGTTTCTAGATGTTCGTAGTTGATCTGCGGTTGTACCCCAACGTGCGACTCCAGCGACCTTAGCGTATCGTAGAAGCCTCTACGGCGTAGATAGTCTGCTATCAATGGATCTGTGAGCGGCATTTGTCTATCAGTTGGCTGTATGGAATCAAAAGTACGCAGAATTAGTACCTATCAGCTGGGAGCCCTATGCAACACCTCACGTGATACTTCCACAGCCCTAGCAGTTACAATCTGTCAAATGTACGGGTGTTCCCCCCTGTTCTTCCTGTTTTTCACCACCTGACATTCTGTAATGTCCGGATGTTCTGCCTTTGAGATCCCCTTAACTATGGGGAATTCGCGAACGTTGGCAGTCCCCACCGGGCGGCCTGTGGAGCTCTCTGGCTGAAAAAGACTTTTTTCAACGCTTCGGACTCTCATTCACAAAACATCAACACAAGACAAGATGGGTAAGGGTAAGCCAAGAGGATTGAACGCCGCCAGAAAGTTGAGAGTCCACAGAAGAAACAAGTGAGTACCACGAGAAAAGAGCAGGAGCGATGGCATCGCCCGGTGTCCCTTTGGAATGTTGTTTGTGTGTCGACACTTGATGATGGAGACATCCAACTAAGAGGACCACAAGGAGGACAAGAAGATCCAGCTACCGGGGAGGCCACTACACACCACCGTTACCTTTCAGATCAGTATACTAACAACGTTATAGCCGTTGGGCTGAGCAGTCTTACAAGAAGAGATTGCTAGGAACTGCTTTCAAGTCCTCTCCATTCGGTGGTTCTTCTCACGCTAAGGGAATCGTCTTGGAGAAGATTGGTATTGAGTCCAAGCAGCCAAACTCTGCTATCAGAAAGTGTGTCAGAGTCCAGCTCATCAAGAACGGTAAGAGAGTCACCGCTTTCGTGCCAAATGACGGTTGTTTGAACTTTGTCGACGAGAACGACGAGGTTTTGCTCGCCGGATTCGGTAGAAAGGGTAAGGCTAAGGGTGATATCCCAGGTGTCAGATTCAAGGTTGTCAAGGTTTCCGGTGTCTCCTTGTTGGCTTTGTGGAAGGAGAAGAAGGAGAAACCAAGATCATAAACGGTTTCGTCCTGCGTGATGATTGTATATTTGTATGCACGATAGTAATTTACTAAGGACTTGCTTTGTACTGCTGCTGCTCTTCACTTCCAATGAAATACTAGTGTACATTACTGGTCGTTAGATTATGTACCCATGCCTCTGCCCTCAATACTGATACCACCCTTTTTCGAAGAGTGTCTTTTCGAAAGCTTTTGGTTGATTCTCTTGAACTGATCGTCTCTGTTCAACGATGATCCCACTCCTGCTGAGACAATAGATTGTTGTACCCTGTTGACATTCGACTTCGGAGCAAACTTGTAGTCGGTAACCGTTGGTGCTGGTGCAGCAGCTCTGTTTCTTCTGGCGGCCTGCTGTTCATAGATCGATTTCTCAGCCTCACGCTTGGCCTTCTCCTCCGCGGTGAGCCTATGAGGTCTGCTCTCCTTCTCCTTGAGCCTTCTAGCATCAAAGTCCACGCTGTGGATGCGCTTGTCCCTGTAGTTGTCACTTGCACCAATGATTGGTCTCGTCCAGTCTGAGATGAGCTTGTCCGCAACTCTTTTGATCTTTGGTTCGACGCGCTTTGACTTTTGGTAGAAGAGAAGGATCTTTCCAATTCCTGACTCTCTTAGGTGGTTTGTATTGATTGGCAACTTGAGCAATGCGGTGAAAAGTGTCTTTTGGATCTCGTACGATGGCAAAGATGCATCTGGCAGTGGTTCCAGCCATTGTCTGAGCTCCGCAAGCAAGTTATTGTCGAGAATCACCTCCGCGAGGTTCACCTTGCTGAGGACACTGCGCACCTTGGGTAGCAGTTGCACTTTGTTGACGGCGATTCCGGAACCGTTCTCAATTAACTCTGCATCCTTCTTTGCTGCACTATCCATCTGTTGTTTCAGGATCTGAATCACCTCATCGTCATCATTTGTAAGATCATGTTCATCCTTGCGACGTCTAATCTTCGGTCTCTTGAGGGCACGTTCGAATTTGGCCTCAAGGTTTTGACGTCTCTTGGACGCCTCATCCATCGTTTCACGCACCTCTGGAATTACATGCCCTTCCGTGTCAGAATGCGATTCCTGGCGCTTTTTGATTGGCTGTGACGCGGATGGCGACATGTTCTTTCGCTTGCTTGCCTTGAGACGGGACACCTCCGCGTAGTCAAGGACACCATCCTCTTCCACGTCTGAAAGGTCATGGTCAGGCTCATGTGCTGGATCTTCCAAGTCAGGATCCACTGCATTTTCAGCATCCACTGCCATATCAACGGCAGCGTCAGAAACAGTCTCAGGAACCTCGGAGTCGCTCATTTTGTCTCCTGTTCTTGCCTTCGGTCTACCAGCAGTTTGTGCTTTCAGCTCAAATTTGAGGACGCTTGCCAGCAATTCCGGGGTGGCAAACCCCCCACCGCCACACTTCCGACCTTGGTTCATTATATGGCTGGAGGGGACTTTTCCAACAACGATCACCGTCAACGTTACTCACTACCTATTAATCTCATCCACTACAATGTTCGGAGGAGGCCAGCCACTGTCAGACGAGCAAAAGAAGCAGCACCAGGCTGCTACCAACAACACCCTCACCACCTCCCTCGCCATCGCCGGTGCCCTCTGGGTCGCCCCAATCATCTTCCACTTTGTCCAGAAGCAGTTCAAGTGAATGTCATACACGGTGGGTACCTGTACATATATTGAATCAATTGGTTATGTTGTATGTTCGCGGTAGACCCGTGCGGAACGTTGGTGTTTCGGTGAGCAAGCTGACGTTGAAGATGTGTCTCTTGAAGGTTTGCTGCATCACCTTGTAGTGCTGCTCAATGAATGATTTCATGATCGGGTTATATTCCGATGCAATCTTGGGGTGACACCACGTTCTTGTGAACTTGTCATACGTGAAGCCCTTGAAGCGATGCAGATATAAGCTGCGTCTCTTATATTCCCTGAGCAACAGCTGCTCGATATTTTTCGGGACGTACACCACTGCTCCTTCGAAGATGGTTGGAATCAACGGCGTGAGCTCTTCCACGTCGTAGAAATGATAGTCCTTACAGGAGATTAGTGAACCCTGTAGCATTAACTTGTTGGCTTTCTGCTGGATCTCTGACTCATAGGACTCTAACTCTGTCACAACGTCATCGTGATATGGATTGAAGATCTTGTAGAACTCTGCTCTTTCTTCCTCATCGAACGAGTCGATGATATCCATACGTGAGAGCTCTGATGTGAGGGTGGTGATGTCAATGTAGAGTCCGGTGTCGATGTCAATGAACCTTGCATCGATCTTGTTGTCCGAGTTCCGTTCTCTTGATGCAAACCACGGATTGACGTCAATGAGATATGATCCAATGGCTTCATGGTCGTTGTAATCAACCACCAAGGTTTGGTTCAACTTCACAACTTCTGCAAACGATTTTGCAGTTACTTGAACATCCAAGTCATCATCCCATGGGAAGATCAACCCGTTGAAGAAGTATCCCAATAGATTCCCGTGGGCAAGCCATGTGGTGATCCCCCTCTTCTCAGTGAAGCGAGCCCACGCTCTAATGATCCTATGGAGAGTAGCCACACGGTCAATGGGCAGCAGCTTGGATTCATAGAATCGAACTTCGTAGTGAGCAAGTCCCTTCTGGTTCAGTAGAACACCTTCTTTAAAGTATCGAAAGTGCGTCATCTCTTGGTGTGGTATCCCCAGCTTGAAATCTTCAGCAGTGAGGTCAATGGCGTTATAATCCCGTACAAGGCGGGCCTGATGAAGCGTTGAGTTAATGAAGTCGGGTACTGAATCAATCTCTTGAGCCTGGTGTTCCAGAACGGACTCTTTGCAACCAAACATTACCGGATATAGGTCCAGTCCTTCCTTCATCAAAATAACAGCACTGAGCTTGTGTTGATCCAGCCAATACCGTCCCAATTCTGTCTTCCCGGTGATATTCAGCACATCTCCCCACCCCCTGACCGGTATCACCTCGTCATTAGTGCTCGCAAGGTACTGAAGAACACCCAGTGGGAACTTCCTCGAGTCATATGATTCGCCAAAGTGCACGCCATCAAAAGCAGATTTGTCCTTCAAGAGAGTATAAGGTGCAGTGACGATTTGTGCACTTCCTTCCTCTTGGCTTCGTTGCCTATACCAGAATGCCAGCCCTAGTGCAAGCACCAGCGCCAGCGGTGTTTTCATCTCTTGGGGCCTTGTTGGTGCAAAGTGTTGATGCAGACAGAGTAAACGCCAGCCACAATGATTTGGCGACACAATAAACTACAGCCAAAAATGTAACGGGCCGCCAGGTAGAAAGCCAGTGTCTGAATAAATAGTATAAATAGAGTAATAAATAAACTACAAAGAACCCTCCTTCTTTGCCAACTCGTACGCATGGAGCGAAGGACGGTCCTCAATGTTTGGCTTGTACAGAGGCTTCTCCTTCAAGTGGATCTGTTCGCCTCCAGGGATGACTTTTTCCAACTTTAACGAGTTAAAGACACAACTGTTTAACAGGGTCTCTGCCTTTCTGCATTTGAACAAAGCGTGGTTGTTATTCTCCAGGCATTGCCAATGAAGTCTGAACTGATCGGCACAGTTGGCATTGAGGTCCGCAATGACGGAACTTGCACATCGGGTGACTCTGCGGCCCTCTTGGAGGCATGCAAACTCACCATCGACGTTTTGGTCCCTGCATAGCATGAAGTCGTCGTTGTAGTCCTTACAACGTGCACCGATGAAGAAGGCTGCCGACGCCAAGGGCGCACTAGTCGCCCCAATCTCGTCCACGGATGGGATGCCCTTGGGCATCGGCGTTGGGTCCACCAGCCACGCGTGGTTAAGACTCGGATCCCTCTTGTTGGCCATTTTCGATTGAGTTTTAGGTGGTTTGTTTGGTGGTTTTAAGGAGGTTTTGCAACGTTGTGGGGTCGAAATATCCGAGTAGAGGGTGGATATCGGAATTGCTTCATTGGGAAGTCAACAAATCTACCGAATCTTGATCCAAAATCGCACGTCAGGCCGCTAAACAAAAGCTTGAGGCCCCATCAATTGGCCATCAAAGACAGCTTGAGGGCGTTGCCACACAAACAGGACATATGTTTGGATCCAACGCTTCGGGGAACTCTCTTTTCGGTGCCAACAAACCCGCCACAGGCGGCTTTGGGGCCCCTTCATCGGGGTTCAGCCTGAACAACAGCACTACAACAAACACGACCGGACAGTCCTCTGGCGGTCTCTTTGGCGCTGCCCCAGCTGCTCCTACGCTCGGTGCCTTGAACACCAACAGCAGCAGCCTCTCCGGCGCCAACAACGCCACAGCCAACAACAATACTCCCTCCGGTGGACTCTTTGGAAGTGCCAACGCTAACAATGCAAACAACAACCCCACCGGTGGCTTATTTGGTAAGCCGGCGGCTAATCCAGCTACTGGATCGGCAGGCACCGGTTTGTTTGGGTCAAACAACGCTGCACCAACATCTGGCGGCTTATTTGGATCGAACAACACAGCTTCATCTGGAGGTATGTTTGGCGCGACACCTGCCGCTCCAGCTACTGGTGGTCTCTTTGGTACCGCACAGGCCCAACCGCAGACTCAGACTCAGCAAACTGGGCTCCTCGGTAACCAGCAGCAGACTCAGCAACAACAGAATGCGCTCTTCGGGAATCAACAGCAAAATCTGCAGACACAACAACCTCAACAACAGCAACTTGCGTCGTCACAGCCGGCGTTTGTCTGGTCTCAGCAGAGCTCCCAAGGACAACAACAGCAGCAGCAGCCACTGTCTTTTCTTTCCTCCTCGAAGGACACGCACGCTGCTAACAACAATTATGCTATCTCTATGCAGGAGCAGCTGAGTAAAGTGAAGAACTCATGGGATCCAACGTCACAGCAAACGGCACTCAAAACGTACTTTTATAACAAGGTTGCAGAGAACCAAGCTGCACTTTACACGAAACCTGCTAATGAGGACGATGAATGGGACAAGGCCTTTGAGGCCAGACCAGCTGACACTGTCCCTGTTCGTGCTGTTGGGTTTGGAGACTTGGAGAAACGCTCACAGACACAGGTGAACCATGTCGCACAGGCTCGTGTGGTCCTTCAACAGATAAGCGAGAAGTACAAGATGCTGAGCGATAAGCATGAATTAGATACCGCGTCACGGATAGTGGCAGCGAAGGCACGACACATTCGCGTGTCCAGACGCATCCTCAGGCTTGTGTCCACTCTTGCAGTGCTCAAGTCCAAGGGCTATCAACTCTCGCCTTCGGAGGAAACACTGATACAGGGACTTCAGGCTCTTCTAGAGAAGTCGCAGGATCCATCTGGCTTGGGGAAGACCAATGAATTATGGGCTAGACTGGCCATCTTGAAAGAGAAGGCCAAGAGCTTGGGCGAGCAGGTTGACACCGCATTGGGAATCAAGGCTGAAGAGACTGAGGAGAATGGGGAACAGAGACAACGACAGGTGCTACAAATTGCCCAAGTGCTCCAGGAACAGCAGAAGGGATTGAAGTGCTTGGCCGACGTTGTCGGAGAGGATCAAAAGACCGTTGAAGCGTTGATGAAATAATCTGATGATATTCATTAATACATGCATTAGCTCGTAACCTCGTCTGTTTAGTCGATACTTGTATTTACTCAAGATCAGACGTTTTGATAGTCAAAGGAGTGCCCACTCTGGATGAAACACCAACTTTAATTTGGTCGCCCAGTTCGGCAACACTGTAGAAGGGATTGGACGCGTTGGGTAGTATAACCTCGACTGGATCACCCTCCGCCTCTTTGAGATTAATGTCGCGCTCGCTGGCTTCCCATTCTCCCTTCGATGCCAGCTCGTAGTCAGGAGACCTCACTATGCCAACAACCCGTTGCAATTGGGCCGCCAATGAGTCCCTCCTAGCATTCTGTACCGCTTCAGTTTCATTCCCTTCTAGTGGTACCTTGAGCACGCATACAGTGCGTCCCGAAAGATGTTTGTATGAATCTCTAGACAGGAGATCATTCCATAGAAGCACCGGCCCAAAATGATCGTTGAACTGGCTTCTGATCCACTTGAGCTCAGCGACAGAGGTTACCGGGCGCAGAAAGCGGATTTTGGCCACTATCACTGGGGCTAATGACTTTATCATGCCAAATGTGGCCGGGTTGCCTGTGATGGGGGAGTTTCGATATGTTAACGGTGACGTGAAGATCGTTGATAGCGCTGGTCACGTGACTACAGCGATAATGCGCTGATGAACGGGTTGTTTACTCCATCCTCTGCTCCCGTAGCTTGTTGATACGGTTCACCAAGGCCACGAGGCCCACACGCTCGGCAACCTTAGCAGCAGCAGCCAATGCTTTCTCCTGCTTGAGCTCCTGTGCCAGACCCCATGCCTGTGCGCTCTTTTCCTCGGAGCATGCAGCCACGATGAGCTTCAACAGGGCTCTATCATAAGCTAGAGCGTATCCTTCTAGTCTATCCTCATCATCATCAAATATCTCACCGTCATTAGCAAGCGTCTCGCCCAATAGTTCACCCATGGTCTTAGCCCTTACGAGTTCTTCTTCTGGATCTTCGGTGTCTTCTGCAGCTTCTTTTAATGGAATCCTCACTTCGAGCTCCGATGGTAGAGGGAGCGGGTATGGAGGGAACTGAGAACGAGAGATAATACAGTTCAGATTGTCCCCGTGAAGCCCCAATGGCCAAACTTTCAGGTCACCTTTACCACCGACCTCACGCACGCGGACATCGGCATCCAACAATGGAACCCATTTCGCCTGAAGCGGGCTGCGCCACCTAGAAAGAACAAATACCACACCTGAAAAGTCCACCACCACTGGATCTCCATATGTACTAAAGAACAACCCCCTCAGTAATAATTCGCCTTGAAATTCGAGAGGCAATACCAAATCGCGTTGCATGTATCTTCCCTCCAGATCCTGCAAATTGTACACAAGTTGTTGGTTAGAAAGAGAGATGGTGAAGATGTATCGAGTACTCGTTGCACACGCAAGCACAGGGCCTGATTTTTCCAAAGATTGTGGTATTCCAAAGAGCGAGAACCCACGGATGTATCCATGAGAAGAGCATACAAGGATCATCGAGTCACTGAGCGATACAGATGTAAGTATTTCACCTTGCTTTCTTGGGATAACCTTCTCCCAGGAATCCCCACTCGCAGTATGTGGTCTGTAGAGGATTCTTCCACCCGAGTAACCTAGAAGCAGACCGTCGCTTGTAAGCGATGCAATGTCATACCCATGGATATCATCAAAGTGATATTCTCTGTTTGATGTGTCAAAAAATGTCACAGTAATGGAACTGTGTGCCTCGTGTTTAACAGAAGTAACGTAACCTAGCGAGTTTATCGTTAGGTAACGACGGTCTCCAATGAATGGTGTACATCCCTGACTGAACGGCTTGATCGTGTTGCTCCTCCTTTCAGTGAAAGCCGTGCGGCTCCTTTTGGGCTTTTGTACATGCTCTTCAACTTCCTCATATGCTCTTTTGGAAATGGGCTCCACGTCTTCGTCAATGAATCCATCGTCATCAACAAAATCTCTGAGGTCTTCACCGGTGTCACCATCTAGAGAGGCTTCACTGAACAAGTTAACGTCATCGGCATCTCCGTCTGAATCTTCATTGGCAACCTCATTCATAATGTCATCCAACACGGATCGATCTGCATGTGAGTCTTTCTTCACCTCCACTGCCTGCTTGAAATGGAATATATCACCGTGCTCCGAACCAGCAACAATATCATATTTACCGTCCATGGCTGGACTCCAGGACAGATTAAATGCCTTGTGTGGTAATCGTTCATCAACCAATGGCCTGCGTGTTTCCACATCCCATATGATAAGTCTGTTAGACAGATCAGACGATGCAAGGAACGAGCCACAGGGGGACCATTCCAATGCTGTTATTGGCTTTTCATGCAGTCTAACAAAAGTATAGGCCTGTTTGTACTCCTCGTCGAAGATCTTGATTGTCCGGTTCTGCGACGGGATGGCAAACTCATGCCCGCGTGGGTGCCACTGGACTTTTACGGTGGCGATGTTGTCCTCGGCATATTCATCATCATCCATGTATATCAATGATGCAATCTCGCCACTGATTGTTGTGAGAAGGCGTGGCTCCTCCGAAGATGTCGAGAAGATCTTGATGTCACCACTGGATAAGGACATGGCTAGAGTGTCTCTAACTGGGTTGTAACTCACATCATGAACTTGGTCACCGCTCTTGAACTTTATCACTTGGTCGATGTTGCTGAGTTGAACGATCTGGACTTCATCATCGTCACCAGCGGCAACGAGTCTTGAACCACCATGCGTAAACGCAATTCCTCTGATGGGCAATCCAGAACGAACAACCTGACCCAATGACTTCAGATGTGAAATGGAAAACAGTTCCACCGAGCCATCCTTCGAGGACACAGCAAAGTGGTCCTTCGAGGTTGCCAGGTCTGAGACCTCGTCCTTAATGTCTAGAGTATCTGGTTCCTCATCGTCATGGCCAACCTTGTACACCCTAATGACACCATGTGTGCCCGCCACGAGCATCTTGTCACCATCGCTGGTCAGCTGTGCAATTGTCGAGCCTCCAGTGGAGAACACGTTACGGATCTCCTGTGAGACCATTGCAGTATCCTGGTGGAGCAGCGCTGGCAGTCCAAAACGCGTCGTCTCAAGTTTTACGCGCGGTGGAACACGAAAGTCTTCGCGAATGCGTTCTGTGACTACGCGTAGTCCGCGAATGCGTTCTGCAAGCGACAGCCTCGGACACATCAAGGCGAAGTTGTGCTGTGGTTGTCTTGCTGTTTGCAACTGCAATCAGACAACATCGCAATGGAGGACATCGACGACTTCCCTTATCCGCAGCGGCTGACACGTGAGACTTTCCTCAAGGACCTCCAGATTGATCCCTCAAACCCTTCACAGTCGATCATCAACGTACAACAATCCTTCAACGTGGACCACTTCCTACATGAACACTACAGATACACCCAATTGGATGACCTTCAATCTGAGTTGACCACACTACTCGGTGATCTGGACCAGGAGCTGTTCGACATGGTCAACAATGACTACTTTGACTTTATAAACCTCGGTAAGACGCTTGAAGGCGGCGAAGCGTTGGTTGACAGGTTGCGGGTGGACGTTTCAAAATATCGGAAACGACTATTGGATGAGGACAAGAGGCTGGAGGTGTCTCAAGAAAAGGTGAAAGGAGGACTGGAGAGCCTCAGGCGATTGAAAGTGCTGAAAGTGAGTATGGAAGAAAAGACTTTAGACGGGACAGTGCCCTAACAGACAGACCCATGCGCAGAACATGCTGATACTTGATAGCTTTATCGACAAGTTTGAGATGCTTTTGAGCCAAAACAGGGAAAGGTGCGTGGATTCGTATAAGTACACCAGTCTGTCAAACTAACAATACCCAGCATTCAAATCGAGGTACTAAAGCAGTTGACGTCGCTATATCTCACGATCCACGAGATCATCACGTCTTTGCCCAACTATCACTTTGTGGCACATAGACTAGACGCTGTGAATGTGCTACGGCACGAGTTCCGTGGCGTGTTGGATGAGTTCTTGCTTAAGAATGCAGGTAGTGCCGACGTTGTTGAGGTGCTGGGCATCTATACCATCATGAGTGAGGAGAGCCATGCATTGGAAGTGTTGAAAAGTACCACAACGAACTAGCCTACTACATTGCTAATAGACCGACCGATCACCGTAATCCCCAGGCTATCTAATTCTCATTGTATGCCCCTGTGCCCGCACCGGCTCATCGCTGAAAAAATTTCAGTGATAGCGCAACGGCCTACGAAACAACTGCAATAAATCACCAAACTCCACACAGAATCCTAGCGCAATGGCCGGAGATCCATTCCTCTCGGAGGGCAAGAGACGAACCAAGAAGCTTTCTGCTATCAAGCGCAAGAAGCCGCGGTACGATTCCGATGAAGACATGAGCATTAGTGAGACGGAAAATCCATCAGTGGAGGAAGAAGAAGACGACGAGGAAGACGGTGACTCAGAAGGCGAGTTGGACGAGACTGCTGCGGACAAGCGTAGACGTCTAGCAAAGCAGTATCTTGAGAACCTAAAGCAGGAGGTTGGCGAAGGCTTTGATGCCAAGGATCTGGATGATGAGATCATTTCGAGGAGACTCAAGGAGGATGTGGCAGAGACCAAAGGTCAAGTGTATCGTTTCATTGCAGACAGTCTGCTCCTTGCGGATGTGAAGCCAACGGTGTCACGTGTGGGCTCCAAATCCTTGACGAGCATTGCGGTGCGCTTCCCATACGCATACACCGTATCAAAGGACATTGAGCTTGTGAAGTGGGATATCAGAGATTTTACGAAGAAGCCGGTGAGAGTGAGACATACAAGAGGGGGGAAAAGATTCACGGAAGTGAGTAATGATCCTGTGAAGAACGGACATAGTGATGAATTACTCACGGTTGCCGCAAGTCCTGATGGACGCTTCGTGGTGACTGGTGGTCGTGATAAGAGGCTTGTGGTTTGGAGTGCAGAATCGCTAGCGTGCCAGCGTGTACTTGAGACAAAGGACCGCCGCGGTGTTGTTTTAGGAGCTGTATTCCGTCGCGGTAGTGACCAACTCTACGCTGCATGTGCCGATCTGAAAGTGAGAACGTATGCTGTGACGCAAGGTGCGCAGCTCGAGGTGCTCTATGGACATCAGGATGAAGTCGTGGACGTTGCTGCATTAGGACAAGAGCGTTGCGTGACAGTTGGAGCACGTGATCGTTGTGCGATGCTATGGAAGATTGCTGATGAGACGAGGCTTACGTTCAGGGGTGGTGAGAATGAGCGCAAGAAGAAGGATGAATCGGAGGATCATTTCTATGCTGAAGGTTCGATCGACTGTGTCTCGATGCTTGACGACACATATTTTGTCACAGGTTCAGACAATGGAAGCATCTCTCTGTGGTCGTTGGCAAAGAAGAAGCCATTGTTCATACAACACACGGCGCATGGTGTTCTCCCACCAACACCAGCAGAGCTTGCGTCTGCTGAGCAAGACCCTGAGCTCAGACAGCAACAGGTGCCACAGCCACGTCCATATTGGATCACAGCCATCCATGCTGTTCCATATTCCAACGTGTTCTTCTCAGGATCATGGAATGGGGCCATCAAAGTGTGGAAACTTGAGGACAATCTTCGGTCCTTTACACTTCTTGGTGAGCTTCCAAATGCCAGGGGAATCGTTTCACGCATTGATGTCGCCGAATCTGGTGCCCATGGGAAGGAAAGTCTACGGGTGCTTGCGGCCATGTCAAAGGAGCATAGGCTCGGGAGATGGGTCAACAACACAAAGGGTAGAAACCATGTCTACTCCGCGGTCATTGACCAGCAGGTGCTGCGGTGATGCATAAGACCGTTCTTCATAGTTCATTAGATTATCGGTCTGTTTTGTTGTAGATTTGTGGTGTTTGGTTCCGCATGAGATGGGGATGGGTGTGCTCTATCTTAGCCCCGGCCAAAGCCCAGTAGGCTGTTTGTGGTTGCCCATGGCATCAGAGGTCTACCGTACCGCGACGTAAAACCACTGGATCGATGCCAATGCCAAAGCACTGGCAGGCACACCTTGATTAGCTATCAGTGAGTACCTCATTCGTACACTTTTTTGAGGATCAGGTCTGTTTTTGGCAGCAGCGCCAGATCGGAGACGGGTTGAGCACGGGTTGGCTACTCAGTGGCTGATAAACTAAAACGGATGAGAGGTTTACCATTACGTGTGCATTGGATTGATATGGATGTGCTCATGCGTATGGTACTATTTGGTTATTATGAAAGGGTATACTCCCTCCACAATCGATATCCAGCTGCTTAACATCTTCATGCATCGGACGCTTTGTGTAAAGTGAACAAAAGCTCGAGACAAGGGAAGCGCCGGGTGTGCTAAGGTCGGCACCAACTACAACGTTGTATCCTGCTTCACGTCCCCATGGACTACAATGATATGGCACGAAATCAAAAGTGGCAGGTCTGCCATAGCTATACGTAGAGTCAATACTAAAATCTCAACACACCACAACGACTGACTACAACGATCGATAGAGAGCGTCCATGTATAAAGAACTCCCGTTATAAAGACAAGTAAACAAAATAAGCGGCACCTAGAAGATGCAAAAAGAAGATAGACGGTGTCGACATACTGGATAACCAATCGATACGACACGGCAAAAGAGAAGAAGGTGAAGAAGCGGGAGCGTGTAAAACAGGAACATAAAAAGACAGAGAGAAAGACAAGCAAATCAGGTTCAGGTAGATGATAATGACGATGGTATGTGTTTGCCTTTCAGGTATTGAAGGTGGTCGGGGTATGAGGTAGATCAGAGCAGGGCACCAACGATGAGTCCAAAGACACCAACTGTGAGAGCAGCTGGGATCTCCAAGACGCCGGCAGCCATTCCATGAGATGAAGAGCTCGAGGCACCTGAGGCAGAAGAACTAAGAGATGTCAAAGTGGCAGGGACAGTCTCTGTAGAAGTGTGGGACGTGATGTTGGCCGAAGTGGAGTTTGATGCATCAGACGCAATAGCCAAAAGACCAGCAGCTCTGGACAGCGCCGAGATGTGTGACACTGAGGAGATGGATGCGTTGTAAGCAGACACGGAGCTCACCGAAGCCAAAGAAGCCCTGTAAACCGACACTGATGAGGCGGAGGCCACAGAAGAGGCAGATGCCTTGGACTCAGCAGATGCCTCAGAGACTGAAGAAACAGAGACGGCAGAAGCAGAGGCAGCATCCAAAGACGACTCATAAGCGGCATAAGAGTAAACTGAAGAAGCGGACTCGACAGAAGCCTCAGATGCAGATGCAACAGAAGCTGAGGAAGCGGAAGCAGATGCGGCTGAGACCGACGCAGCTGAAGCCACCGAGGCAGCAGAAGCATCAGAGAAGGAAGACTCGTAAGCAGCGTAAGATGCCTCGGAGGCAGCGTAAGACGAAGCAGACGCGGCGGATGCAGCAGAAGCAACAGACGCAGCAGAAGCAACAGAAGCAGCAGAGGCCTTGGAGGAGGCTGACTGTGCACTTGCAACACTAACGTAGTACAAGGCAGCAGCAGCGCTGGAGGCAGCAGCGGCAGAGAAAGAGGACTCCGAAGCCAACTTGAGCTCACCTGATTCCTCTGGAGTGAGAAGGGTATACGTGGTCAAGATAGTGGAAGTGTACGTAGTTGTTGCTTCATCGGCGAGGGCCACTGCCGCAAGAGCCATTGGGAGCAAGTTCTTGAACATCATTGTTGAAACAGGTTTCTTAAGGTCAAGTGTAAACAAAGGAAATGTGGTGATGCAAAGCTCAATTGTTGTTGTTGTTGTTGTTGAAGTCTGTCTGACACACTCTGAAGGATTGGAAAGGAGTGACTGGAGTGCGTAACGATCTGTTCAATCTGAAGGAGCGTGAGTGTTGTTGTTGAAAGAGGAAGAAGTGGGAAAATTCTCTCCGTACGAACGTCCGCTGTTGTGGGATCCGCTACCACAGTTTTCGGGTGACCACTGCATGGTCGCAAGGGCAACCCGCATCTGATCATGCAGCGAGCCGCACCAGTGGGCGTCAACGTCCCGATTAGGTCGTACACAAACAACTCTAATTGCCACAACAACACGTAGTTAAGCTGTCCACATTCCCTGACCGGGGCTTGTTGGTGCATATTTGTGCTGTTGGTTGCATACAGATGCTGCTCTTACCAGAATAGTCATCCATTTTGGGGCAAGTTGTGCGTTTCTGGTCAACAAGTATGGACGGTGGTGCGCGTCGGGGAGGGACCGCGAAGAACAAGCTGCCGCGCACAAAGCCTTGAGATATGTCTAATGTGAGTCGCTAGCGCCGCTATTCACCTCCATTGCTTGGTTCATCGCACCGCGTGGCCCTCCCCCTCATTCTTTGTTTATTTGTTTACGTTTCACCTGGCCCCTCTTACAGGATTTCTTTTTCCAGAGGCTTCAGAAACGAAAACTATGATCTGGTGTGGTCCTCACCGACTTCTCCGGTCGCAAGCTCTGATTGGCCGATGCCAAGGTGCTGGTGTTCTGATGTTCCTTTGAGGACTTGCGGCCTTTTTCTGGAATCTGCATTGTAATGCGTACGCATCGCGATTCGCCTCTTGGGCCAAGGCTTGACGTAATGAACTCACCTAGGGGGGGCCAAGCGGGACACTTAACTACACAATAGCCTTTGATTCAGCAGCTCGTATTGCGTACTGCCATGATGCAGTGACAGGCGTCATGCCTGTCACCGTAATAAGCCGTCGTACATTGAACTTTCCCCTTTTGATTGCTACGCCCTAAGCATGAAAGCAATAATGGGCGCCTTGGGTCAAGCCATCGATACCAGCTGTCTACCCATCGTAGCTGAACCGTGGCGGTTGGTATATTGTAGATCGGGTACCCAGATCAAATGACCAAGTAATAGGGGATAGGTCTGTCGCCCATCGGAATATATACTTTATGGGGAATCATGACACGGAGTGTGTTAACTCGAAAGACTATTTAATTGTCACACCATTTACTAGACCGTTCTCTCCAGCCTAGTGGGCTATGCTTGCTAGTTTGGGTTTCGTATAGAGTCCACTTGCTGTGTGTAGAGCGGGTTCATTCCGAGAAGCCATTGGCTAGAAAGCCGGCCATGCGCAATCAAATGACCAGATTGATTAGAGTTATACCCCGGTATCCCATTCCTTGGTCCAAACGATAGGCGACGTTCATGAAATGGCAAGGTCACACAAGTGACGTAAATCGCCATGGGTTTAATTGATTGCGCCCCCCAATTTGTCGGAGTTCCGCAGACAATAAGTGAAAAGACGATAAGTCATAAGCATATGAGCTGGTGTACAGTAATAAGTGTTTAGATTTGTACATATGCAAAATTCATTCTAGTCTGCGCTAGTCCTAAAATATGGAGCTGTTATTTTTGCAGAGAATATTGGACTAAGGCTTCAACAAAGACGTTTCTATGGAATGTCGAACTTAATTTCTTTTATTGTACAAACGATAGGTATATGAATTCAAATTATGGAGATGTCTTCAACTACATGACCCAGCAGGTCATGCAGTTGTTCTGTTAGGTACAGTCTCTGTCCTTTACTTGTCTTATTGGTGGTCCTATTGTTTAATTGTCCGTGTCCTGTTGTTCTGTTCACTGTTTGTCCCTTTAGTGTCCCCAACTCTTTTTGCGTGCTGTGGGGTGTGCCCTGATCGGCGCTAGCAAACGCTGAAAAAACTGTGCGGATCGTCAATGTAGCATGCGGCGGCTGAAAACAAACTGGTTTCCGCAGATGCGCAATGGGACGAAGCCCGATTCATGTCCCCGACTCCGCTGTGTGCAGATATCCGAACAAATTAATGGTTTTAGTGCAGACGTAAAGCGGTGTGCGCTCTATTGTTCTTTTGCTGATTGAATAATCGACAGCCGAGAATTGTTAACGAGGTCCTCTGGAATTCTCCGCCACGGTTCAGAGTCACCAGTACCACCCGGCGATACCACCTACCGCTGAAGACCGCTGCCACATTTGAATTTGTGCGGAGGCTTGCGGTTTCAGAAAGAGCGCCCCATGAAAATGTCCGCATTGTCCATGTCCGCATTGTTCACTCATGAAAAAGCGGCCAATGCCAGCTTTGAACAACATCCAGATCCGGGAAGTCGCGACAATTTAGAGCTCAACAGCTAGTTGCTACTGAGATGGCGTTGATGGTGCGTTGAGGGTGTGTTTGATTCTGCTCGATAGTACCAGTACAATCGTAGGATCCTAGAGAATAAGTAGAAGCGGCCAGCTATATTAAATCACGGACATCAAAGAACAGCCAGTTACGGCCGCTATTCAATATTCATGGGTGCAGATACCGTACAATAAGCACGGCACCGGCACCCTTTGCGCGGTACCTTAGTGGTTAGTAGTACCTGTAACGGCGGACGGTTGGGGGAGCATCCTCGGGGACAGGCAGTGGCCACCGAAAGGCCGGCTATGGCGTGACCTGCATGCAGTTGGTTTCTCTGTAGCCCTGCCCCTGGTATTTGAAGGTAACTGCTTTGACAACATCATTTCGCTAGACATTGTATGATCGCATCAACGGCAGGATGCTCACCTCGGAGAAACGTTTCTCCGGCGGGGCGACTGTAAAAAATAAATCGACATATAACAAAGAAAGTCTCCGCTTTGCGTGCGCGTACCGGGGAGATTGTGACTGGGTATGTCTGGACGACGGATCGGCCCTTCACAGGGGGGGGGGGAGACCAAAAGAACGGGGCGTATAGTTGACGGTATTTATGGGTTGTTCCCTGCAAAATATAGCCATGCGAACCATCGAATGCTGATAGACAAGATCATTCCTTTTGCAGCAGCAATGTTCGGAGTTTGAAATCCTCGGCGAAACGCGTGCGGTCCCCGAGTAATGCCCAAGAAAATCAAGGCACATGGTACCCTATGACAACGATACACCACATAATGATATCCCCATCAGAGCATGGTCTGGCTGCCAAAGACACGCTATTTGGTTGACCGTATAGGCTATGTCATAGACATACCTGTAGTCACATCCACCAACAGCCAATACTTCTTATCAGGCATATTAAACTGGACACGTCAGACGTACGTCCAGGGACCAAAACAATTTCCTTTTTCACGTCGGACGTGCAATCAAATATGTGCGCCAGCATTGTGCTGACTGACTGACCTACTCTGGCAAATAGGCGGACTCCATTGCGGAGTTTCGTTTGGCCCAAGCAGCTCACAGCAGTGTGTGTTAGCAGAGTAGTTGAAGGTGGAACGTAGTCGCGGCAAGAGCATTGATGTGTGTCTCTCGTATCGGCCACGCCACCACCGACCGAACACGTCCACGGTTTCCTTTGGTGGCTCAAGAATCAGCCAGAGCGTAAATGTCGCAGCAGCGATGAGCACCGCGTTGTAATCTCCGAGTTGCGCATCCGAAGGGGACATGTTTCTTTTTTGTCCCGTGGGCACTGTTCGTCCGACTGTCCGATTGGCTGTTCCAGCCTCACTTGGGTGCAGGGGGTTGGGAGTGGCGCTACTACAACTAGCATTGATACGAACAAAGTATCTAAGGCCAGATCAGACCTCCACCAGCCTGGTGATTTGAATTGCCTGGCGATAGTATGCGCGCATTTCCTTTGCGCAAGCTTCTGGCCCAGATGGCGTGACGTACTTACGACTGCAATACTACATGATCGCCCTGGCGAAATATGACAGGCCTGCGACTGTGCAGATCATTCTGCTGGTTTTCTTTTTATTGGACTGTCGTTTTGTTCTCAAACGCTCCTACCTTGCCATCCTCTATTGGCTCTACTACCATAGAGAAGTGGTGAGATAGTCATTGGGTCTTGATAGGTATCAGTGGAGCAAATCCATTTTTACCAAAGACCGTTGGATGAGCCCCAATTACCATGCTGCAGAACTATGCCCCTTGTGTTGGAGAGGCTGCTGCTCGCTTGGGCAGGACGAAAAACGCATGGAACACTGGACATTCAGAGCATTGCGTAAGGCGGGCGAATGGCGGTTTAGAGCATCGATTGTCAGTCTTCATTCCCTACACATCACATCACTTCAGGACGCACATACCTCATACCTCCCGGTAACGTCGTAGCGAGCCTCCCGCCACAGCATACCATGCTTGCAACACCGCTGCCATCTGCCATCTGCGGGCCCATGTGTCCCATGCTCAAACTTGTCTCTTGGGTTTGTCCCGTTTGTCCCGCATTGCACGTTGCGTCATTAAGCACACATGTGCATGTTCGTGCATAGCTTAATCCAAAGCCAAAATAGAGAACATCGCAGGGGCCCCCCGTAAGAAACGGCATGGAACTTAATTTGAATCCAGCTATTTATTGATCAGCTTCCCCTTTTACCAAAATGCTTTCGCAAGCGCCTCCACCCACAATCATGAATACAATAGAGGAGAAACCGGTGTTGCCACCACTGGCTCATATCATGAACGTTCCCCTTACACAGCTCCATCATTGTCCACCGTTGATGGTTTCAGTGGATCAACCTGAAACGCCGATGAAGAACCCTGCAAAGAGAACCACGGTGGCACAATCACCAATCAAGAGAACGCCCAAGTGTACGTGCAAACAAGATGGTACACATATTCCAAGACCAAGAAACGCCTTCATCCTTTTCCGTCAACAGCATCATCAAAGCGTACTGGATGAAGGAAACGTGATAAAGACAAACCCTGACGTTTCAAGAGAATTGGGACGTCGTTGGAGAGACTTGGCCCCAAAGGAGAAAGAGCATTGGAACCTATTGGCTGAGGAGGAGAAGAAACGTCATGCTGAGAAATATCCTGGGTATCGTTACGTACCTCGTCGTTTTGGTAAGAAGGGTTCATGTCCTCATTGCAAAGCCAAATCAGGAACAGGTACGAAGAGCACATCACTAGCAGGCAGTGCATCCCCACCAAATTCGTTGAGTCCCGTGAGTCCACAGAGCGAGGAGCATGCGATCGCAAAGAGCTTCCTGTCGCTTCGAACTCCACAACAACATCATCATCATCATCATCATCATCACCGTCATCACCCACAGCAGTATCAACATTTCCCACAGCAACATCAAGATCCGCAGCAGCCACAGCAACATCATCAACCACTGCCATATCCACAACGACACTCTCATGACCAACATCAACATCAATTACAACACAGTTATCAACATCAACGGCAAATCTTCCCACCGGCACAGGTCTTTCGACCTTTGAGGGTTAAGCTGCCTTCGCTCGCGCCACAATCACCTAATATGCCATTTCCAAAGTCCAGTCTTGCAAGTCTCTTGAATTGATTTCCATTAACGCATTATGGTTATGTCGTAGCGGCGTAACGCCGTATCGTAACGCCGTATCGTAACACCGCATCGGCGTAACGCCGTACCCCACTTATGCCAGGTTTTTCTTTTTCTTTCTTTTTTGTGTTTTCATGATTTGTGGGCGATAATTCGCCGAGTTGAGGATTAATTCTCGTCCCGCCGCCGCCGGTCGCCGGCTGGAATCGAACGGAGATCCTGAGATTCGAACGAGGGAGGCCAGCGAGTGGTGTCTGGATGTCAGATGAAGTATGAAATGCCAAAAGCCTTGTTGTACATGCAGCCACGTACTCGACACCATAAGATGCTCACAAGGAGGCTAAGGAGGGCTCTATCGGGAATCGCAGTCCTATTTGTGCTGCTCACAGTAGTCGCGGTCTCAAAACCCGGATATGCACCACAATTGCAGCCCATATCTGTGAAGGATTTGAGGGACAATTGGAGCCTCTATCATGAGATGATGAAGAACTACACCTCATCTGTTTATGATGACTTGGCAGATTCTGTCGGCTCATTGACATCAGCCATAACAGCGCCAGGCGATGTTCGTCTATTGATGACTCCTGCCTTCACACCTGATTCATGGCATAAGGGTAAAGTATTATCGAGGAATAGAAAGTACATGTCACAATTGCTGTCGAGGAAGATTGATGAACCAAAGGGCGTTGAATTACCGCGTCTGGAGAGTGACAGAGCCAATGCCACATTTGTCTCATTGGTGAGAAACTCAGAGCTGGTGGCATTGATGGCCACCATCAAACAGATTGAAGAGACTTTCAACAACAAGTTCCATTATCCATACGTTTTCCTGAATGACCGACCATTTACAGATCGATTCAAGAAGCAAATCCAATCGTTGACACAATCAACCTGTCATTTTGAACTGGTGCACCAAGAAGACTGGGATAAACCGGATTTCATAGATGCATCGAAAGAGCAACAGGGCATTTCTCAATTGGAGCAAAAAGGCGTTGGCTATGCACGGATGGCATCCTATCATAACATGTGTCGGTACTATTCCAAAGGGTTCTACAAACATCCGAGAATGAAGCAGTTCAAATACTATTGGAGATTGGAACCATCGACTAACTATTTCTGCCAATTGGATTACGATGTGTTCAAATTCATGGAGAAGAATGATAAAGTCTATGGATACGTCCTTAGTCTCTATGATTCGCCTGATTCCGTTGCAAGTCTTTGGCCCACCACGATTGAATTCCTTCAAGAACATCCCCAATACCTGCATCCGAATGCTGCAAAGACATGGCTTCGGGAGAATCTATTACATCCGGACCATTACAAGACTGCTCAAGGTTATTCCACATGTCATTTCTGGAGTAATTTTGAGATTGGTGATATGGACTTCTTTAGAGCTGAGGCATATACCGAATGGGTGGAACATTTGGATAGATCTGGTGGGTTCTACTACGAAAGATGGGGGGATGCACCGGTGCACAGTATCGGATTAGGGCTATTTGCGGACAAGACAAAGATCCATTGGTTTAGAGATATTGGATATGAACATTTCCCCTATTTCAATTGCCCAGTGAGTGATCGGTGTCATGGCAAGTGCAAAGCTGGAAAGTTCAGCACTTTCCCCAATTTGGACGATCAGAACTGTCAACCAACCTGGGCACAGTACGAGATGACGGAAAAACAGTTAGAGATGTATTGATGTAACGACGAATATGACTACTATTGTGTAGTAAAGTGGTATAACTGTTAAATTGTACAATTTTTGCGGTCTGGAGAAGCATACCTCATGAGCATCATTGAAAAGAGAGGAAATGTCGTTGATTCTGGTTTCACACAAACTGGGAGGCCAACTCCAAGTCATCAGCGTTCAAAAAGTCAGAGCCGGAGTCCAAGATCTGTCTCCACAAGTTATTGCGCAACTCGACTGGCCACCATGGAACATCCCAGATTCTGGTCTTAATACCAAGGGCATGGGCAGCAGCAACAGTTCCATTCAACGTTGCAAGCTGTGTCTCGTTAAGCCCCTCGTTGCCAAGGTGAGAAGGAGAGGCCCAGATGAGCTGTAGAAGAGAAACGGAGGCAATCGGATTCAACGTCGATGGAGTAGCGTCGGTCAATTGGGTGAGGGGGCCATCGTTAAAGAAATAACGATCTTCAACAGATGCAACGTAGTCGTACGGGGTGTTACCGGTACCGATGACGGTGATTGGACCTTGGATGAATTCAGTGCCGTTGACATAAGACAACCAACCGCGTTCACGCAACGGTTGAAGAGCAGATTCAACGTAGGGCCATGTCAAGGTACCATTGGTCTTGACATCGACCCAAAGGTAAAGGGTTGCAGTGGCATCTGTGTCGAACACACCGTTCCGACCTGTCTCGTTGACGGTGAAGGAGTTCTCCGGGTTGGCCTTTGTCAATATTTCCACCAATGGGTCGATATATGCCGATTGGAAAGTTCTTTGTGGACCCAAGGCACCTTTATGATGACCCAGGTAAAGGATATCATCACCTTCAAAGTGCCAAACGTCGGCCTCGACGCTTTGGACGCCGTAACTAAGCGCGGTGAACAATGGCACATCCCGCCAATAGTCGTTATGCGAGTGGATCTGCTTGACAAAGATGTTGCGGGTGAAATCCGTATTATAACGGGTCACTGGCGTATTCTCGAGCAGTGGGATGGCACGGTCGATTGGGGCCTTCTGTGCGACTGGCACTGGCGCAGCAAGGGCAACAGTGGCGAGGAGGAGGGCCAACATCTAGTCAGTTGCTCGAGACTTACGAGGGCCCGGGTACCAGACGAGTCCAGCAGCGACAGACGCGGATAACGTAAGTACTGTGCAATGTGCAATGTGCAATGTGGCGGGGGGTCAGGCTTCAGCGGCGAATGCACCCAGTTCGTCGCTCGGCTGTTTGCCCAACGTGCGGCGGTGTCCCGTCTCTCCTTTTTTTTTGTGTCAGACGCACGGGCGCAGACCCCCTGCGCCGCAGTAGCGGCGGACGGCCGCCTGAAGGCAACGAACGAGCGCTGGCTGCGCTGGCCGGTGAACACCCACGGACCAAAGGGAGCGCTCTACGGTCGCATCCTCGGGGCGATTGCCACCTGGAGCAGTTTAGACGGGCATAAGTTCGTTAGTTTAGCTATCAAAGTACTGGTCCGCCCACCGCTTGAGTAGAAGTTTCTCCGAGGTGGCCTTCTTTGGCCCACGGCCTCCGGGAGACGACAAAGTCGGCACTGGTGAGATCTGCGCCGTGAATGCGGTGCAGAACCTCGAGAGCACGTCCTCGTCGAGTTCTTGCAGTAAATATCCCACTTGTTGGAGTTTCACCCGTTGCACATCATCCTGGAGCTGCAGTGACTCCAATGAAGCGTCAAACGCCTCTCGCACATCGGAACTCGAAGGACGTGAGCTCAGTTTACGCATCTTGACTGTCTTTTGGAAAGTGGTGGTCGCGGTGGTGTTATTGGCACTGCGGTTCTCGCGTAAGCTGTAGTCAGCTTTCTTGATCACCACCTGATCATCGTCGCTCTTTGCATGATTATCCCGAAAGTCAAAGCTGAACACGTTCTCTTCGCTCACGTTGTTGATCGTCGGCACGTAGTATTGAACAGTCGGCTGCTTGTCGTGTTGTACGTCCCACACTTGGCGCCTTTTAACCAGCGATTTCAGTGCCGAGTTCTTACCGGCACTGGCGATGAATCGGCTCTTCAATAATCTTCGGGCACTGGGTCTCTTATTGCCATTCTTTTGCAAACAGAGTGATATGAACTCTTTGAAGTCGGAGGACCAACCGTCTCCTTGTAATTGTGGAGGATCATTCTCCGGGATTTGGAATAATACTTTCATAGGTGGGATATGCGATAAGGGTGGTTTCGCCGTGGCCAACTCAATGGCTGTTATTCCCAACGACCAGATGTCCGCCTTGAAGTTGTAGCTCTGCTCTAGAATCACCTCCGGTGACATCCAATATGGTGATCCAACAAATGTGTGTCGCCGTGATAGGTTGTTCGATAGCTGTGTTGACACACCAAAGTCTGCAATCTTGACATCCCCATCTTTGTTCAACAGGATGTTTGCTGCTTTGATGTCTCTATGGATACGTCCTTTCTCGTGGAGATAACTCAGTGCCATTAACAGCTCTCTGAGCAGAATGGCAATGTGTTGCTCACCAAGGGGCCCAGGCACCAACAAGTCCATGCAGCTCCCACCATCAAGATACTCCATGATGATCCAGAGCTTGTAACCTTTGACGAAGCATCCATGGTAACTTGTGATCTGATCCAACTGACATTGGCTCAGTATTCTGATCTCCCTTTGAAGGTCATCCAAGCTCTCTGTGGATTCCAGGTCTATCTGCTTAATAGCCACAGGTTCTTTGGTCACACGATCAAGACCACGGTACACGACTCCAAAGCCGCCTTTGCCGATCTGCTCATAGACCTCAAACTGATTTGCAGAGAGGTATCTCATCGATCCAGATCAAAAACCCACCTTATGGAATGGCTTATGCGTCTTTATGGCAGATGTCAAGGAATGAAAGTTGTAGGCAAGCGTGCAACCTTTGCACACTAGGCGAGAATGTCAAGAATCAACTCTGCTCACAGGGCATGACAGCAACTATTTTTGACACAAATTACATATTCTCATCCTTCGTTCGCGTCGATTTCCACATTCGGCTAAATGAAAACAATTCCACTTTGGGGAGTTTTGTGGAGTTTTGTCATGTAAGCAGTCACGTGACTGGCGCTGACCGCGAATTTTGTCCAACTTCAGCGAACTTTAGAGCAAAGAGAGAACCAGCGAAGGCTACAGACAATGACCCTGCTGAGCAATACAGAGGTGAGTACTATTGAGAGACGCACATCTCCTGCGATATTAACAACTCCATTCAGTTTCTAAAGGCCGCAGCTGAGCTCTTCAGCGCAGCACAAGAGTCCAGGTCATCGCTTTATATCACCCAAAAGCGTCTTACACCACACGACACAATTCAAGGTGATGACTCAATCAACGAGGTTTCCAGATTCACAACTGCCGAGCCCGTGCTCGCGGGCTCTAAGATCACAAAATCGACAGATTCTTATCCAATCCTAATACGTGTGACGGATGGCGCAAGGGACAAGTCCAAGAAGAAGAAGATCTCTACACAGGTAAACCCAGAACAGTTGAGTAAATTCTGGAGAGAATATTCTAGTGTGATCAAGTCAGGAGCGCAGGGTTTGAAGAAGAAAGATAAGAAGAAGAAGAAGGCTACGAAATGAAAATAAAAAGGACTGATCAATGGTGATTTTAATGAAAGTGTTCATGATGTAGATTCCACAATGAGATTCCCATTAGGCCAAACCGATGGCTCATCCTGGATCCTCGTGTTCGAGGGTGATAGTTCAGCACGAGGCATGGGCGAAACAAGTCTGAAAGAGAAGGCGTATTGGAAATTCTCAGGCTTGTGTATCACCTGAGTAGTAGTAGTAGCAGCAGCAGCATCCAACAACCCTCGCTGGTATAGTTCCACATATGCAAAGATCTCCTCCAGCGTTGCATCTTTGGAAAATCTCCTCGATATACGCTCTCCTGATGCAAGCCGTACGGCAATTCTGGCATATTCGCCTTTAGAGTTTGGATCCAACTCCGGAATGATCTGTAACGCTCTCCAACGAAGCCATTGCTCCTTATTCTGCCTCTCCAAACCCTCCAATCTTCTCTGTTCTGCCAACTCTCGATCACGATCCAAGGATTCCTGGTATGCTCTATCCTGCTGCTCCCTTATCACACGTGACAAATCCTGTTGTTGTCGTTCAGACCTTAGTGTGATCAATGTAGGTTCTAATCTCTCAACTTGACTGGCAAACTTGTCCAATAACTTTTCTGGTGAAACTGGCCCTTGCACACGGGCAACCACTGCTAACGTTGGCGTTGATGTCGTGGTTCCCTCCGGTGTTTCCTGCGTCGAACTCTTCAATGAGAGTAATCCAACAAAGGGGAACTTTGAAGCACCCACAGCATTGCTCACCTGGTATGCCTCACTTTCAAGGACATTACCACCCCACACCAACAGGTTATGCTGGTTGACAAAGTCCAAGACGAGGGGATTGAGCAAGGTCCCATTGACAAACCCATTGGTATCATCATGTTCATCACTATGGAGGTAAACCATCAAGAATCTTGCATCACGTTTAGCCAAATGCAGCGCAACTGTGTATCCAGATTCTAGGAAGTCCAATTTATCGTCATTCCGATAGAAGGTGTTGAAGTCTGCAATGAAGTTCCTTGCTATGTGTGATGGATCCACCGCTTTAGGCTCTGAACGTGACCCTTGGCGTGCATATCGCGTTGTTAATCTCTTCATCAAGGGGAACACCTTTGCCATCACCAAGAACACAATGAGCGTTGTCTTTTGCAATATCACCAGTGGAATATATAATATCAGCTGAAACGCATACACTCCCTTTGAACGTGCACTCAATGCCGTGAACCCAGTGGTAGGGCTGGGGTCAATAACAAGGGGCCAATACTGTGCCAGTTTCGCCCTCATGGTATGGAAAATGCCCCGGCTTCGGGTGTATTGTTCCATGGAGTCATCTCCAGGAAATGCACCGGGTACAACAGAACCAACATATCTCCTCGAGTTTTCATTCAGCTGTTCACTGGCAGCAGCGTTGCCTTCGAAATAGATGAGGATGGCCCGCTCGAGATTCCAGTCTGCCGCCTGGAGATACGGGATCGCCGTGTGTGGCGGCTGGGTGTAGTTGGCTATGGAGACAAACTCACGGACGAGTTCCTGCTCCTCCTGTGTCAGCGTGTCCATTGTGTGACGGTGGTTGTTTGAGTAAGTTTGGGTACACACCTCCGTTTTTTCTTTGACTACGGAGCCCTCAACCATGGGGAGAACTACGGGGAAGAGCTGTGGTACACGGAATGTGCTATACAGACAGGAAGTAATCCCTCATACGTTCGCCAGCGCCAAGAGGGAGTGACAGCACCGGGTTGATCCTCATACGACCGCTGTCGCCTCGCGAATCGACGCCAAACACATCTTTATCCATGGTGAATCGACTCTGGGTGATGGCCAGGCCCAAGAGCACATAGTTCGAGTGGTAGAAGTCCGCGCCTTTGCCAGGCTTGTCGCGGAGGCCGCCGTACTGCTCGTCTTGACAACAGCAGAGGATGTAGTTCTCCAGCGATGCCTTGTTGATCACCTCTCTATCTAGAACAATGTCCAACGCTGCGCTTATCCCACCGACCCAGAAGCTGTAACACCCATCCACCAGCTTGCCCGTGCGCCCACTAAATCCACCTTCCAGTGCCATCTGTCTCGAAGACACCCACCTCGTCAATTGTGGGATATTACATTGCAGTAGTTCACTTTTACCAAGCAGTAACAGCGCAGCTACAGCACAGAAGGAGTAACCTCCATGAGCCTCATCCCAAGGGACAGCTCCAAATCCGCCTTCGTACGTTTGGCAGCTTCTTAGCCATTGTGCAGACCCCTTAGTCAACTCAGCGGTGGTAATGTTCAACAGCGAGGCAATCGTGAACACGCAATACACCGCTCTGGTGTCACGCTCACCACCGATGTGCATCACGAACGAACCATCATCCTGTTTCAAGGACATCAGCCATTGATACATCGCCGCTCTATCGATCTGTGCCCAACGCGTCTCATCTCCAACGAGTGTCAATGCCAACACCGCAGCGTATGTTGATGCTGCGTGCGATAGCTGGCCAAGTCCGCCTCCAAACCCCCCACTAGAATTCTGAAACGATAACAGCTTCTCTGCAGCTTCTCGCTTCAGGTGATCTTCCAGCTTGTGCCCCAATACTGCCAGGGAATTCGTACTCCAGTAGATGATCCATGGTTGTGATGCATCCAAGGACTGGAACATGTGTGGAACGGGGCCCAATGCCCGTCTCAAGTAGAGGATGTGCCTCTCAGCAAGCAATACTGGCGTGTCACCGGATTCCAGCCAATCCTCGTATATATTCTTGATGCTTTGTTCAACTTGCTGTTGAAGCTCCGACGTCGGTGTCGAGAGCTCCTCAGTGGAGGTTTGTGCCAACTGGGCACTCATAGTATCAAAGTGTTCGATTGGATAGTCAGCAGAGACCTCTGTGGTCGTAGCACGACGGCGTGCAGTGAGAAGTTTGGCTAACATTTTGGGGTCCGTCTTGGGCTTCATTTCATTGTTGGAGCCGAATGGGGGAATGTGTAACGAGCGATGCGATGAGCTTCAAACCTCAAACGTCAAACGTCAGTTGATCGAGACAAAAAAGCTACTGGATGGGTTACTGAGCTCGTGGATAGGCTTATAGTATTAGACAGCCTGATGTCAGCGAAACAGGCCGTGAGATGATGTATTAATGATTAGATCGATTGACAAACCCACTCTGCAAACACACAGAGACTGGTGCCCGAGTCCATTGAAACCAACGCACGCCAAACACCAGTCTCCGTGCACTTGACCGGTAGCTCCCACGTACCCGATGGTGTGCTATGGTCTTTCTTCACAAACTTGAGGATCTTCCCCGAGGGGCTCTGCAGTGCCAACTTGACCCTGTTGATCTGTCCCAACCCCATGGATGGATGCTGTGCCAAAGTGAACACGTAATCTGCTCCTTGGGTCAAATGCTTGTTCTGTGGTTGCTTGATGTAAATATCGTTTGACTGTGCTGGCACAGTGGGGAACCGTTCGACAAATATCAACTCTCTGCACTCACCGGTATGTGTAATCGGTATCACCATGGAGAGTGGATGAATGTTCTGCAAGGACCTTTGTACGCCTTTAGGCCCGGAATAGACATGGATGAACCCTTGGGATTGACCTTTTGGGAGTGTGCCTTTCACCCTGCAATATCTCTCGTTATGCTTCCAGTAGACCTGTGCTAAAGTTCTAGCAGTTCCAGCTTTCGTCACAACGCTGGCATTGACTTCGATATCCTTTGGAGTCTTCAAGTCCATCTCAAAGATCTCCAATCCTTCGAGTCTAGTAAGCGCGTTATTGAACTTGCATGTCTTGAGTCCATTCTTGAAAAAAGAAGGGAAACACGGCGGTAGCGCAAGTGCCACCATGGGATCAATAGGTGGGACAACGTGTTGATGCTCATACTTGTCAGGAATGTGTGTATGGATCCAGTCCAATGGTTCAGCAAGGAAGTAGAATGATTCACTAGGCTCGGTAGGTCTTTGAATCAGATCATACACCTTATTCGTGAGGTTACCCAACGACACATCGATAAATCTCCATTCACCATTGATGAGCACGGAGTTCCAGATATGTCTCACGATGGCCTGTGGTGTCTTTAAGGATCCCTCAATGAGTTCACACTGTATACCCATTGATTTCCCCAAGGATTGGAACATCAATGCCATGTCATATGATGATCCTTGTTTGTATTGGAACACTTCATCCATGGATCGCTTCCCACTATCAACGAGCATGAAGTGTTCACAGCAGAGCACAAAGAGTGCACGTATGTATTCCAACTTACTCGAGTACTTCATCCCGAGATCGTTCGCCACAAAGGATGATAAAGAGACATGGGACCCCAATTTCCGCACTGATTGGTCCACATGTTTCAACGAGATGGCATGCAAGTCAATTATATTGTTGGTTTGATACACTTCATTGTTGTTCAAAGTGGAGAGCTGCTTATGTGGTTCCAGAATGATGTAGCCTGCCGTCTCTCTGATACGCTTTTCTCTCAATTGGCGCTCTTTGGAGCCGATGGAGTTCGCTCTGTTCAAATCCACACGGCATTCAATCCAAGCATCCACCGTATTATCAGTGCCTCTAACAAGATGTTCCGTAGATGGCAATGGCGGTGCATCTCTGAAGGAAAAGATCTTCTTGAGCATTCCTGGGTTCTTCACACGCTTCTCCTCCACCAAGAGTGGGTTGCCCGATGCACTTGATCCTTGAGCATGTCTCCGCTGTTGTTCTTCCCATTGATGTCTAGAATACGACCCGGCAGATGTCGCACTGAAGTCACTCATGGCAAAAGTGCTCTGCGACGAGGTTGAACTGCCAAAATAGGATCCATTGGAGTATGAAAACACATTGCTTGATGAGTTGCTCGTGTTCAAGGTTTCCGGGTCATATGGAGCAATGAACTCTCTCTTGTATGGAGACACAGGTGTGAATAATTGTGATTGTGACTTCTTGACCGGATATGCATGATGTGGTAACGGTGGGGCACTGGTCTCCCTAGCTTCACATGATCTGCTGTTGTTGTTATAGGAATCCCTCGTGTCCAATCTTGGTGCCGATTGAGAATGAGGCAACCCCATACGGCTTGAAGACTGCTTTACAGGTTGGTATGACTGCTGGTGGTGCACTGGAGGGGGATTCGCATGCCTGGTTTGTGCCACGTGAGGCTGCTGCACCTGGTAATGGCTCCTTGAGGATTGGAAGCTGAACTGCATCTCATCGTATGGCGGTTCGGGACTGGTGGACCGTGAAGGCTTGAACAGCTCGGACTTGGTCACTTCGACGTAGTTCATGGGGAAACTGCCTGTCATCTTATTCCTCTGCAGTTTTCCATGCCACCAGTTGCCATCTCCCAGGGAATCCACGTCGATCATATCACCTTCAATGAATCCCAAGTCATCCTCCTCGCTGCCGCTCCACGAGTAGATCGCCTTGACGCGGAACGGGGGGTGTAACGTCATCCAATGTGGGGAGAGGAGTCCTGTTGCTTGTTGTTTCTGAGCCCCGTTTGCGTTCTCCTTTTCAATCTGGATCAAAGATTTGGATCATAATTAGATCTGTTCCCAATGCGGCAAATTGTAAACAACTCAAGTGGTGCCTGACATAATTCTCGGCAGAGATCGTGTGAGTGTTAAAAGACCTAAAGTCTACAACCTGCTGATAACCTTATGTTTAATCAATGTATAGTCCCAACCTCTTCCCAGAACTCCAGGTTCTTCCTGCTCCAGTCCAGCACCGCAGAGGCATATGACGAGATAATCTTCTTCAACTCCTCATCTCTCTCCTCCTTCCTCTTCTCCAATTCGGTGCCTATAGCTTCCGTAACCCTCTTTAAGTCCCCCTCTGAGGCGCTGAACGTTTGCTTCAACTGGTTGATATCATCTTTTGTCTTTATTAAATGTGCCTGCCGCACAACCTCAGGGTCTGATTCGATGATCGTTTCCTTGATTATGTTCCCGAGCTTTGAAATGCCAGGGATCTTGAACATGGACTGCTTCTTTGGCGCCAAAGGTGTGACATCATGTCCTAGTTCTCTTTGTAGTTTCTCCTGTTCCTTTTGCTCAGCCACTTTCCGATCGAAATTGATCTGTCCAGTCTTGCTTTGTCCCGCTTCTAATGCCTCCTCAATACGCTTCGATTCTTGTTCAGCCTTATCCAGTAATTTCATATGGTTGAGCCTGTGTTTCAAAGACCGAGCAGTAATATCCCTCTGGAGGGATTTTTGTTGTCTAAACTTCAGAACATCCTTCACCACGCTAGCAAATTGTGCAGATTCACCCAACGGTTCAGTAAACTCATGGTTTAAACTATCCACAAGCGTTTCTGTGGATAAATAGCAATTATCATGGACTTGGCCCAATTTCTCCAACGTTGGGGCCAATTCCACGGATTCCTGAAGACTGAACCCATTGAATACGGCACCAGCCTCGGAAAATTCCTCCATCAATCCCTGCAAATGTCTCATCACGCGTCTGTTCACTTTGTCTACTCCTCCTGAAATCACAGCCTCATATTCACGAGCCTGGGACTCAATGGCATTAAACTTCTTGTCCTCTTCACTTTCACGGACAAACACGACAGAGGTGGATGGGATTGGGAGGTATGAATGCGCAGCGGTGGATTTGGCAGGTTCTAATGGGTCAGCCTGAAGGATATTCTTCGGGATGTCGCTCAATGGTGGACTCATCAATACTTCGCTCCAATTGGCATTGGGATCTAGAAAGCTTTGAAACACAGAGCTTTCGGCAACCACGTCAGTCTTTTGACATCTGTTCAAGAACACCGCCAGCATCCTTCTTCTATGATCCACCATTGCAATGTCCTCCTTGGTCGCATATGTCGTCAAGGAATGCTTCTCGGGAATGGGAGGGATCACCACCGTAGGGGCCAATCTCACCAACGCGTTCCTCAAGGATTCGAACTCGCTGTACCGTCTTCTGACGGTGACAGACCCATACTGGATCGTGTAGACTGTGTATCCGCGGCTCTGACCCTCGCGGGACTTGCCAGCATCGACTATCTCTATCTGGGCGTTTGTCGTTGGTGTCTGTTGCGGGGCCGCGTAGAGTTCTGGGTCGTACGCCACCGTTGAAGTCACCGCCGTTGGGGCCTCCAGCGGCAGTTCCGTGAACTCATCGGTGTGTGGACTGTTGTCCTCTTCTGCCATCGCGCCACGGGGAATTCTGGAAAGTGTTGATGGCCCACTCTCCCTTGAGCTCAGTGGTTTGTAGTAGGCAGCAAAGTTGGTAAAAAAATTCCCAATGCGGCAGTCTGAGACTTCAAATTACTTTGGAAAGAAGCGGATAAGACCATGGATTCCGGGCTTCTACGCTTTCTGACATCCGACCAAAGGAAAGCTGCCGTGTATGAGCTTCTTGGTGACATTCACTCCGCTCGAAACGTTCAGGAACTGACGCAGCTGTTGCCGTCGCTAGCTGGCGATGAGGTGAGATTGGTCTCTGATCGAGTTATGGAAGCAGTCTTTCAAGGAGTTTCGACCGAGTCTGACGTTGAGATACTCATACCGCTACTGGCGACTCTTCCAAGCGTGAATTCTGCGGTAACTGCATTTACACAGGCCATTCTGGCACTTCTAAATGAGAGAAGACACTTGATGCTAGAGCCATGGGGTCTGCCTCTATTTGAACAAGAACTACTCACCGCTGAGCCAACTGCCACCATTGAGCTAACTTCATTGGAGCATACACTCGTCTTTCTGGAGAAGCTCCTCTCTCATGGCTTTATCACAGACCAGCTCTTTGACAAAGTGATGATGATTTTACTCACACATCATGATGAGCGCATCACCACACTCACTACCAAAGTTCTCCGTTGGCGCACTTTGAGGCATAACAGCTTCGCGTGGTATATCATCCCATTGTTGTGCTCTAGAGGGAAAACTCACCAAATAACGGCAGGACTGATCCTTTGGCTTCGCTGTCTCATTTCTCATGACGGTGGCGTGTCGCTTGGTGACCAAGTTGACACTGAAGGTTACTGGAGCCGGATACAAAGTGCGTTGACAAGCAGTACGCATGAGCATAGGAAATACGCTCTTTCCATCTTGAAACTATCGATCCAAAGACTTGATCATGACGTTGATAACGCCCTCATCTCTTTCACAATGAAAGATAAACCGCAATGTGAGGGACATTGGATACGATTTTGTACGTTGTATGAGATCGTTGGAGTTGATACGGCTTTGAACCAAGCCATGGCTGCACATGGTGATATCATCCAGCTACTCTCACCAAGCTCCCATATCAAACCTTCTTGGGGGTTGGCATTGCTATGCACCGGATTCAAGGCGAACATGGAGGCCGTGAGGAAGTACTCATTGGAGTTGATGTATGCTGTGCCTGAGGAAGATGTATCTATCTTTGCGCATGACTCCTTAACAGCGATTTTTCTGCACTATGCCCTTGAGGCATCGCATTTCCAAGTGAAGAAGCAGCACGATCATTACCAATGCTTCTATGGTGATAGACTTGAGTTCTTTATCATGAATCTGATCAGAGCTTTGAAGAAAGACGTCAGATTGGAGAGTACAATTTCCAGCATCATCGAATTGTTGAGTGTCAGCACCACATTATATGGCCCACCAAGGTTGTATCTCGCCAATGGACTTTTGAAGGGTCTGAAAGGTCTGAACGTGTTGAACCGCGCAATGGCTGAGAAAGTTTACAGGCTGTTTGCATCCACCGCTGAGGATGAAGTATTTGAGACCTCCCTTCAGACCGTTCACCTTAGATTACTCAAGCACCTCAGTGGTGACGTTGGTTTGTTAAAGGAAAGCTTGACGAGATTTATCAAGTATAATGGATATGACATCTTCCGAGACAACTTGGAATTCTTCCATGACTTCGTTGCAAGGTTTGCCTCCGGTGAACCTGTCAATGAGGGCGATGTCGAGTCTCAAGTGGTCCATTATGCTCTATTTGGAGATTTCATCACCTCTGATGAGTTTTTGAAAGAGTTAGCACGGAGTCAGTTGCACATTGTGCCAGAGCTTGCTGTGCCATATAGCACATTGTTGGGTTCATTGATAGTTGGGGGTGACTACGAAAACTCGCAATGCGTGGTGGATTTACCATTGTTTCAAAACAGTTGGGGATCAGTCGACGTGACCACTTTGTACAAATCAGTTGTTGATCAGTTGACATTGGATAATCTTGGATTCTTTTCATGTGTCTTTGTCAAAGTCTGTGATGTCTCCGAGGTCTCCTTCTTCCAATTTGAACAATTGATGGAGCTATATGAACAAGTCAAACTCTTCAAGCCTGATTTCAAAACAAAGGACAATTTAACCGAATCTTTCATCAACATCATCAATGCGTTCCTCAAGATGTCAGCCATCACCGAAGACCAAGTCAGCAAGATTATAAACATCTTACAATATGAAATACGCAATGGTGTTTACAAGGCCTACATTTCCACATGCTGCGCCTTACAGGTTCTCGTCAAAAATTACACGCCGGATCTTACCACTGCATTAGAGATCTTGGAATCCATATGGGATCATATAACAGCAGAGAGGTTGGTTCTTTCACAAAGGGACATGCATACCACATTGATCGAAACGATCTTTGGCCCTGAGCTGTTGAAAGAGAGTGTGAATAACGAGTACACCGCTCGTGTACTACTTCGGATGGGACAAGAATGTGTACAATTGTCCCAGTCTCGGAGGTGCTTGCTTCCATGTCTCTCTAGGGCACTTTTGCGATTCCAAAGGGGATATCCTGTGGAGTTCGAAAGTTGTACCTGGTTGGTGGATATATTTGTTCAGATCCTGACTTTGATACAAGATGATTCGAATACTTTCAAAATGAAGAATTGTCTGGCAGAGAAATACGATAAGGAGCTGTCGATGGGTGAAGAGTTATATGTCAAAGTCTACGGGGAATTGGAAGTTTCTGCCAAAGTGAATGTCATTTCCGTCTTTTCATGTGCTTCACAGCAATTCTGTGATAATTATTGGAACTTGGTCCTTGATTCTTTTATCCATCCAAACAAGAGATCGGGTGGAGTGGAGGAGTTGCAAAGAGTGTTGGCGTTCAGTTCATTGCTGATGACTTATCGGAAGGTGAACCTTGCACTGTTGGACTCCACGGCACAAAGGCTAATGTATGCGTTGGAGAAAGAAACGAGTCCATGGGTAAGATGTTATTTTGAATGGATCATCTCACTGAATCTAATCAAGACTGATGTGAATCGCAATGGGTTGTTTGAATTGTTCCAAGATCAAGGCAAACCGACACTGGTGACGAGTGCTGAACGGATTGGATTCCTTGTGGCGCAGAAATTGGATGACGAAGGATTCTTTGATGAGTTCACCAAACGTTTGATTCCAAACTGTGCATCGAATAAACCTTTGGTTAGACATTTCTCCAATTCGTTGACATTGTCCGTATACCCAGAGGTTAAATGCAGGGGCTTTTCACTTCAGGTTGATGGTATTCTAAAATGTTTGTACGATGAGGCCCGGAAATCAGAAATCACGGGTAAATTCAGAACAGGAGATGCATTGCTTTGGGATGTCTATGAAGATTTCAACCTGGTTTCGATCTTTGGTGGTGTTTTATCCCGTGTTTCACCAAGACCATTTGAAGTCATCAGCAAGGGCGATATTGAAAGATACATCGTTGACGGTATCGATATTCCTGTTGGTGAGGTGAAGAGTGCAAAATGGGCTGGAGCGGTGACTGATGGCCAAGAGGTCACCCCATTGAAGAGCTCTCCATTACAAACGAAGAGCGGTGCTTGGGAATCGGTACTTGACGTTGATCAAAGCACTAGGACAGTTAAACGAAGTGAGCTGATTGTGGTGAGCTCTTTGGTGGACAAACCACCAAACCTTGGAGGAATCTGTCGTCTTTGTGATGTCCTTGGAGCTGGTGTGATGACTGTCGATGACCTTCGTGTGAAGAAGGACCCTCAGTTCCAGGCTGTTGCGGTGACAGCAGACTATTGGATGCCCCTCGAAGAAGTGAAAGTGGCTGCCATTCCGCAGTACCTCAGGGCTAAGAAGCGCGAAGGTTATACATTGATTGGATTAGAACAGACTGATAGATCTGTTGTGTTGAGCAGAGAGACGGGATTCCCTGCCAAGTCCCTCATACTGTTGGGGAAAGAGGCAGAGGGGATTCCAGGTGAACTCCTTGCAGAGTTGGACTTTTGCGTGGAGATTCGACAGACGGGGGTTATCCGGTCGATGAATATCCAAACGGCTGCAGCTGTGCTTGTCCATGCCTACGCCACCCACCACAGCTAGTCCGGGTGCTAATGCGGCAGACCTGGTACCACTACTTTAATATAGACTTGAAACCTTGAAATCAGCGATTAGCTGTTATTGGCAGCCCGGGCCCGAACCGTCGGCAACCGCAACGCACGCACCCCCGCTTCCGGTGCTTGAGCGGGCATTGCCGAAGTGTTGATAAGAAAAGTCAAAAACGTCAACAGAGCAAGGACCGATCAGCTTAAAAACCACTTGGACAAGTCCAACTTTGGAGCCGAATCAACGGATCAGATGGTGGCCAACAGAGTCTCAGCGCTGGCTGCGGGAGTTCTCATCGCCACTGCTGCGGGAACGCCGTATGTCTTTGCCGTCTTCGCCCCACAGCTCGTCCATCGCACTGGGTTATCCGCCGACCAAGCTGCAAAGCTCTCTTTGGCTCTATCGCTTGGTGGATCCCTCGGCGGACTCCCTGCCGGCGCCCTGATCGACTCCTTGGGTCCACAGAAGGCCACAGCGCTTGGTGGTGTGCTTACAGCTGTGGCGTACACCGTGCTCCGCGGCTGCTACGTTGCCGGTGCTGGTTCACTGGCACTGTTGATGCTGTGTCTCGCCGTCGTGGGCTTCGCCTCGATACTGTCCTTCTACTCGACGATCAAATGCACTACTGCCAATTGGCCAGACCATAGGGGAAGTGCCGGAGCACTGCCCGTGGCTGCATATGCCTTGGCGTCGTTGATCTATTCGTATGTCGCTGTGCTGTTCTTCACGGGGGACACACCGGGGCTCTTACAATTCTTCTCCATTGCGGGTCCTGCCGTGTGTATCGTGTGCGCGTACTGGTTACGTATCAATGAGCACAAGCCCACTAATGCAACAGAGACAGATATTTTACTGCCTTCATCAGAGACCATTCCGCCCCGGAAATCGAGTATGAAACATATCTTTTCGCTTTGGGGGTCTGCTCGTACATCGAGTACGTTATCATTTGATCAAATGCGCCCTGTGGTCAGACCACCAAAGCATCATAGAGCCGATAGTGATGCTTTATACATTGCCGTGGAGGATACACCGGTGTTTGTCCGTGATGGTTCTCCATTTTGGGACCATCATATCACAAAGGTCATCCGTTCCAGGGTGTTTCTCAAGTTTTATGTCATTTTGGGCTGTATGATGGCTATGGGACAGCTCTACATTTATTCTGTGGGATACATCGTTGTGATATTGAAAGAAGCTGACACACACTCTCGCATGTCCGTGGGTGATGCCCAGGCTCTACAGGTCTCCACCGTTGCAATTGCAAGCTTCTTGGGAAGATTAACCTCGGGTCCAATCAGTGATATGGTGAGACGCAAACTGAAAGCCCAGAGAGTTTGGTGTGTGGCCATTGCGGCTTGTATCATGGCATTGGGTCAGTACTTCCTGACGGTGATCAACACGCTGGATGGCCTCACGATTCCTTCATTCATCATCGGATTTGCCTTTGGATTTGTGTTTGGTACCTTCCCGGCTATAATTGCAGATTCATTTGGAACACAAGGATTCACCACCATTTGGGGGTGTGCCACCACTAGTGGATTGTTGATACTCATGCAGCTGAGTAGACTGTTTGCCCATGATCTGAAGAAGAACGGGGATTCAGAGGGAGTTTGTACCTTGGGTGCACGGTGTTACAGTGGGACCTTTATCGTTACACAATGGATCTGCTTTGCGGTGATGATGTTCACGATGTTCACAATCTGGTACAACCACAGGGTTGCCTCTAAATAGAGGTAATGTAAAATGTTATACAGGGTACTTATCGGGTATTCATAATAGCTGCAGTAGCAGTAGTAGTAGTAGTAGTAGTAGTAGTAGTAGTAGAGCGGGTACACCCACACACCCGCACACCAATTTTCTCTGTTTACTCTTTGCGAACTTCCAAACTTCACAGTCAACAACTACAGAACCAGCAGGAAGACGAGAGGAATGGGTGTCAAGTCCTGGTATGCAGTGCCAAAGCAGGAATTTTCTGTCAAGGAGAAGTTTGCAGAGGTGTTGAAGCTGCACCGATTGCAGGACACCGATGCCATACATGACGAGTTCGATATCCTACGTGAGTTCCGCTCCGTTGTGGCCCAAAAGGCCGCCCACGCCTTCGAAGCCCATGATGAGGCGTATCGTAACTGGGAGCTTGAGCTGAAACTGTGGGATCTGGTGGAGACCCTGCTTGTGTACAGATACGCGGAGAAACCTGCACAGATTGAGACACATCGGTTCAACTCTGACGTTGTGTTCCAGGAGAAGCATTTCAGAGGCAATCCCCAACTATATGAGCTTTGGCTGGTGACGCAGTGGATACAGAGGAACGCTCAAGACGTGGGAAAGCCAAAGCTACAACATAAAAAATGGTTCAATTCGATGGTGGAGTGTTCGCTTGATTCTTTTGATACTGATGCCCCATTACGTGGACAGAAATTGAGTCCAAGGGACATTGAGGCCGAAGTACCATTTTACAAGATGATATTTGAGCTCATATTAGCAGGCGACTATACCCAAGCTGCCAAAGAATGCGAAATCACTGGAAACTGGACATTAAAGATGATCCTATCCGGTGTGAACAGCTATCTTGATCCAGTCATTGACAAAGGGTTGACGGATACTGAAGATGAATCCACACATGGTATCAAACGCAGAGCATTATGGAGAAGCACGGTGTACAGGCTATCGCAATCCGAACAACTCACCCCTTATGAGCGTGCCATATATGCATTCTTGGCTGGTGATCTCAAACCTTTGGAACTGAGTGACTCTTGGGACTCTGATTTGTTGATATACGCTAATCATATTCTCACAGCACAGGTGGAACGTGCTTTGGTTGAAGAGGGTAAAGTCAACACAGAGGACCTTATAGTGCTGTTCCCATCAACACGGCTCACAGTGCAAGATGTGTTGAATACCGTGGCAAATAAGTATAAAGATGAGAGTGAACACCCGTTACGTGTCCTGATGGCATCAGTCATCACAAAGAATATCCCTCAAATTATTCATTCATCTTTGGGTTTTGTGGGCAATGTGATGTTGGGGAAAGAGGAATCCAATGAATTGATTAGCGAGACATATGCCCTAAGGGTGGTGACGCATTTGGCAATTTTCTTGACAGTAATTGATCCAGGGATGATCCCAGTGGAGGACCGATCCAAGTTGATCACCACATACATTCTCGTCTTGAGATTGGAGGAAAAATATGGCCTGATCCCGTTGTATGTTTCATTCTTGCCAGAAGTTGAGGCAAGAAACGCTTATTCCCTCTTCCTCATGGACCTATTTGACTCGTTGCAGAGGTCCAAACAATTAGAACTGAGCAGAGTGTATCGTCTCCCCTTGGAAAACATCCTCAAACGCACTGTGGAGAGAGTGTTTACATCAACTGAGGAACACTATAGGGTCAGTGGAGGTGTCACAGTACAAGACATTGATGATACCGATATGAAATTGATGCGTGGTGTGGAATGGTTTGTTGAATCACGGATGTATAGCGATGCAATCCATTCGTCAATTGCGTTGTATAGACGCTTCTTGCTTAATGGGAGAACCAAGGCCGCACAAGAGTTTGGCACGAGAAATTCTATTGAACAGCTGTTGAAGCAATATGACGTTGAAAGTATGGGTATGTTGGTTGATAAGGAAGTATCCCAACTGGAGAGGAATGAGTTGTTGCAATATGCAAGCTTGACGAGGGCATTGAATGCCATTGATGAATGGTCCACGAGACCAACTGCAAAGTATTCATTCCTCGATACAATCAATAGGGTCTCGTCCATTTTGAAGCACAGCATTGAGACGTTATTCTTGGAGTTATCGAGGACTGAGTATGAGCCTTCGTTGATCCAGGAACTCAGGTCGCTATACATCCCGTTCTTGATCATTCAGCTACACAACATCTACCTGGAGGGGAGAACTCAGAGCACTTCTTACCTCAGAGAGGCGTTGGAGTTGACAAACATCGTTGCGAGCGAGTCTACAAAGTTCTACATCCTTTTCCAAAATTGTGATAGACTGAAGGAGTATCTCGCCATGGTGGCACACTGCGCTGCTATTGCCGCTGGTGAGGGCATCTAAAAGGGTAATGTGTGACCTATTATACTCAACTCAACGTAGCAGCCTTCTCGTACAGCAGCTCCACGACATCGGACATGTGCTTGACTAGTTCAAGCGAGGAATCGTATGTGGCGTCTCTCTGAGGCTGATCATAGATCTGTAGCCATCCATTTCCTTGGTCCAATACTCCAAAGAATACCTTATCCAGGATCATTTGACTCAACTTGCCTTCAACTTGCTTCACATCCAATCCAACAATCTTCGCCACATGGTCAATTTCCACGACAGAGAATGGCTCAATCACCTTGACCAAGTTTTGCTCCAACAAGGTGTCGTATAGGGCATTGAAGTGTGATTTGATGATTGGGTCAGAGGACAATTCTTTCCCATAAAGTGACAATGCCTGCTCAAACTCCTTCAACGATCTGTTAGCATATGCCTGTGAAATAGCCTTCATTGCATCGATGTCACGGGTGTTGTACTTGGAGGCATACTTTGCGGAAAGGATCTTCTTCACGTCATCAATGAGGTTAAGCATGATCTTGGACAGAAGCATGTATTTAAGGACTCTCACGGAGCTTTGCTCGTCGCCTTGTGTGTTGTATGCCTCAAATGCCTCATAAAAGTATGAAAAGGCCGTTTTGTAGTCCTTATCCTCCGCGTTGAGTATCCCACTCATACTGTCAAGCTCAGCTTGTGTGTTTGTGGGGCAATAGATCGAGTTGGCGGAGGTTCTCGCCGAAGTGAGTGCTGCCCGTGCCTTGGCCATGTTTCTCAGCGAATGGTACACTTTCGCCTCGAGTAATTGGACCTCAACGAGAGATGATTTATCATCAAGTTTCTTGAACTCTCTAAGCAAGGATTTGATGATGGCCAATGAACTCTGAAACGCCTGCTTCTTCTCGAAATACACGGTGGCAAGTCTCAGCTGCAGAGCCTGGTTTAAGAATGTTCTCTTCTCGCCCACAGACCAAGCAATGGAATCTTTCAAGGCCTCAATCTGTGCGTCGGTGGCGTCCGGCATCCCATCAAAGAGATCGACAAGGTATCTGATCACCTTGGCAGCCTTGGACTTCGCCAGGGTGGAAATGGCAGTACGGGCCTCTGGCACCAATGCGGAAAGCTTGGCCAGCGAGCCTTGCTTCTGAAGAAGGTCACCGAGTTCGTAGATCGCAGTCTCCTGGTTTGAATAGTCGTGTGTGGCTGGTTTGGACTGCAGAATCTCGCGATAGAGCTCCTCAGCACGTGTAGGGCTCGACTTGGCCGCGTCACGCGCGTCCTGGAGCGTCGCAATGGTCATCTTGGCGGGCAACTGGCTGCGTTTCCGGTGGACGTTTTGTTGGCTTTGGTGGCTTCGTTGCCACTTTTGTATGGCGCCCGGTGGACGGGTCTCTGCAGAGTTCCGGGGTGGGGCGGAGCGTCCCAGTCACGTGTATTTGCCAGTGTGTTCCGACCGCTGGGGATCTTTTGTTTTGATTTTGCGGCTGGCAGAGAGAAAACTCGGACGGGTTGGAAAGCCAGCGATGTCCACGCTGAACAGGGAGGACCAGGAGTACTCCAAGGATCTCTTCGGAGGATACTACAAGAAGAACTTCGACGTGTTCACTGCCCCGGAGCAGGCGTCCAGGTTCAACCTCAGAGTCTCAGCAGACCGTTCGAGCGATGACCTCTCGGGCAACACCTCGCTCACGTACTCGCCCAGCAGACGCACGCCGACACATAAGCAGTCTGTGGACATAAGCTTCGACTCTGCTAACCCGTCGCTTGCCGTGATTAACCAGAAGACAAACGCATCGCAGCCGCAGAAGAGTCAACCACTCTGGTTCAACAACCCAAAGAGACGGACAAACCCGGCACACGTGGTGAAAAGAGACACTGATGATGAGCTGGATAAGGATTCAAGCTTCCTTGCGAAGACCAAGTCGAGCCAGAAGACAAGCTCCGGGTTCAACAGTCTGACCTTTGGTACTAGAAGAAATAACACCGAGGCTGCCCATGTGAATGCCTTCTCTGATGAACTCCCACCTTCAAAGACTATCTCAGACCTCCAGCGTGAAGATTATTCCGACTCATATCTCTCCGCCAACCAAACGAACGGTAATGTCTCGCTTATGTCCAAAGGTGATGACTCGGGAATTTTTGGATCCACCCAACGTAACATCCTTCCTGATCATCTCCTCAAACCATACTCCGCCTTTTCCACACCATTGAAACCTGAACAGCCACGAGTCTCGAGCCCGCTAAGGCCAGAGGAATCTGCAGTGCTGGTGTTTGGATACCCTGAGTCTATAGCCAACCAGGCGATCAAGCATTTCGCCAAGTTTGGCGTCATCTTGGAGGATTTTGAAGCCACTAGAGTAGAGCCGGTGTTCCACAAGCCAAGCAACAAATCATATCCTATCTTCACAGGGAACGGATGGGTCAAACTGACATATGATAACAGGGCAAGCGCGATCCGTGCACTCGAGGAGAGTGGAAGTGTGTTCCATGGCTCGATGATTGGGTGTGTTCCATACTCCAAGCAAGCGATCGAAAACATCGCATCGATCTCAATCCAAAACTCTGAAGACATTGGTGAGTCCAATATCGCACTTCAACAGTCCAAGGATGAGAATAACCTGCTGAGCTTTACAACTAATTCGCAGAAGTTGAATGTAAAGACGGATGACAAGATCTTTGTCAAACCACGAGGTGAAAAGACTTTGTATTCTGGGAAGACTGTGGAGACCAGGCATTCAAACTCTGTGTTAGGAAAAGTGAACAACTGGTTGTTTGGGTGGGAAGACCTCTAACATTTAAAACATTGTCGCATCGTGCATTTGACTATCAAGATATACCCTGGTAGCATAGTGCTTCATCTCCTCCGCAGCGGACTCTGATTGTAAGCTTCGGCATATATGCTCCTTCTTAAACTGCTCTTTTTAACTGGAGTGAATTCTCCATCAGAGAATATCTCCACAGTTTCTCTTCCCTTCTTGTCATGAGTCTTGAATAGCTTCTCCGTATGACCTGGGGAATAGTAATGGATTACATCTCTATCATACGGTCCATGTGTAGCATCGACGGCGACTTCCCTCTTAGCGACTGAGAGCTTTGGTCTCACGTATTTGCGCTCGTATTCGTCAAAAGTCTCCTGGTAAAGTACCTGCTTATCTTGGATGAGTACGACGTAGCCTTTGATAATCACCAGGTATAACACGCACGATGTGAGTAGCAGGAATGCCAGATTAGTGAAACTGGACTGTGCCAGGTATAGAAAGGCAACGTTGAATGGTGGGAAGGAGACAAAAAGATGCGTGGAGAACTTTGATGGGTTCCACATGTTGAGTTCCCAATGCTCAACTTCTTCCTCATCGCTGACCCATGGTAAAAACGACCATGACGAGCGAGAAACTTTGCGGGCTGATGACTTTTGTATTGTATCCTTGTTGTATATCGTGTACCTTTTGGTCTTGAGCAGGAATAGCAGCGTGTTGGTCACATTGACGGTGATGATGATGCTGCTGGTGAATGATACGATTCTGGCGCCCAATGACTGCTGAGATGTGGCAAAGTACTTGGAATCACGCAAAAGTGATTCGTTGTAATGGAAATAGTGAGATTTGGCCTCATTTACCACGCCATTGTCTTGCCAGAATCTGATGAAGAAGTAAACAACGGTGAGGATGAGCCCCAAGGGCAACGCCATCGACTCAGCATAGGCGTCCCAGTCGACGAGCTCTCGCTGCTCGTTGAGCTCAAGGAGGAGATCAAGCGGATAGGACTTCAGGCGTGTCCATAGGCTCTGTTTCCGAACGACTCGGGCCATTTGGAGATCCGTTGATGTTTGTTTAGATGCTACGATGATACTTCCAAGAATAATTGAAAAATACCCACTCTCACTTGATGAGCTCAACTTGGAAATCTGAGCCAATCTCGCCCTGCAATTCCTCATCTCCAACTTCAAACCGCTCAATAAGAAGAATTACATCGTCACGCGCATCAACAACCACATCCTCAAGCCAAATACCGTATAAGGAGTCGTCAAATTCAGAATTCACCATCACCGGTGTACCATCTTTGTAAAAAATACTAGCCCTGATCCGTGGTCGATACTGTGCATAGCTCTCTGATGTCCACATATGAATGTTCAGCTTTGTCTCTCTATTGGCCTTGAAGAGGACTTTGAACCGGTTTTTGTTCCTCCATTTGAATTTGAACGGCTTAATGAATGGTGCTAGTCGTGTAGAGATCTCTTGCAGATCCACTCTTGCCGATGAATTGATGATGAGCTTATAGCTCATGAGTAAATCTGGGTCATACGTCGATAGAACGAGACGATACTTCCCAGGTTTGAGTGTGACGGTCTTGATCAATGATCCAGAGGTGTACTTCTCATTGATAACGGAACTGCGTGGATTGAACTTTGAGCCCTCGAAGTAAAGTTGCATGTTGACCAATGTATCCATCTGTGCTTGTAATGCCAGTGTCAATTCCACTGGAGATACACCGGGTATGACGAGCTCATACTGTGGATTTTTAACGTAACTCTGGAACGACCAGTTCCCACCGCATGAGTCGAGTGTCCATTCTCCCTCAACCTGCCGAAGATGTTGGAACTTTGGTTGAGCTCTGTTCAATGTGAAATCTAGTGTGGCATAACAATGGAGTGTAAAGTTTTGACTTGATGTGGAATCGTTGCTCACTACGACAGTGACGCTTTGGCCAGGCATCAATGCGAGCCTCGTGACATGGCAGGGAGAGTTGGTAGCCCTGTTCGAAACAAGAGGTACTGTTTTAGTGAAAATTTTCTCACCATGAGATTCGTATACTCCAACGTTGATAGAGGAGCTAGCAAAGTTCAGGTGTTTCTCCAATAGCAGATATAACTTCGATGCCTCTGATGAGCAGTTGTGCAAATGAAATTGTGGAGAACGGAAAAGGGTCTTATCTTCACCAGTTATGAGGTTAAGAGACCTATGCAGAAGAGCACCAGGGTTCCAATTGATGTATATGGTTTCGAAATGGTCAAAGACTTCTTGGAACTTCATCATCGTGGAAGTTCGCCTCCATGGGTTCTTAATCACGATGGCTGTAGACTCCAGATGCATTTCAGAGATGGAGTAATCATGGTTTGGTGCATAATCACGAGTGTAATTACCTGTTCCTAAGGCAAGAACCACTCTGTTGCCTTGGAAATGATGATACAGAGTGTCCCATAGTTGGATCAAATCGGGTCTTTCGTTCCTCGTGATAATTTCTGGGATCCATCCGGAGATTGTAAAAGTGTCCACCGCAGCGTTGGAACCTTGGAAGTTATAGCCGGACCCATGGATCTTCAGGAAGGCCTTTTCAATCAACGCTGGCCATATCAATTGATCGTTGGCTGCCGATCGTACAAAGAGCGATTGCTCCTGCAGAACAGGTAGTGAGTTACCAATCTCCACTAGTCTCCTACATCCATTGAAGTGTAACGAGACTCCATACCTGTGAGCGTAGGAATGTGGTGCTATTATGGAGAGTAGTAACCTCGTGTTGTTACGGGCAAGCGATATGATTGAGGTCACAAATGAACAATCGTGGAGAGAACCCTGGAACATGTGATTGATGCCGTTGTCGGACCAGTCTTGCCTGGTCATTTCCGCATAGGATTGTAGTTGCTCGTATAGATCTTCCGGTAGGATGAGTTGGTCATCCATCGGTGCAGTTCCAACGAGTAAACCATGCCTTACCGGTGGGTACCTGTCTCCATTCACAGATGACGATAGCCATGTGAGCGATTCGTTCAAGTCAAACTTTTCGCCTTGCTTGATCTTTTGGAACAGAGCCATGGCATCGTTACAAACGTGTTGTATCGTTGCATCGTCCCTGCCACTCTTGAGCTCCTCATTCAGCCGCACAAGAACTTTGCCAATCCCAGTCTTGTCCTTCCCGCTTGCCCAGTCCCAGTACACCTGCTCCAAGGACCTGAGCACCTGAGCATCCATTGGTCCTTGTCCCCCCGGATTCCCAGCTCTTTCGGTTCTAGACTTCGTTTGACTTCTGGAACTATAATCCGCGAATCGGTTCTGTGAACACTGACATGGTACGGCCACTGGTCACTGGTCACTGGTCACTGGACACCCGGACACCAGAATCAATCATGGCCTATTGCCTTCCCTATTGGTGGATTTGGTTCAAGGATGTCTACGGGCATAGAGGTGTGCTAGGTGCGAGTCCCGTCGTCTCACCAGCCATCGCTGGGTCGGTATCTTCCCCTGCACTCCGTCCATTTCTCTTTTGTTCCTTCATCGTTTGTTTTTGCTCCTAAGATTTGGCACACGGGCAGCTCCAACGACGTCATGTACTCGACATTTAAATTGAAAACAGGGGGCAAACCATTGAAGAGCGAGAGAGAGAGAGAGATAACACCTCTTTGCGAAGCCAAACCGATCCAGTCAGTCACACTGCAAGCCACTCTGTCCAGGCACGATACCGACCGACTCTTTTTCAGTTTTTCAGAAACATATTCCACTCCGGAGACACAACTATAGAAGGCAGTTGCTCTCCAACCACCATCAGAGCACAGACACATAACGGGCTACGCAGCGCCATAGCAGGTCTCCTGCCACAGATAGCGCATACATAGCACACATAACCACAGCAATGGGTTGCTCTTCTTCCAAGGAGCTCTCTGAGACCCCAGCAAGGGACTCAGAACGGGACAACTCGGAAAAGACACAGGCGAGCCCACAATCCAACAAGCCGGGATCAGTGACAGACGTGGATGCTCAAAGTCGGAAGCAATCAGTAGTCCCCTCCGTTACATCACAGCGCACATCGCTCAAAAATATCACCTCACAACCGTCGAATTCCAAGGACTCACACGAGTACACAAAAGTCCTACTCCTAGGCACGGGAGAGAGTGGCAAGTCTACGATATTGCAACAACTAAGGATCTTGCACTCAAATGGATTCACACAGCAAGAGCTCTTGGACTTTAAGCCTTTTATATTCAACAACATTGTCACTTCTGCAAAAGACCTTGCCCTGGCTTACAAGCAGTTCAATGTCCCCCTGGATGAAGATGTTGCAGAAGACGACCTTGAGATGATACTTACTGCGCAAGCACCAACTGATCCCACCGTGGGGTTTGACCAACGGTTAGCCAGTGTGATTCAAAGAGTTTGGAAATCACCCTCGACGATATCGTTGTTAAAAGATCACAGACAGGAGTTCTACATGATGGACTCTGCGGGTTATTTCTTTGGGGAACTCGGAAGAATCGCTGCAGATGGTTACATGCCATCCATCACCGATATTGTCCGTACGAGGAAAAAGACGTCGGGAATCTTTGACCTCAAGTTTGAACTGCAGGGGCTTAAAATACACATCTTTGACGTTGGTGGACAGCGATCAGAGAGGAAAAAATGGATATATTGCTTTGATAATGTCGCTTCAATCATCTTTTGCGTGGCATTATCCGAGTATGATCAAGTCCTGCTTGAGGATAAAGATAAGAACAGATTGGAGGAATCATTAACTCTATTTGATTCTGTGGTTAATTCGCGTTGGTTCTCACGGTGTTCAATCATTCTATTCCTGAACAAGATTGATGTCTTTATTGAAAAGCTCCCCTATTCGCCCTTGGAGAAGCATTTTGTGGATTACAAGGGCGGTGATGATGCCAACAAGGCTGCAAAATACATCTTGTGGAGATTCACCAGAGTGAACAGATCAGGACTACCCATCTATCCATACATAACACAGGCGACGGATACGAACAACATGAAGTTGGTGTTTGTGGTGGTCAGAGAAAGTATCTTCTCCAACATCTTGCAGGACACTGGACTACTCTCATGATTGTGGCCCAAGATTGTATGATATTGCCAACTAAAATACCTATGTCAACATCTTTTACTTAGCACACTTGTACTCCTTCGCTAGCTTCCAAGAAGCTCAGGATCAGTATCACCGCAATTGTTAATGGTCATGAAATACGTTCTGTGTTCATACCCATGCAACCACTCCAAGTTGCTCTGAGTAGCATTGCGGGAATCTCTATAAAGGTCGCCATCTTGTTCGTTCAAGTACAGAAGTCCTGTAAGAACCACAGATTCCTTTGGATGAGGAAGATCCTTCTTTCGTATGAAGAACTCCACTCCCGCTTGATGTAACTTGGGAGGAAGCATTGGTACGTAATCCTCCGTATGGACGACCCTAATAAGCCCGGTCTGGAAGTCTCCGTCGTTCTTTAATTGTTCCAGCAACAGCTCAGAGGCAAACAATTCATTCACCCATGATGACATCTCTCTATTGAACATTCTTGGCGCAGCAAAGGTATAAACCTTGGGGGAAAACCCTCGCAGTTTGAACTCAATGGCACAAAGAGTCAGCAATGCCAGCCCTAAAGAATGTCCCACGATGGTCAATTTGTACTCCTTATGGTCCTTATACAACTGAGTCACATAGCTGATCAATTCTTCGTTGATAGAGTCCAAGTTCTTGTAGAAGCCTGAATGCACTTTGCAGCCGACACATTTGGGGATACTTTTGCGCCAGGCTTTTGACACTGGCTCATAGTCCACTGCGGTGATGAGGAGGTCACTTATCCAGTCAGCCGTTGTAGATGAGGCCCTAAACGCGATGATGATCTCCTTGTTCTTATCATCAACCACTGCCAACGCCGTGCTGGTCTCATCAGTGGGGGCAACTCTGATCATCATGATCCTTGCATCAGAGTTACGCTCGCTAAGGCACCACAGTAGATGACATCCACCAAGTGGGAACAATACGCCGGGTTGGAGCACACCTTTCGAGATACACGAAGTCAACTTGGCGAAGGATGCATAGTGGACCAAGTCTGCGAAAACCTTGTCTGTGAAGCAGATGACAGTGGAGCTTAACACGAGAAGCAAAAGTATAACTCTCATGGTATCCTCCCTCCAAGCTGCTGATGGAATGAAAGTGGGTTTTGTTGTCTGCGATTGTGTCTCATGCGTCCGGTTTTGTGTCACTTTTGTACTGCTGAGGGGAGAGTCTCCGAGCGTGAAGCTCTCTCATTCGGCTATTGAGAGCAGACAGACTATCGTCACCGCACAGTGCACCTTATTCTCACAACATCTTCCGTACCATAGATTGAATGGTTCAGGGGCCCAGCCAGCTACAGCAGGTTTATACAAGAACGCCACCCCCCATTAGGCAATTTTCCCAGCCCCTCTCCTCCTAATTCTTCTCCGCGAACACGCGGACGTGTCAAGAAAAACGGACGCGTACGAACGGAAGCTGGCAAAGCATCACCCACAAACCACGTAAACGGGTACAATGGCGAAGAAGGTGAAGTCTGCATCGATCGCCGCTGCGGCCACCCCAGCAGTAACTGACGACCCGGTGCCTAAGCTGGTGTACAAGAACGGGACGATGCGTCCCTTCCTTGTCACCACCCCGACAGAGGAGATTGCCAGGTTGCGTAATGCCCCCACCTACAAGGATCGTGCTTACTTGATCGTACTCACCCTGGTAGGGCTTGCTGTGAGATTCTACGGCCTCAGCCGCCCGGACTCGGTGGTGTTTGACGAGGTGCACTTTGGTGGATTCGCAAAGAAGTACATCAAGGGAACTTTCTTCATGGATGTGCACCCTCCATTGGCCAAGATGCTCTACGCTGGTATTGCCTCCGCTGCTGGATTCCAAGGTGACTTTGACTTTGAGAAGATTGGCGATGTCTTCCCGGCTTCCACCCCATATGAGATCATGCGAGCATTCCCAGCATTGTTGGGATTCGGCACTGTCATTCTCGCCTTTTTAACGTTGAGAGCTTCTGGCGTCAGATCAACCGTGGCATTCTTAGCAGCCCTGTTGCTCATCTTTGAGAACTCCTATGTGACAATCTCCAAGTTTATCCTTTTGGATTCCCCTCTTATCTTCTTCATTGCTGCTGCCGCGTACGGATACAAGAGATTCCAGAACGAAGTGCCGTTTTCCTACAGGTGGTACAAGGCATTGGTGTCCACTGGTATCGCATTGGGCCTTGCCGTGTCTTCCAAGTGGGTCGGTTTGTTCACAATCGCATGGATTGGTCTCTTGAATGTATTTGACGTATGGTTCTTGATTGGAGACTTGACCGTTCCATTGCCAAAGATCATCCAGCAGACTGTCACCAGAGGTTTTATCCTTCTGGCCTTGCCGATTGCTCTTTATCTCTCCTTCTTTGCTGTTCACTTTAGCTTGTTGACCAATGAAGGTGACGGTAGTGCATTCATGTCTTCTGCCTTTAGAGCTTCTCTCGCGGGAAACACGATTCCAAAAAACATCTTGGCCAATGTTGGCGTTGGATCCACTGTATCCATTCGCCACATCAACACCCAAGGTGGTTACTTGCACTCCCATGACCACATGTACGAGACCGGTTCTAAGCAGCAACAGATCACACTTTACCCTCACCTCGATGCTAACAACAACTGGAGAATTGAGCTGTACAATGTTACTGAACAGCCTTCTGGCTTTGAGCAGATTCATGATGGTACCAAGATCAGACTCAAGCACATCACAACCCACAAGCGCCTCCATTCGCATGACCACAAGTGCCCAGTGTCACAGAATGACTGGCAGAAGGAGGTTTCCTGCTATGGTTTTGAAGGTTTTGAAGGTGATGCCAATGATGACTTTGTCGTTGAGATCCAAAAGAAGTACACCAAGTCTCCTGATGCCCAGGAGGACCTTAGAGCTCTGGAATCTGTGTTCAGATTGCGTCATGCCATGACCGGTTGTTACTTGTTCTCCCATGAGGTAAAGCTCCCAGACTGGGGATTTGACCAGCAGGAAGTTACGTGTACTGGACAAGGTGTGCTGGACAAATCTTTGTGGTACGTTGAAACCAACGAGAACCCATTCTTGCCAGCTGATGCTGAGAGAATCTCTTATGCTCTTCCAACATTCTGGGAGAAGCTTGTGGAATCGCACCAAAGAATGTGGCATATCAACAACAACCTCAATGCTCCACACGCCTGGGAATCATCTCCATTCACCTGGCCATTGCTGAACCGTGGTATCAACTACTGGGGTTCTGAAGATGCGCAGATCTACCTCTTGGGTAATGCACCAGTTTGGTGGGCCGTTTCGGCCTCTGCGTTTGTATTTGTTGTGTACTTTGTCGTTCAGGTGCTCAAGTGGCACCTGGGAGCTCCAGTTGCCGACGAGGAGCACGTTTACAACTTCAATGTTCAGACGTTGCAGTACCTTGCAGGCTGGGCAATTCACTATGTACCTTCTTTCCTTATGGGACGTCAAATGTTCTTACATCATTACCTCCCAGCTTATTACTTTGGTATCCTTGCCCTGGCGCACTATATTGATATCTTGGTGAGCTATATCTTTGCCAAGAGAGCCAAAGTTGGCTATGTCTTATTGGGAGCATTTACTTTATCTGTCGTGCTATTCTTTGTGATCTTCAGCCCGCTTACATATGCTTCTGCATGGGAGAGAACTAAATGTGAGAACTCCAAGTTGTTTGCAAGCTGGGACTACGACTGCAGAAAATATCCAAAGGCCTGATATCGGTGTCGCTGTGTACAAAAGAGGAGAAGAATATTCATCATGATGTGTTGTTGTAGTCGTTATTGTTGATCCAGATTACTGGCCAAGGATAGGATCTCGATATCCAGTCGTGCATCTTTTGAAACTTGCTCCATTTTTTTCACCCGTTGTATAAGTTCAACTGTCTCTGACCTTAACGTATTTGAAGTTTGTGCGTGTTGTTGCAATTCAGTGTACAGCTCCACGTTCTTATGCCTTAGTACATCCAACTGCTGTTGCAGCTTTGCCAACTTGTCTTCCTTCATTGGAATTAGATGACTGGACACAATGCTTGCTGGTGGCAGCTGGTCAATACTGCAATGTTAGTATGTGGTTATACCCCAATCAGAAGAAGTCAACTCACGGCACTTGTGGTTCCACCCCAGAGTCTTTCCTCTGCTGTGCCAATGCTATCAGATCGTCTAATTCGTTCAGCTTCTGCTCAATCTGCCTCTCTTGAAATATGGATGAGAACTCATTATGTGTGTTGTTGCTCCATGATTCCTCTAACTGCTGTTTTATGGTTTGGATCAATAGTCGTCCTTGTTGTGTTGATGCTATTGAAGGATAACAAGCCTGAAGGTTCTCATCTGTGAGCACTTTTTGTGATTCTTCTAGTGCCTTCGAGCAAACTTGTTCAAGTCTGCTGAATCGGATGTGCAGGTCGGACATCTCTCTGGTCTGGTCGCAGAGACGTTCAGATCTAAAGCTGGCTTTTGTTTACTTAGTGAATTCAAAGTTGCGCGTTCCCACAACAACGCCTAACATCTGCACACCAGTGTATGCACGCGAATTCGTTCTGCAAAACGAGCCTGATGGTTAACCTCGTGTACTCTTCTCTTCACAATCCACAAGCAAATCTTTGGCTGATTGCACTCGCAAAGAGATGTCCAACCCCGAGAGTTTGCTTAGAGAAGTGGGTACATATTTACGGGTGTTCCCAACCTGCCAGCTCTAGACCTGCGCAGTAACTGGGCAACGTTGCCACTATATGGTATGTGAGACTAACAAAACCTCCAAAAGGCTGATAAGAAGCTCAATTCCAAAGCTGGGTTCTTTGGATCCATATTTGGTTCAGGTGATCAAGATCGGTGTGAAGAAGCCGGTGAACTCTATGTGCAGGCTGCAAACCAGTTCAAGCTGAAGAAACAAAGTCGCGCAGCCGGTAATGCCTTTGAGAAGGCTGCCGGGGCACAGATTAGAGCTGGAAATAATGACGAAGCCGCTAACACCCTTGTGGATGCCTTCAAGGTGTATAAGCAGGAGGACCCTGCCGCGGCTGCAAGGTGTCTTGAGCAGGCCATTGAGTTCTTTACGGCAAGGGGCCAATTTCGCAGAGCTGCTAATTACAAGATGGACCTAGGTCAATTATATGAAGAGGAATTGATGGACTTTGTCAAGGCCGTTGAGTCCTATCAGGATGCTGGTGATTGGTTTGAGAGCGATTCCGCTCAGGCGTTGGCAAGCAAAGCATTCTTGAAATGTGCTGATATGAGCGCACTTCAAGGAGAGTACCTCAGAGCCAATGAGGTTTACAAGAAGATTGTTAAGTCTTCACTGGGGAACAACATGGCGAGATGGTCGCTGAAGGATTACTTCACGAAGATCGTGCTATGTTATCTCGCAGCTGATGACAGCGTTGCTGCCACAAAGTACTTGGCAGAGGCCCAGTCGCTGGATTCGAGCTTCGGAACGACTAAAGAGTACCAACTGCTACAGGGAATTCTTGAAGCTGTGCAGGATGGTGACGCTCAGAAGCTAAGTGACGTTGTATTTGAGTACGATCAGTTCAATAAGCTTGACAAGTGGAGAACTACTGTGCTGCTGAAGATCAAGAACTCGATCGTTTCTGCTGATGATGACTTGCTGTGAAATGTTTCATACCACCTGTTATTTACGATTCAATTTACTGCTGTAGTTGGCTACTACAAGATGGTGACTTTCTAGCGCCGATAGCGGGCTGATCGCCGGCCTGTGATGGAGCAGATGAGGTCATAAACCTTGCAGATCTGTTGATGGCTGAACCAGTTGCAATTGGATCGAGAGCAACCTTGAATGGAAATGGAGAGCCACTGGAGTTGTACAGTGACAGCATAATGCATCCTCTACAGGCTACCACCCATCGTCACACCCATCCGCCGTCCACAACCTCCGAATTCGCTCATCATAAAACCAGAAGACCCTTCTCGTTGTGGTCCCAACCGCTGACTTTTCCATCAATTTTTGGGTGAGTCAATCGGTGTCGTGGGAAAGCTAAAAAAGTTGAACGGACGTCTTCTCTCTCTCCTCAATCACCACAACCAAGCGGCCAACTCCCACAAAATGCTTTTGAGACGCAGCGGTCTGAGCGCCACGAAACGTGCGCTCTCTCGCTCTGCTAAGCCTGCCAGTACCATTCCAGTGGCGAAACTGCTCCTTCAGCGTTTGCCAGTGGCTCGTCGCACTTTGGCTACAACCGCTGCCCGCAGAGCTGATGCCTCCGCTGCCGCCAGCTATGCTGGTGCTGGTGTTCTTGCTGGCTTTGCTGACGAGAATGCGCATCAGCTCGTTGAGGTGTCCAAGGTGCTGATCATCGGTTCCGGTGGTCTCTCCATCGGACAGGCTGGTGAGTTTGATTACTCTGGTTCTCAGGCTATCAAGGCATTGAAAGAGGCCAAAAAGACCACCATCCTCATCAACCCAAACATTGCGACGAATCAAACTTCTCACGCTCTTGCCGATGAGATTTACTACATACCCGTCACTGCAGAGTACATCACCTACGTAATTGAAAGAGAAAAACCAGATGGAATTCTTTTGACCTTTGGTGGTCAAACTGCGCTTAATGTTGGTGTTCAAATGGAGAAGATGGGTATCTTTGACAGATATGGAATCAAGGTTCTTGGAACTCCAATCAAGACCCTCGAGACCTCCGAGGATCGTGATCTCTTTGCACGCGCGCTCAATGAGATCAACATTCCAATCGCTGAGTCCATTGCCGTGGAGACCGTGGACGACGCCTTGAATGCTGCTGAGTCTGTTGGTTATCCAATCATTGTTAGATCCGCTTATGCCCTTGGTGGATTGGGTTCAGGTTTCGCTAACAACGCCGACGAGCTCAGAAATTTGGCCTCTCAGTCGCTTTCTCTCTCTCCACAGATTCTTGTCGAGAAGTCCCTCAAGGGATGGAAGGAGGTTGAGTACGAAGTGGTCAGAGACCGTGTCGGTAACTGTATCACCGTGTGTAACATGGAGAACTTTGACCCATTGGGAATCCACACTGGTGATTCCATCGTCGTGGCTCCATCGCAGACCTTGTCCGACGAGGAGTACCATATGCTTAGATCTGCTGCCATTAAGATCATTAGACACTTGGGTGTCGTTGGTGAGTGTAACGTGCAGTACGCTCTTCAGCCAGATGGGTTGGACTACCGTGTCATTGAGGTGAATGCCAGACTCTCTAGATCCTCCGCCTTGGCCTCTAAGGCAACTGGTTACCCATTGGCCTACACAGCTGCCAAGATTGCTCTTGGATACACCCTCCCAGAGTTGCCCAACCCTGTCACCAAGACCACCTCTGCCAACTTTGAACCTTCCTTGGATTACATGGTCACCAAGATCCCTAGATGGGATTTGGCCAAGTTCCAACATGTCAAGCGTGACATTGGTTCCTCCATGAAGTCTGTGGGTGAAGTCATGGCCATTGGACGTACTTTTGAGGAATCCTTCCAAAAGGCCATTCGTCAAATTGACCCATCGTTTGTCGGTTTCCAAGGTGGAGAGTTTGAAAACTTGGATGAGGCCTTGGCTGAGCCAACAGACCGTCGTTGGTTGGCTGTAGGTCAGGCTCTGCTCCATGAGAATTACACCGTTGAACGCGTCCATGACCTGACTAAGATTGACAAGTGGTTCCTCTACAAATTGCAGAACATTGTTGACATGCAGAAGGAGATCGAGAAGATCGGCTCTTTGTTCGGCTTGAACAGAGACATAATCACTCGTTCCAAGAAGCTCGGTTTCTCCGACAAGCAGATTGCTCTCGCTGTTGGCTCCACTGAATTGGAAGTCCGTGCTAGAAGAAAAAACTTTGGTATCTTGCCATTTGTTAAGAAGATTGACACTCTTGCCGCTGAGTTCCCTGCTTCAACCAACTACTTGTACACGACTTACAATGCATCTGAACATGATGTTGCATTTGACGAGTTTGGTACCCTTGTGCTTGGTTCCGGAGTCTACCGTATCGGTTCCTCCGTCGAGTTTGATTGGTGTGCTGTTTCCACCGCCAGAGCTCTCAGAGAGAACGGTAAAAAGACCATTATGATCAACTACAACCCAGAGACAGTCTCTACTGATTTCGATGAGGTTGACAGATTGTACTTTGAGGAGCTTTCTTTCGAGAGAGTGATGGACATCTATGAGTTGGAGAACTCCAAGGGTGTTGTCGTTTCCGTTGGTGGTCAGTTGCCACAGAACATTGCTCTGACGTTGCAGGAGAACGGTGCAAAGGTTTTGGGTACCGACCCAAGAGACATTGACAAGGCTGAGGACCGTCACAAGTTTTCTTCGATTCTCGATTCCATCGGAATTGATCAACCAGCCTGGAAGGAGTTGTCCTCTGTTGAGGCTGCGAGAGAGTTTGCAGACAACGTTGGCTTCCCAGTGCTTGTTCGTCCTTCCTATGTGCTGTCTGGTGCTGCCATGTCCGTTATCAGAGATGAAACTGAGTTGGCTGACAAGTTGGGTAATGCTGCTAAGGTCTCTCCAGACCACCCAGTTGTCATCTCCAAGTTTATTGAGGGGGCTCAGGAGATTGATGTTGATGCCGTCGCTTCTCAGGGTAAGGTTATTGTCCACGCTGTATCCGAACACGTTGAGAATGCAGGTATTCACTCTGGTGATGCTACTTTGGTGCTTCCACCGCAGAACTTGTCTCCAGCTGTGATGGCCAGACTCAAAGATATTACCGATAAGGTTGCAAAGGCATGGAAGATCACTGGACCATTCAACATGCAGATCATCAAGGCTGATGTTGCGTCCAACCCAGATCATCCAGAGCTCAAGGTTATTGAGTGTAACATCAGAGCCTCTAGATCTTTCCCATTCGTCTCCAAGGTGTTGGGCACCAACTTCATTGATGTCGCTGTCCAGGCTCTTTTGGGCAAGGAGCTTACCTCCACCAACTTGATGGATGTCAAGCGTGACTATGTTGCCACTAAGGTTCCACAGTTCTCCTTCACTCGTCTCGCCGGTGCTGACCCATTCTTGGGTGTTGAGATGGCCTCCACTGGTGAGGTTGCTTCTTTCGGCAAGGACACCATTGAGGCTTATTGGACTGCCCTCCAGTCCACCATGAACTTCAAGCTTCCATTGCCACCTTCTGGTCTCCTCTTCGGTGGTGACGTGACCAAGGAGTACCTTGCCACTGTTGCCCAGACTATCGCCCCATTAGGCTACAAGTACTACACAGCTTCCCCAGCTGTTGCTGAGTACTTGAAGAAGGCTCTTCCTGAAGGATACGAGGTAGACGTGATTGAGTTCCCAAAGACTGACAAGCGTGCTCTTCGTGAAGTGTTCCAGAAGTACGACATCAAGGGTGTCTTCAACCTTGCCCGTGCCCGTGCTGAGGACCTCTTGGACCAGGACTACATCATGCGTCGTAATGCGATCGACTTTGGTATTCCACTCTTCAATGAACCACAGACGTCCATCCTCTTTGCCAATGCGTTGAAGGAGAAGCTGCACACCAAGCTCGAGCAGAGTGAGGGTACAGTTGTGATCCCAGCTGAGGTCCGCAGATGGAGTGACTTTATCGGTGGAAAGCCAGTTTGATCGTGTATGTATATAAGATCGTTTAACTAGATTCTGTTGTACAAAGTGATAGACAAAAGTGATAAAACTATTCAGTTGGATGTACATATTTAGGCGTTGTCCAACAAGTAGTTGGTGGCTGCCTCGAGATTCCACTTTTCCTTTTCAAGTGCTCTGATGGCCTCGTCTTGAGAGAACCCCATCCCTGTGAGCTCCTCAATGGCTAGGGAGTGTGGCGTTGTAGCAATTCTACGGGGTACGCTGTTTGAGGCACCCGTGCTTCCCTGCTGCGGCTGCTGGGCAACAGGTTGATGAACAGCGCCTGGTGCACCAAAGCCTGCAAATATCTGCTCCCATTCGTCGTTCCCTTGGCTTCCTTGGCTTCCTTGCTGGGCAACGGGGGTGTTGTCAAGGCCATTCGTCCCATAGAACGTAGTGCCATCCAGTGATTCGTTGAGTTGCGGCTGCTCAAAGTCATCATCAAAGTCCTCTGCTTGGGCTTCCTCCAAACCATCAAAGTCAAAGTCATCATGCGCTGGATCACCACTTGCTGGGGTCTTTGGGTCCTTAGGTAATTCATCAGACGTCTCATGGAACTCATCCTCACTATCAGTCTCAACGATATCAAGTTCCTTGATTGGTGGGAATTCTTCTGAGGCGGCAGCCCACGGATGTGTCGCATGCGCTGGAGTTTCTTCATCAACTTTGTCGCTTTCCTCGGTAACGTCCTTTGTTTCACCAAATTGAGCACTATCGGCAACATCAGCCAGGGTGGAGTCAGCGACGGTATCGGACTCAGAGTAAGTTTCCAGCGGTCTCGGAAGAGCAGCAGGCTCGAAAGCCCCAGGGAGAGATGACAACCCTTCATCGGACTGTGAAGAACCTTCAATTGCTGGCGTTGCCGTCTCATCTACCTCAACCTTTTCACCATCCACAATCTCAAAGGATCCAGCACCAGAGTTTGAGTCAACAGCAGCACCTGATCCCCTCAAGGTGCCAGCATCGTTGTATCCCTTTCCGAGAACATCAGCAGCAAGAGCTGGTTGTTCTGAAATTGGAGCCGAAGAGGTCTCATCAATGTCATCGCCACGTACAGATTGTGGGGCATTGTTTTGGACCGATGATGTCGTGGACTGTGGTCTCTCAATATCCAAGTGTGCAGGGTAGGCTTGACCTTCCTGGTCAGATGTGACAGATCTCGTTTGGTCCGTCGTGGCACCAGCTGGCGAGCTGAACTGAGTGTTGGTGTTGGCCTTGTCGTCCTCAGTCCCATCTGTAGCAGCGCCGACTGCAGCAGCAGTAATTGGCACTGCTGCGGCGCCAGCCAAAAGTAAAGCAGCCTGATTGGAGCTTGCTTCCACATCCTTCTTAGAAGCCTCCAGCTCCTCTGGGGTGTAGCCCTCCCCAGAAATTTGCTTGTCGGTGAATTTATGAATTCTATCAGCGTGATCAAACTGCTGCAGCTGGAGCTGCTCCTCAGCCAGCTGAAGCTGTCTTTGTCTTTCCTGCAATAAGTGGTAGTGCTGTTCGAGGAGTTCCTCTTGTTGCTTGATAGCAAGCTCGTTCTGCTGCAGCTGCAAGTCTCTAGCCCGCAGCTCTTCCTCCTTGGCCTGGAATCCAGCTTCAAACTCTTCATGCTGCCTTTGGCGCTCTGTAAATTGGAGCTCTTTATCATTCATTTGCGAACTGATATTCTCAAGATCTGCCTGCCTCTGCGTCAGATTCTCGTGATGAGAATCCAGCTCTTTGGAAGAGAGTAACAGTTGAGCGATCTCCTCTTTGATGCCACTAGAAGTGACCTGGGCAACATCGAGCTGTTTGAAGTTGATAGCGACTAAACCCTTAGACTGTCTGACCTCATTTTGAACCCTCTCCAGGTCCTTGTTGATCTCAATCTGCTCGGCATTCAGCAATCCCAGACGCTCCTTGATGGACGAGTTCTCCTTCTGTGACTCCTCCAGTTCGGCTTGCAGATCGCGTAACTGCGTCTGCACCTGGTTAAACTCGGCTTCCGCCACTGACGCCTCTTGCCTTAGCTGTTCAGTTTCCTGGTTGGAACTGGTCAGAAGAGTCTCGACCTGTTCAGTCTGCTTCACTTCCTGGTCATAAGCTACCCTGAGCTTGGCAAGTTTTGCCTCGATATCATTCTTCAATCCAGTCATTCTTACCAACTCTCTCTCCGCTCTGGTACGCTTTTCATGCAGCTGTGTGGTTTGAGTCGTCAAAGAGCCAATCTGATTGGACAGGTTAGCCATGTCAGTAGTAGCCTTGGACAAGTTACTAGAGATCTCAGGGTTTGAATCCGCGAGTAAGTCACTGTTACCTTGATTGGAGTTATTACTCTTGAATGCATTGCTTCCAAGTCCAGCAACGAAGCCAGCAGTTGCACCGATTCCAGCACCGATTCCAGCACCTGCCGCAGCAGCAGTGAATGAGAACGCTGATCCTGCTGATGCAGCAGCCTGTCTTGGCACTTGGAACGAAGGTGTTCTTTGAACTGCCGCTGGGGAGATTACTGCAGCCGGGGAGATCACTGCCGCTGGGGACGTCACCTCTGGAGAGGCAACCACCTTCTGTTGAGTAGATGGAGTAAACACAGTGGTATTTTTCTCGGCTAGACCTTGCCCGAAGCTAGAAGATGGAACAAATGGTCTGTTACTGCTTCCCGTTGGTGTGTAGTTCACAGTAGAGTTGGAAACGCTTCTATCACCTGTGGCAGATGGCGATGCGAATGCGTCATCCAGCCCAACAAGGTCTGAGAGAGAGGATGATGGCTTTGTTTCTCTGGATGGAATGCTTGGTACAGGCTTCTGCTGATAGCTCTGTTGTGGGGTGAATTGCGCAGATGCCGTGTACTGAGGAGACTGCTGTACAGCTGGATGGGAGGCTGGAAGCAATGAGTCTGGCACAACATCTGGTAACTCAGCGCCTGAAATCTTTTTCTGCACAAGGAACATTGCAATTGCAAATTCATCCTTAGTAAACTCACCAGTGTTGTGAATATCAGCCAGATCCCACACTGTGGCCAGCACATCCTGTGAGAGCTTCGATGTCATGAGGAACGGAGCAATCTCGCCAGGACCAAGTACGCCCTGTGACTTCTTATCGAGTCCTTCAAAGATGCTGTCGAACTGGGCCCTCTTCTGTGGCGAAATAGTCCAGTCATTGGCAGCATTGCCGAAAGTCGATGACCCTCTTGATACTGTTCTTGCATCAGTTGCCTGTGGGCTAAAGTTTACAGAGCTCCCACCAGTTGATTCCGATGTCTGGAAGAAGCGCACCTGATCCCAAATTTGTTGTGGCACCTGTTGTGGCAGCGTCGTGATAGTGCCCTGGATGGTTCCCTGGATGAGGTACATGGCGACAATAAACTCATCACGGGTCAATTGGCCACTGCTACGTCTGTCGGCAAGTGCCCAAATATCGCCAAGCACATTTGTGGGCAATTTCGCCTTGAGGAATATGTTTCTTGCTTGATCGCCCGGGATCGTGCCTGAAGGGGCACTCTTCTGGAAGAGCTGCGAGAACTTGGAGATGTCATGGTTGGATAATGGTGGGAGGGTGCTGGCGGTGCTGGCGGTGCTAGGAGCGATAGCAGACCCGCGTGAAGGCAGGGCGGAAAATCTCGCTAGCGGACCGGCAACATCAGCAAGAGCTCTGTCTGCCTTAGCACCAGCCTGGACATGACCAATCAACCTAAGGGCAAGGCTGAACGCAAACTCTGCTAGGAATCCCCGGTTCTGAGGGTCCGCTATCTGCCAGATGGCGCCGAGCGTGAGCGGTGGAAGCCCACTCTTCTCGAACGTGGCGCGAGCGGCTTCGCCAACAACGATACCCGTGTACTCCGGATCAAGCTCACGGAAGAGTGCACCATAGACGCGCTTCTCCTCAGCGGTGAGCGGTTGTCTCGGTGTCTGAATCTCGCTCATTGTGCTGGATTCACTGTGGTGGCGGGTGTTCTGGTTATTTACTCCTTTAAATTCCCGGAATACTTCCAGGCCGGGGGAGTCACGGGCAAGGATGGCAGATCTGGTTAATGGCACGGGCAAAGTTGGCAGCGGGATCACCGATATCGTCATCAGATCGGCAACAACACTCCCTACAACGGGCATCCCTTGGCCAATGAGAGTGAGAAAGCTGAACTTGGTGGTCTTTGTCGTTGCCTTGGTGGTTGCCGCCTATCTAGGATTTGCAGATCTTGCTCTCCCCAGCGATAAAGTTGTTCATTTGGCCGTCTTCTTCGTGCTTACGGTGCTCTTCTACTGGCTCTTCGATACACAAAGCACGCGTACCGTTCGCAACCTCACACTAGTGGTATGCACGCTGGCGGGAGGAATTGGCTCCGAATTTGTCCAGGGCTTGCTTCCTTATAGAACGTTTGACCCCATTGACATCCTTGCCAATGTCATTGGCTCTCTCCTGGCTCTTGTTCTATCAACAATCTACCACAAGAAGCTTCTTGAAAACAGACGCAAACTCCGGTATGAGCAACTCCGTAACTCAATACCGCCAGATACGGACGATGTGAACTTTGATATGGATGTCGAACGCTCAAACGACCTAAGCAGGTTTACCAGCACGGAGGATCTTAGCCTTCAAGCCCCATCGAGAGACGTGGAATTGGACCATCTGGGAGTGGATTAATACAATACAAACAAATATCTTCATTCCGTATATACATTATATGATGACAATCACAGTCTTATGTAAGCTCTGTGCAACATGGCAGCCTTGTGCATCTGCAATCTCTTCTCATAGCCTGACGACTTTCCCTCAAACGCAGAGATGAGCTCTTCCCCCAATCTAACGGCAAAGTCTTTGCTTCTTCTCTTTTCTGATCCGTCAACGATCCACTGGAACGCCCTCCGGTTGCGCTGCCTCTCGTTTAAAGGGACAGGAACGGTCAAGTTCTTTGCGACACGGGTCTTGAACGTCTTGAGTTCCATCAATGGGCCCATCTGGTCCAAAGTCTTCTTCAGCACCACCACCGGGTCCTCTCTCAATTGTAGCCTCACAATATACAGCGCTCTGGCCATTAATCTTTGTGCTTTGGCCTTCTTTCCATCCTTCATGATCATGTTCGTACAGTGTTGCACCACTGGATCGGTCTTGCTTGGAATCGGCTTTCCTTTCAGGCTCTCGTATTTGGTTAGCTGAGCCTCACTTGGCTCAAATTTGTCTTGTGCAAGTTGCTGCATGTGTGGAGCTTCAAAGTCTGGCACACCTTCGCCCTGGTAGCGTGCTTTGAGTTCCCTCACTGCGGCAAGCCAGCTCTCAGTGTCCTCGTCCTCTATAGACTTCTTTGGTGAAGTGGACTGAAATCTCGGAAGACCAAGTGGCGTCCCGAAGAATCTAGTACACGGTCTAGCCATAGGTAGAGCCTTTACCAGTGATTTGAACATCCTTGTGTGCGGGGCCAGATTCCTACCTTCGATACGCTAAAGGCGATCTCTGGACAAAGTGAAAAATTCCGTGGTGGTCGGCCCGGGTAACTGGCTTGTTATACTGGGGGGCCCAAGCAGAGGAAGTTGCCATGGAAACCACGTTAAAGATATCCCTTACGCGTCGACTTGTTACATCAGACCTCTTTCTGGGAAACCTCAACCAGGGATGGCGGAGAACGGCTCGTGTTCCAAGCACACTGAAGGTCCTGTGCTAACATCAGAAGATCCAGGAGCGCTGGATGGCATTCTTCATGGCATTGTTGAGCATAAGAAGTTCGTTGCACAAGACGTGTCGTGGGGGGCCTTCTCTGAGAGAGTAGTGCACAAGTTGGACGTTATTCTCAGGAAAGAGTATGACAGCCCCGCGGATACGAAAGGAAGTCAAGCATCAGACATACCTGAGAGTCTGGAAGTACTACATAAGCGAATCATTGCACGCTTCCAGATGTTATTCTCCGAAGATCCTCCATTCACCATAGTAAGGCTCGCTGAGATTCTACTGAACCCGAAGGGCCTTTACTTTACCGCTGCAAAATTCTTACACGCCATTGATACTGTCATCTCTGTATCCTCCACCCATTCGCAATTCGTAGAGGATAAAGGGACTGAAAACATGGGAAACGGCGACCACGTCACCCCGGATGCGGTACCAGTGGCCAGCGGCGATGATTCACAGACAATTCTCTTAACCAAGATTAACTGGTTGACCGAGGAGGATGTAAAGATGGTGCAGAGTGAGTCCTATTTGGCTCCCGGTGTCGAACAAACTGAAGAAGGGGAAGATCGTTGTGAAGACAACCAGGATAGTGACAAACGTACAGAGCAGGAAAGAGCTGTCCAAAATGACGAGAAGAAGAGAAAACAAGAGAGTGAATCCGGAGGTGAGAGCAATGAGAAAAAGGCCAAGTTTCAGGAAGAGGAAGTCAATGCCGATTCTCCACAGGATGACTTTGAGACAGATCCAATCTCCGAGTCAGATGAGGACCAGGATCAGGACCCTAACACCACGTTACCGGAGGATAAGATGGTGGATGATGGGATTCAAGGGTACAGCTCATCTAGGGATGATGTTTCTGCCGAGGTGTTGATTGAAGGAGATAGAGACCAAATTGAAGACGCGACTGAGCAGGATAAGACCCTTCCTGAGGACAAGATGGACATCGACGGCACATAGCAAGCCATACGAGTAATGATAGCATATCTAGGTAATGACGACCCCATTACCAATGAAAAGATCTACACTGAATAGTACCAATGAAGGGACAAACGTTTGTTGCTATAAAACAGGGGACAACAACCCAATCCCCGACATAAATAACCGTTCGAGCACCACCTCTAGGCGTGCTTGCGTGCTCTGCATGTTGTGATCTGAATGTATGTAGTGGTTGTGAAGATGATCACCATCTCATCATGGAGGTACCATTTCTCATTCTTGCATAGTCCAAGAGATCCTCAATCTGACCTGTGCCGGAAACGGCAATGTCCTGGTCCCACAACTTAGCACCGGCCCATGCATTGATAGCCTTAGAGTCAACCTTGTCAATCTGGGTAAAGACCTCGTCTAGTGAGGCACGTCTTCCAGCGGAGGTAACCTTGGAACCAATGTCGTTGGCAACATCAAGCTGAGAGTTGAGGGAGAAGGCAATCTTGTTCTTCAAGAGCTGCTTACCACGGGCAATCTCGGTGTCACTGATAGAGATAGAGAGTCTGTTCCACTGCTTGAGAAGGAAGTGCAAAAAGTCATCAATCTGACCAACGTGCTCGATGTAGGTCTCCATACCGAAGAGACCAGCGTTGGCGTAGGAGAGAGAGAAGTGAGAGTAGGAGTCAGCCAAGTGGTTTTCGTTGACAACATTGTTGAGTTTGACACCAGTGTACTTGGCAATTGGATCGTTGTAGTTGTAAGAGCCGAAGATCTGGGCAGCAACCTGAGCTACATAGTAGTTCTCAGAGGTGAGGGACTCACCCTGGGATGCAATGGAGATCCAGGCACCTGGAAGGGTGTCATCTCTCATACGCACCTCAGAGCCGAGGAACTTTGAAGGGGCAATCTTTGGAGCCTCGCCAGTAGGCACGGAGAGCTTCTTGGAGACGAGCTCAACAATAGCATCGTGGGAGACATCACCAGTGGCAACAACAACGGTGTTGGAGGAGACAAAGTTGTCTTTGTGGAACTTCTGCAAGTCGGTGGCGACGAGTTCGGAGACGGTCTCGTACGTACCTCTCTTTGGAAGAGCGAGTGGGGTGTTCTGGAAGGCAGTGTTGTGGAGATGCTCAATAACCTTCTCAGCATGGGAGTTCTCTTCAAAATCAGCGAGAGATTGGGCAACACCGTCACGATACTTGAGAACAGTGGCATCAGCAAACTCAGCGGTGGCAACCGAAGCGTTGAGGAGCTCCAATGCATCAGCAATGGAGTTCTTAGAGCCCTGTGCAACATAGGCAGAGTACTCTCTCTCGGTATGGGCAGAGAACAAGAGACCCTTCTTGGCAGCGGTGGACACGCTCTCATTGACAACGACATGGTTCAACAAGTTGGAGACACCATTGTTCCATGCGTTCTCAGAGCTGGAACCAGCACCGAAGTATAGACCAATGGTAGCCGCTTTGGCAGCCGGGTTAGCCTCCGTGGCAATGGTGATGCCGTTTCCCAGGGATGTGTACTGGGTCTTAGCAGAGTGTGTAGCGAAGGTGCGTGCAGCCCTTCTGGCGGCTGAGCTTCTGATGGCGAGCATTTGTCCTGTTGAAACCTGTTGAAACCTGTTGATTCCTGCTTGGAGATCCACTGATTTTGTTTGAATTTTTCGTCTCGGTTTCCGCGTTCAGCCAATGAAATCGACGGAATTGCGAAATTCGCTCGAGGTCGCCTGCCAATTGTTACACGGGTCAACAGGGCTCATAATGATTGCTACGGGACGCATCAGCAGCGTACAATTTTCCACTTTTGCTCATCGTTTACACAGATATCATATACAACTCAAGTGCCATACAGCCACCATGTTCCGTCCTGGTATTGTCCCCACCCGTCGCTTTTTCTCATTCAAGTCCCTGAAGCCGGACTTCTCTCGCTTCAAGCTTATCCCACAACCTGCGGGTCATATCATGGGGACCGTCAACGATGCTGTGCCCATTCGGGATCCTGATCATTTCCACGGATCATTTCACTGGTCATATGAACGCATTGTCGCCATCTCTATGGTTCCTCTTGCAGTGACTCCCTTTGTCGTTGCTACACCATACCCATTGGTCGATGCTCTTTTCTCCACGCTCATATTGGTTCATGCCCATGCTGGTTTCCAATCATGCATTATCGATTACATCCCCAAGAGAGTATATGGAATCTGGCACACAATTGCCATGAGGGTCTTGATGCTTGGCAGCGTAGTGGGGATGTATGGTATTTATGAGATTGAGACCAAAGATGAAGGTCTCACCACCATCGTAAAGAAGCTATGGACTGAACCAAAACCAAAGCCTTTATCCTACTTTTAATGTCATGATATCCACGTTTCAATTTGTTAACCCATATTAAGATCTACTAGCACCAGCCTTGGCGAGTTGATCGGCTGCTTCATTGCCAGCGATCCCACTGTGGCCCTTGACCCACTCGATCCCGAATTTGTGGTTGTCGAATACTTCAGAATGCTCATTGAAGAAATTTTGAACATCTTTGTACATGCCGTATGCTTCTTGTAGTTCCTCTCCAGCTGATCGTTTCTGGAAGTCTCTAGCAGTCCACGTTGGCGCATATTGTGTCAAAATACCAATCACCGTTTCTGAGTCTGTAGAGAGAATATATTTCGGCATCGTGGAGCTTTCACCAGACTCGAAGCTTGAAATATCATCCTTAATTCTCCTCAGCGCAGCCCTCGTAGCATGGACTTCACCAACAAAGGAGTCGGTTTCGCTAACTCCCCTCACCGGCTCAGATATGTTTCTTGGATCATCAGGACCAAAATAGACGCCATACCCGCACTTCCCACTCATAAAAGATCCATCCATGTACACGTTTGTCACTGGCTGTGATCTCTGATCCTGCAATTTGCTGTGTGAGTGACGATTCAAGTAATTGTTCATCGCACCCTGTTTTTGTGCATCGGTGGTGTTATCATGTCCATCTCCCCTGATAAACTTCTCAGCAGCATCCCGAGAGTCAAACTTCTTGTATGTGACACCTTTTCTTCCTGACACGGCCCTTTTACAGTCACCCCAAGTGGTAAAGACCTCAGAGCGGCCATTGTTATACTTCACCGCATAATGGCTTTGCCTTGAGTTGGAGGCATTCGATCTTGCTCCACTCACAACAGGTCGATCTCTGTATCCGTGTGAATCGTTAGCTGCTACAGCTGGCCTGTTTTCAGCAATGAAGCTGTTTGCTGACTCCAAAGATTCAAACTTCTTGTACTTGGCGCCGACAACTCCGATAGTTTGATCCTGACATTGATCCCAAGTAGAGTATACACCTGGTGTCTTACCATTGGCGACAGCGTAGTAAGTTTTTTTCGTTGTAGGTTCAGCAACTCTATATGAAGGAATTTGAAGTGTTGAAGACTTGCTCGATGAGGAGTAGCTGGATGTGGAATAACTCGTGGTGTGGCTTTGTACAGTGGTGCCAGATGAACCATATGATCCTGATCCTGAGCCATATAAGCCACCGTATCCAGAATTGTAGCTGGAGCTTGGAACTGAGACAGTACTTGAGTAGCCGGTATTGGATTTAGAGAATGACTGGGCAGCCTGTGGAGAATCAAACTTCTTAAAGACAGCACCTGAGTAACCCTGAGTTTGCTGTTGGCACTCGGCCCAAGATGAGTAAACCCCGCTGCTACGCCCGTTCTGGACTGCATAGTATGACTGTTTCTTTCCCATTGCAAGTATGAGGCGGCTAGCGTGCCGATTGAGTGGAATCTTGACAGGTTATAAGGCCTGCGGGTGCAAGCTGTGGGGTGTCCTCCGTGTGTTGGGCTCTGATGCGCGGAAGGAGAAACTCCAATGGGACTTCCCTTTTTGCGAGGCCCCCAACCTCGGAATTCATTCCTTTGGTTGGCCGAGTGAAAAACCAGAAGAGCCCCAACGACCAACGCAGGTGGAAGTGATACTGCGACAGAGCGAGTATGGGTGCCTTCCGTTTCCCTGTGAAGGTGCCGAATCCGACGTCATACGTCAACTCACGGGTGCTGAAAGACAACTTCAAGCGTCAAATGGCGGCCGAGAACGAAGTCACTGTCCAGGCTCTGAAGTACATTGCCAGAAACACTGCCCTTCCATCGAAGGCACGTATGGAGGCCCAGCTCCAACTGACGACGATGCCAAACTATGCCAGAATGAGCGCTGTGAAGGACCGCTGTGTGTTCTCGGGACATGCAAGGGGCGTGATCAAGGATTTCAGAATCAACCGCTACCAATTTAGGGAGCAGGCTCTTAAAGGGGATCTTCCTGGAGTGCGGAAGGGTTCGTGGTGATCTTTTGACCTCTTGTTACAAAAGTTGCTTCAAGATTGGTTTTCCGATCGCTCATAGGATTTGGTTTCGTCAGATCAGACTGGCTGACTCGCTTGGAAGCCTTGAATTGAACCGCTAAAAAGAAGGGTTTTGGCCACTTGTTGTCGCTGCTACTTCCACACACTTCCAATTCCTTCCTTAAAGCTCTGTACATATGCCGCGTGGCGCTGATTCTAACGTTTGACGATCCGAGCTGCTCGTAGCCACCCCCATCCCCGGTAAAACATCCAACGTTCCAGAACAAAGACTAAAAGCTAACGCGTAGGGCAGGCAAATCAACTGATATTCGACTACCGCTTGTCCACCTCCATCAAACAGCCACGTCTCGCCAAAAGTTCCGCGTATGATGACTCTTTGGCCCCATGGCTACCGAGTGTCGAGGACGGGCATGAAGAAGAAGGTCCTGGTATTCGAAATGGCCGTTACCCCAGGGTTCCGGGCTTTTATTACTCAACATCAAACGTGACTCCAAGTTGTCCCTGGAGTGTATTTTGTCCCACAGTGGACGGGGAACGTGACATTGTTCCCTGGGACCACAACCTTCAAACTTACCAGTGCTTGTACTCCTCCTTGAAAGTAAAAAAACAGTCCTGGGACTCGTACGGTTGCGTCGGCCTAGCCTGTGACACGGGCTGCCTGAACAATGCCTTACAATGGGTGAGGAGATCACCTACGATTATCATTTTGAGTGAGGTGGTAACCGTGTGAGGTGCTTCTGTGGTGCAGCCCGCTGTCGCGAGTTCATTGGGAAACGCCCCCGAAGGCTACGAGGACAATGATGACTCCTTTCTTGTAATTTCAGCGAATACGTCTGTACCCAAGGAAGATCAGGGAAAGAGCTCGCCATCTACATGGATCAGCCATGTTTTGGGGATCTGAAATTTGCTAATGGCGCAACGCCATCGGTACTCAGGAGGAGGAGGAGAAGAAGAAAGATTCCGAGGGATGAGGAATAAGAAGAGCCTCAGCAAGTACAAGAGGATATGCCCTTCATTGTCTCCGATGATGATGATGAATCAACTACTGATATTATTGAACTGGCATCAGAGGATGAGCCTGCCACGCCATCTTCAAGCCATTTATCAGATCCGATAGTCCTGATGACGGGGACTTTCGCAACTCAGATGCTCAAGACATGACTCTGAACAAGAGGAAGTGCGTCCGTGACGGCGATAGCACATCATCCTCAAGAAGAACTCAAAAGTACAGTAAGACTCCAATCGTGAGAAAAAGACCCGTCATAAGCTAAGCCGGAAACCTGTGGTGAACAAATCTGTTTCTACGATGATGACGAACTTATAAAGAAATCCGACATCTTTGGACCAGATTTGCCCAATCTGAGGAAGAGCAAGCGCTCCAAAGTCTATTACGGAGCTCAGCAGCACTATGACCCTGCGACAGATGGGCCTTATCCGTACTATTCTGGGCATGATATCAATCTACAACAACACTATTACGAGCAGAACACGTAGGGTTCGGAATTGTAAACACAGCATGTCAAAACGGCATAGCACGCTCAGAATGATCATCAAGGGAACCAACAAAGTGTCTACCCTTTTAATCCAGGCTCGCGCGATGAGATGCTGCCACAGGCCGTGGAGCATCGTGAGTTACGTCTACAGTCCAGTACCCCAGGGTAAGATGGAAAGTATGATGCCGATATGTCAAGTGATATGACTTGATTCCATTATGTATTGATAAACACCCGTGTTGCAAACTCTTTATTTGCCCTTGGGCGCCCTTCTCTTGGGTCCTTTACTCCGAGTCTTTGTCAAATGGTTCAGGCTGTCCTCCCCCTGTAATAGCGATGAGTCAAAAGTTGAGGCCTTCTTGATCGGTACTGTCTGCTCTTCAATGGCAGCAGAGGGAATTGGTGTCGTGGAACGTGCCCTGTGCAATAACACACGTTCCAGAATAGCCCTTCTTGGGTCTATATCCTCTTTATCGTCCTCCTTCTTCACTTTAACCTCCTCTTTGACACTCTTCAAATCTTTGACCTTCTGGTTCAACATCTCTCTCGACTGACTCAACACTCTTGGCTTTGGCTTGACCTCCGGTGGGACACCCTTCTTCAACGTATTTAGGGCCTTCAACGCCTCGAGCTGTTGCGCTGAGGGTTTGCGCATAGGTATGCTAGGTTTCAACCTCTGTGATTTCGTCAATGCCTCAGGCACATCATCTTCCCTGATCGGTAGGGGCTTCACTTCTCGAAGTGCTCTCTTCTTCGAAATGGCCTCTAGAACAACAATGGGTTGTTCCGGAAGTGCCCCTGGGTTCTTGAGTTTATCCTTCTTCGCAATAGCCTCCGGTATCTTGGTCGAGACTTTCCGTTGCGATGGCGCTGGTTTCAAAGATTTCGAAGCGTTCAAGACCTCGGGGATTTCTAAAGACGGCTTGCGTGCTGGGATTGCAGGTTTCAACTTCGCTGAGACAAGTTCTGGTGACTTCGAGTGACTCGCCCTTGGTGGTGGGGCAGCTGGTCTTACTTTCTTCAATGTGATAGGGGTGATGACATCAGGCTTTGCCTTTGGCTTTTGTGGAGAAGCATTGCCGATATGGTTTAGTTTGGAACTGTACAACTCCTTTAGCGTCTTTTCCCTCTGGTATTTGGACTGTTCGTCTTCTTTTAAGGTTTTTGCAAGTGTGTTGGACTTGGAGGGGACAATTGGTGCAATCTTGGATCCTTGTGGTGAATAGCCAGATGCCGATAAAGTTTTCTTCGCAGAATCAAGCCATGACGAAGGTCCGCTGGTGGATGCGATTGAAACGTTGGAGGTGGTATCTGTCGCCTGGGTGGTCGAGGAAGAATTACCGGCGGCAGAATGCAGCCATTTGTTCTGAGGCCCGGAGCAATCAATGGAGTAGTTAGGCGTTGTTGATATTCCCTGCGAGAATGTGGAGTTGGAGTGTTCAAATGCAGCACCGAGCCAAGTTGGCTTCTCAGGTCTGGCCTTGACTTGAGGTTTAGCATCTTCCTTGTGAGTTTTCAAATCTGATTCTACATTGACTCTCGGTTTCACTTCTGGCTTCTTCCCTTGCTTGACCCCTTGTTTCATTTTGGGATTCTCTTTCGGTGCCCCGTCTGGGTGAAAGTCCGGCTTTCTCGTTGGCACAGACGGTCTTGTCTCCTCATCTGTATCTTTTGAGATGTTCATCTTCGACGGTGACCTTTTCATCGGTGAGGCACTTCCCTCGGAACGATCATTAACTGAAGACCGTCTCACAGGCAATGCAGGTTTTTCTTCCTCGGATTGAGACGATTCATCGTCCTCCTTGCCAGATCCACCAATGAGACCATTTATAACACCATCAAGCTTCCGCTTCTCCTCCTCTGAAAGCTCAAACTTGGAGTATCTCGATACTGGTTGAATCGGAGGCTGCGAGCGTGGTTTATAAGGCTTCTTCGTAACAAAGTCATCAAATCGAATTATCTCCAGATCTTCGTGCTTCTTGTGGGACGGTTGGTTCGGACGTGTGGGTAACATTGGTCGAGGTTCATCACCTCTATCATTTTCGCCATCTTCCATTGGTCCAGAGGAGGGCATGGAATGCCTCATCATCTCCTTATCATCATAAGCTCGAGGCCGAGTTGGCAACTGTGGTCGATTCTCTTCATCCTCAACTATATTTCCCTTCTTCTGTGACTTGTCATAGTTATATGCAGATTCATGTTCCAGATCATCGACATTCACCCTGTATTCCTTAGATACGGACGAGTTGAAGTCATTGATGGATTCTGAGTGTATCATAGAAGCACGCTGCTGCAGACACCGTTGAGGCGGCGGCTTCTTCTTAGGCTTCTTGCTGGTATTGTCGTTCTGCACACGCTCCCTGTCAAGTTCCTTGATCCTCTCAAAGAAGTCCTCGACGGAGGAGTCCATTTCAATCCTCGACATCCTCACGGGCCCCCGTACCCCTTTGTTGTAGTGTCAACAGCGTTTTGATTTCGAAATTTAGCCCGTCGCGGTCGTTCCAACTGAAGCGTTGAATGGCTGTTGAAAAAGGTGGCGCATGGGCTTCAATGACAATGAAAATGCAGAGTGAAGTTCTCCAGTGCGATGGACAAGTGTAAACAATAATAACAACCTCCTATACTTTCTCGCTTTTATTCCCTCTTAAGAATTTTACTGGTTTGATCTTCAGGGGATATAGAACTCTCATAATAGTGAGGGTAATGAAAAAGATGAAAAAGAGGACATTTTCTTTATCAGTGGTGTTATACCCACTATGCAACAATTGTACTGGTCCTATATAGCTGGATATAATAGCTACTACGACTTTTCATACCAACCTCAGCTCCAATTCCAGCTCGGCCCCTTTCGGAACATTCCGATTCCCTGCTCCCTTATTCAGAACATTTCGAAAAAACAGATAAGCATCAACATCAACAGGGAACAACAAGAACAAGACCATAGCCAATGAGCGACAGGCAGCCTGTGCTCTCCTTTTGGACACCGAAGGAATGGATCCCTGTTTCTGACCAGAATGCTGCATTGAGCTCGCAGCAGCTCTGCTGTGTGCTACAGAATCTCATCTCTCCAACGCATGCATTGGTATCACTGCAAGAGACCACCGATAAAATAGATGGCGGTATCGTTATAATGGATCCACTACTCCTACCCAGGTTGCAGCAGTTGGTGGATACAGAAGGTGTTATGATGGCTGATGCTGACAAGAGATTAGGATTTCTACTTGATCGGGAGGTATTCAAATCACTGGAACAAAAGATCTGTGGAAGATTTCCAAATGTGATCTTCCCAATACAGGTTTCTGATAATGAATGGTCACTTGGAGTTCTCACAGCGATGGAGGATGAAGTGGTTCATTTCATCATTCTAGACGTTTCTTCAAAGAGTCAAACATATACAGAGACTATCAAGGCTTTTACAGTGAAGCTTAACACTTTGTTGAGAACAGGTCCTCGAAGTTCGCTGAGAGTGCACCATGTGGATCAGCTCTCAGATCACAGTGGGCTCTTGATAGTTTCATTGATCAAAGACTTGGTGACATGTTCTGAACATTGGATTTGGGGAGATGAAATCTTGCATAGCGTTGATGGGATGACTAGAAGTCAGGTAATATCCAAAGATAATGAATCAGAAGTGCAGGCGATACTTGAGTCATTGCCAAATGGGCTAGATTGTGTCCGCTCCACTGGGAGCGTGATGACATTACAACTTCGCATGAATACCACATCTTTCACAAACTTTGCCGAGAACCTCGAAGATAACAGGTTGATATTCTCTGACGCATTGATGCAAGAAATGAAAGAGATGAAAATTGAAGATGAGTTCAAGTCCTTGTTTCTCAGTGATGTTACTTTCGAAGAGTTCTTAGAGACCCGAAAGAAAGGCGTGGCATATAGCCAGATGACCCCGTGGAACTATGACTTCCTAACTCGATACGCACAAGGACAACCATTAGAGGAAGATATTCCAGGATTGCCTGGGTTTGAACGACTAGAGATCAAAAAGCGTGATTACTTGGACTTTATCACGGAGTATACCAGCGTGGATAGGATCCAGTTGGAGTCCAAATTGCAAAATATGGCCAGTTGTCGGCGGTTGGACCGCAAGCTCGTTGATCTGAGGTATAACTATGTGAGGAACGCATCGAATCATGCCATGATCCTACGTTCAAGAACCACTGCCACTAAGAGGAAGTTGGATCATTCCTTATCAGAACAGGGCAATACCAAAACTTTCAAGAGGATGATTCATCCGCTTGACCTCATGCATTTTGCATATTATACACACTCACGTCTAGGCAACCATGGGTCTGTCCGGACTTCTTTTGACACTGTGAAGAACGAAGTGGATAATGTCACAAGGGATATGGTGTGGTTCATGTGTAATAAGTGCAAGCATTGTGAAAGTAAGTCGAACGTGAATGGGAACACAGAAGTTGCTGACAAACCATTCAAGAGATTACTTGTGACTCTTATCGATATGAGTACACATGCCTTGGATGGGTTTGGTTGGATCTTGGCCATCAGGGACGAGTTTAGTCAGTTTGTGTGGTTATTTGCCCTACCTGATAAGAAGGCCAGCACTGTACGGAAATCGTTTGAGGAATTCTTGCTACGGACAACCTTCCCTGAAGAAGTCGCATCAAGCAACGCCGTGCACATCTTGGCAGTGTTCTTAAAAGATCTTCTGCCAGAGGTACAGCCGATTCAGACTACAAATCAAGAGTTCGAGACGCTTGTGGTTCAACATCTCAGAGCTCTCATGAAGGAGACCGCGGAAGTTACAGGAGATAAACTGCTCCCGTCATTATGCCGTTCGATCAACCACTCCACCAGCCCAATTATCAACACGTCTCCATCGAATGTCCTTTTCTCTCGGATGGCCATCAGCTTGGAGAAGCGTCGGTTTCAGTCATCAAGGACACTTGGTGACAACGCCACAGTTACGGAAGCGATCTCAAAAGACATCTGGCCAGGGTGGCAAGGATCTGTGGAGCAACATGAACTCCTCCCAGATGATGAGGTGCTACGATAGACGAATAAATCTCCTCCAGATTACCGAAGATACGCAACCCTAGCCTAAAAACCCTTAACCGCCAACCACCCTCCGTTTGTATAGCAAAAAAAAAAAAGACACACAGCGATACCAGCCCTTTCAGCCGTGTAGGTGACACATATCACATATTTGCACGCATCACTTGCACTTGACGATGGTGTTAACCTCCAAGATGTAACGGCCCTCCTTGAACTTCTGGTTCTTTGCGTCGGTATGGTGATACTTCCATCCAACGCGATGACCACACTGGTGACACATGATGTCACTAACCAGGTACCGACCGGTGAGCATGGTGCGCATGTCCGGTTCTCCCTGCTTTACATTGACCACCTTGTCCATCAGATATGCGTCACCGGTCTGACCCCTGTAGTCCTTGGATAACACCAGTTGCGAAGTGGAGAGATGGGTTCTGCAGCCAGAGCAGCCGTAAGTGGTTGCAGATGTACGCTTGGAGTCGATATGGGTGGAGTAACGCAGGCCCATGTTGTTTGGTTGGTTGGTTAAAGTAGCGGAGAGGAGAAGAGAGCAAAGGGGGAAATCCTGCAAAACCCCCATGAGTGCCATCCCCCTATGTGTCACGTCCGCATGGGGAAAGCGGCTGCATAGACTTCCTGATCTGGTAGTTGCGGGAGCCTGTGGCACCATACTTTGCAGCTTCACCACCTCGGATTTCAAAATAGGTCGGAGCTCTGTTATCCTCCTGCACTGCTTGAATGGCCCAGAACAGATCTGCGGGCCTGGGAAAGCAAAACAGAGCAGAACCAATGGAGTTCATCAGGGTTGCACGCGTCGATGACGTAGTGCTGCACAAGCGTGGGCAGCGAATCCACGGCTCTGTGCACCTGACCACGCATCACTTGATCTTTACGGTGTCACATCCCAAGCCGCGGGAGCTTAGAGAACTATGGCTTTGTTATCCGATGATAAGTTCGGTGAATTGTTCCAAGGGTAGTGCATTGCTACGTTTGTTAAGGCTGTTACAAGATGAGGACGATAGAAGGGATGACCTGTCCAATTCGACAATTGTTCAATCTCTACCGAAGTTACTGGATTCTAGCGGACAAGAGTTGAACATCTTTAAAGTGTCCACGTTGAAGTTGAATTGCAAAGATTTCCAATTCTTATCGTTGGACTTTGCCAGGGAGAAAGACTGTATGGACGTTTTCCAATCCATCATGAAGCTCACCTGTTTGAATGAAATCTCACAACTCTATGCATACATCTATCAACCTACCCCATTCGAACACGAGCTCAACTCTTGGTACATATATGACGCCGTGAGGGAATTCCAACGGCAAGGTTTAAACTTCAATAATGAAACCCAAGGTTCAGGATCAAGTTGGCGTATGACTCATGTTAACAAGGATTTCAAATTCTGTGATACCTATCCACAACAATTGATCGTACCAAAGACCATCTCAGACAATGTATTGGTCCATGCATCACGGTTCCGTTCCAAGAACCGCATCCCTTCACTGTCGTACTATTACAAAGAAAATGGCTGCACGATAACGAGGTGTGCACAGCCTCTTGTTGGATTGAAACAGTCAAGATCCATCCAGGATGAGAAGTTGGTGGAGGAGATCTTTAGATCCAGCGATAATGACCAGACCAAATGTAACATTGTCGTTGATGCTAGACCATTGACAAATGCAATGGCACAATTTGCCCTTGGTGGTGGATCTGAAAACATTGATAACTATAAGAAAACGGAGAAGATGTATTTGGGCATTGATAACATTCATGTGATGAGGGATTCATTGAATCAGCTTGTGGAGATGTTGGAGAACATTGATCTGAACGTTAAAGTGTCCAGGCAAGACCTTCAAAGGACCCAATGGCTAAAGTTTCTTTCATTGTTACTAAACAACACGGAAAAACTTGTCAAGTCATTTGCATTGAACCATTGTAACATTCTTATCCATTGCTCTGATGGTTGGGATCGTACAGCGCAGATGAGCTCATTGATCCAAGTTTGCATTGATCCATACTTCCGTACGATTGAAGGCTTCATTGTTTTAATCGAAAAGGAATGGATATCATTTGGTCATCGATTTAATGAGAGATCTGGTCATTTGAGCTCTGAGAGTATCTTCCATTCAGAATTGGACGACAGTAATAACGCTATCAAATCAGTTTCAACGCATTTCAAGAGGAAAAGGGCACTCAAGTTCACTTCACCGATTTTCCATCAATTTCTCGATTGCATATATCAAATAACGACGCAATACCCCGAGGAGTTTGAGTTCAACGAGCGGTTTCTCAGAAGAGTGATTTATCACCTCTATTCATGCCAATATGGTAATTTCCTTCAGGATAATGAACTAGAACGTGCCAATGCAGAAGTACGAACAAGGACACGATCCGTCTGGGACTATTTCCTATCACGGAAAGAAGAGTTCACGAACAAGAGTTATGATGCTAGAGAAGAGCTAATCACACCGAACTATAACAAGGTGAGATGGTGGTGGCAGTTGTATGGTCGGAGTGATGAGGAGATGAATGGAGACAAGACAAAAAGCCCATCGCCAGAGTCCAACTTCCAAGAGATGACTCTGTCATGAGACTTTCTGGAAACGCTGTAGTGTATCGTACCGTCTAGTGTATACCACAATATCGTCTGGAGGCATACAGCCAGAGATGGCTGAGTGGAGAGAATGTCCGGGTACCCCTTCGTTCCGGGCCACAACGCAACACCGCATGATCTTGCGCAAAAGCACCAAACTCGAGCCCTCCGAAGTTGAGATCCTGGGAAGAGTTGAGATCTCGAGAACCCGTTGAACTACAAGCATATACAAAAGCCTCGCAGGGGAAGACACGGCCAATATGCAGTCCCGTACAGTGACCTTCTCGTACAATGCCAGTGGGTTTATCCCACCGACGGACAGTTCTCATGCACAACTTCTCGTGGACACTTTGAGTCAGTATCCTGGGCTGTCTCCAGAGGCCGAGACACAGTGGTCACAGTCGTCAAGGGAGCTCGTGGAGATTCTCAAAGATTGGAGGAAGCTCTACAAGGCATTGGACTCAAAGAAGAGAGAGCTCAAGAGAAAACAGATGGGGAAGAAGCAGGGCCAGGAGGAGGAGGAGGAGGAGGAGGAGAGTACAGAGGGAAGTGGGAAGACTGATGAATCCAACGAGGAAAGCGATAGGCCGGCAAAGAAGGCGAGGATGCTGTGATCTTTGAGAGGTGGTGATGGAGGAGTGTTGAGTGGGTAGCAATTTGCACGCGATTAGGCCAGTGGTATATAGCGAAAGAGTGTCGGAGCATTGTAGTATTGCCAATACCACCGTTTCAATGGCTGAGTAATCCCACGGTGTCATCTTATCGATTAATGCGCTGTTCTGCGCTCTTAATCTCTGCCCCAGCCCCGCCTCTACGGAGCAGCCAAAAATTCGAGGCCATCAAGCAAAACCCATCAACACTCACGCAAACACCAAACACCCAAAAAAAACCAGCGACAATGCAGCCCCTGGTCACCGTGAGTGGTTCGGAGAGCTCACGTTGATACAATCGTACTAACGCGCAATAGGCTGGCAAGGCATGGTTCTGCACTATTCTGTCCGTCTTTGGAGTTGTCATTCTCTCATTCATTGCATATCTCTTTCAGACCAACCACGAGTCGATGATGGGATCCATCAACGACCCAGAAGACGGTAAAGCTGTAGCGAAGACAGTGTTCACTGCTGCGATTGTCTACGCTGGATTCTTTTTCTTTTGCGGCGCACAGATTCTGCTGTACAAGAGACAGGGGAGACAGAGTGTGGCATTGTGAGCTTTATGTCTCACTTGGATGGAATTGAAGACGATGGACTGAGCAGAGTTCGTGTGAACAGACTAGGTATCAGCATATGTGATTAAAGGGCTGTGCCCCGGATTTGTTAGATTTCATGGGTAGTTGTTTTACGTACGTATCTGAGACACAAGGTGATGCTGGCACTCATCCCCATTAAACCCATCATCACCCATTACCTATGATCCGCACCATCCGAGCGATCAGAAGGAGAGGACTCGCCTCTTTGGCCATCACAGACCCCCTCGTCCTCTACAAGTCCCTCGTCAGGGCCCGACAGCTTGACGATAGCCCTACGAAGCTATGGAGACCACTAAGAGGGAGTACTAGTACCCATCTGGCCGTAGTCATGAGCGACAATGATCTAGAGAATTTCCCTCAGTCCTCATAATTTGATCATTGCTAATCGACGGTGGAGCTGGCACGGGGAATACGATGCTGGTTGATATGTTTGCCCCATTCCTTGCCAAAGCAACCGAAGCAAAGATGGCAGAACTTTATGCTCTGGGTGTACGATTTATTGGTGCTACAGCGATTTTGTAGGCTTATAGAGGTAACTTGACTATTCATTCTCACTGGTGAAGTAATCGAGATCCACGCTCACCATTGTGGCCAACAACACCGCTCTTTGGTCCAAGGTAAGGGCACCTTGAACTTCTGAATAGTGCTGGGTGACTCCCTGGAACGCCAATGGATCCATACGCAGCACATACGAGTTCCTTTCCAGTACTTCACGACCAATTCCTGCCCAAAACCGATCCACAGCACCGATGGTGAAACCTCGTTCATCAGCAACGGAGAAATCGAAACTTAACGGTGGAGCACTGACACTTCCAAACTGGGTCAGCTCACCAACACCAGTGGTTTGAAACAGTCTGTATTTCCTCTTTAGAGGATGGATCTTCTCCGAACTTTCACCAATGACTGCATTGTTTGGTAATAAAGCTTGAACGTTGGATCTGATCACCTTCAAACCTCTTCTTATGACTAGGATCAGTATCCCTTGGTTATCAAACACGTCAAAGTCAAACGGCCTGCTCCTCTTCATCACTTGACGCGTGAATGAGCCTTTGAACCCAGTCTGTCGCTCTTCAATGAACCCCAGTACCAGTCCCTGTTGGTTCTTGATCACATATCTAAACCTCCCAACAAAAGACGTCCATAATGTGATCGCGTTCAGCTGGCGTTCAACCACGAGTAAGGGCTCGCTCAGCAGCGGCACAATGCCATCTTTCTCGTGGATGACCCCGTCAGGGTTTGGTGCCCTGTATGCTGTGTACTGTCCCAGGACGTTGACATCGGAGGGACGATAAGACGATATGGGCAGGTGTATTTTGTTCGTTTGCGATTGTTTGTAGCCGGCAAACTCGATGTATCTGGTCTTGCCCATTGCGCTGATGACGTCTTTGGGCCGCAAGCGGGTGATGCTGTTGAGCTCCCGGGGGGCCGTGCGATTTATAAATTCAGTGGACACGCACAGCACAGCACAGCCCAGCTAGGAATGACGATCCTCGGGTCCGGGTGGTCCGTTGTGGTCAAACTAGGGCATGTTTACAATGCATGGGATTGGAACTTGAAATACTGGTCTCCAGTAGCAAGAGTATATGGGCCGTAGTGATTAAGCGTTAAGGAAGAACTCAAAAGGACTCTGAACTGCATTGGCTTCTTCCCTTACCGGTCTCTGCATATCAAGACAACGCCTCCTCTGTGTTTATCCAAATCCATACAATACACCATGTACATACGCAATCAATCCCAATCATCAATCTCCTCAACCTCAACCCATTCTTCAGTACTCTCCAGGAACTTCTCCCCCAACTCTTCATCGCAGAGCGTAAGAGACACTTCCCCACCTTTGAACTCATAAGCATGGAGGTTCTTCACAAGTTGTAATACATCCTTCTTGTTATGCATCGAGACACACACACGGTTATCGTCATGATGTATGGTTCGATAACGGATCTTGCAGTCGTCCATCCGTTCACGATAGCCAAGACATAGCTTGCTCACATCTGTATGACGTGAAAACCGAAGAAAGATATATGATGACGGGATTTCCCGTATAGTGAGCCTTGCCGGGTCAATGTAATGTTTGTTGACTTGTCTCCCTTTGGCGGGTCGATGTGATGGTTTAACTTCCCTCTGGGGTTCCACAGGTTTGAACTCCTTCTCTGGTGAACCCATAACCACTTCATCTTCCGGGATCTTCGGTGATTCCGTATCCTTCCCACTCGTCGGTAAGTCCTTTCCACTGCTTGATTGTGTCAGACTCACAGATGAATCCGGCATTTCCAGAGCACTGTCCATTTGCTGATCCCGCTGTTTTATAGTTCCCTCCATCTCCTCATCACTGGAGATAACCATAGTCTCTTTGATATTTCTCGTTGGACCAATAACATCACTGGCGGTCTCCTTTTCAATATCCGCCAATAACGCCATCGAGTCTATTGGTTTCTTCTTCTTCAGCGGTGTCGCACTCTTCATGAAAAGACCTGTCGAAGCTTGTCTCTTCGATAAATCAAGCCTCCTGAAGGACTCCTTATCTCTAGACAATGACCTCGTCTTCGGCAATACACTCTTTGCCAATCCATTTCTCAACGGGCTCGATTCGCTCAAATCATTATGCAAAGCGAAATCATCGCCAATTTCTCCAACAATGTGTAACTCACCCCTTCTCACCTCCATACTCGTGTTACTCTTCAATCCAGTGATGAAGTTCACAGAGCCAGTGATGCACAGGTCATCATTGATCAATTGGGTATGGAAATCTGTACCATATTTCTGAAAGATGTACATCCAGCACTCTTTCCTATGGGCATATCGACAAAGCTTCTTTGGAATTGTGGCATAAACTTGCAGCGGTTCCTTCACATAGTACCGCGAGGAATGATATGGTCGGAACTGGTACAGTTGGATATCTCCATAAGTTCCCGGAACATCTGCGACGATATCCAATACTGCAAGCCATGGAGTAGTTTGATCCACAATGTAAAACTGCAAGAGTTGTATCTGGAACCTGCTGCTGATGTCCGCCACTTCTTCATGGGAATGGCATTCTTTGACGAACATCGTGCCATGTCGCGTCTTGTCAACGCCAACGATTGATTGTGATAGCCAAGGTCGTGTGACTTGCGCTATACGATGATGATGAGGTTGATGGCGGCTCTGATGTTGGCTGCAATGCTCAGGGTAGTAGTATTCATTATCAGACTGACCATACACCAGCCCGACTGTCCTCACCACAGGTGGCTCACACTGTTGTTGTGCCGCATTGTTTCCCATCGGTAAGTCGTTCCAGAGGGCAGCCATCTGAGGGCGCTGTTGAAGATAACGGCGATCCCAGGGCGGCGTAGTCGTGGACCATGTCGGCGATGTAATGGGCTGTTGGTTCTGATGGCCGTAGTAATCCATCGAACCATTTCGTCCGCTGCTGGACATCGGTTTCGATCGCTGTGGTGGTGTCAGCTTGTGGGGGTTTGGATTTCATTTCTGTTGATGATTCGGAAAACAGAGGAATAGCCGATGTCTTTGATTCGGAGAGCTGCTCAACTGGGACTGATACTAAGCCGGTGCTTTTTGAGAAAGAGTGACTTGGGGTTTACATCGCATTATTCACATTTATCGTGCTATTACAGGTCGTCGAACCTCCGGATACCATGCTCATGCTTCTGCAGGTTTCTCAACTGTTTGGAGGAGACTAGCACTTTTTGCCTCTTAGACTTTGGCTCAGGTTCAGCTTGTTCTTCCTGTTCAGGCTGTTCAGGCTCGTCATCAAAACCCTGGAATTCCTCTCCATCGTCATCATCGTCATCATCAGAATCATCCGATGACGGGAATGCCTCATCAACAACGTCTTCCTCTTCCTCCGCTTCTTCACCCCATAGCTTCAGCTTATCCATACCACCGGTGACCAGTCGGTACTCACAGTCCAAGTCCAAGAACCCAACCTCATCTGTAAAACTATGCACTCTGGATTCGACCAGCTTTCCTCTCTTTGCATCGATCTTGTACACATCACCGCTGGAACAACCAGCCCAGCAACAATCATCATTTTGCAATGTACTGATCATACAGTCAATGCTCTCATCTTTCGCAATCTTGATACGTGAGATCTGATCGGTGAAGTCATTCTTGGACTGTTTCCATACTGTGGCAATTCCTTCGCCCATGCCGCACAGTAATGTTTCACCAACTTCCGGATCAACAAAACATGCACTCAGGATCTCATCTTCTTGATTCTCAGATGTGATCTTCACTTTCTCTTTACGAATGTCCCATGTACTCACCGTTGTGGACCCAATTGAAACGAACTGATATGCAGATTTATGCTTCAACGGTACAATACCATTAACGGCATCCTCGTGTACGCCTCTCAGTACGTTTTTAACCATGAGGGATTCGGAGTCAACCATGCGAACGTCACCTTCTTCATCACCAATGACCAAGAATGGGTGCGCTTCAGATTTATAAATCTTTGTTGGTGCACCTTCAATCGTACACTTCTTCACCACCTTACCAGACATCGATTGTGCTTTTTTCAGCACCCCATCGGAACCAATGGTATATATCTCTTCACCATCAGCACTGAAACACATGGCGCGTACACTCCCCTTGTGTCTCTTTGTGCGCCATAGCAGTTTGACACCGGCTCCGACAGGCCCGTCTTTGGAGAGGGATTCCACTGTCCAAAGCTTTGGTGCCTTCTCAGTGTCCTCAGTGTCCTCCATGTCCTTTTTGGCCAGATCAGCTGCGTTGGCCTTCAGTTGATCAACGTCATATTCAAGAAGAAAGACGTACCCATTGGCCAGCCCAAGTGCTAAGATGGGCTTGGAAGGGTGAGCCACCAGGGCGAAAAGAGGAGTGTCGAACTTGATCTCCAGCAGTGGCTTCACCGATGATTCCAGGGCATCTCGCACCTGTGTCTTCTTCTTTCCCATTGCTGATTTCTTTGGGTGCGATGAGCTGAAATCTTTTCTCTCTGCCAAAGTTCAACGGGGAAAAGAAGTTTTGATGCTCAAAATTTGTGCCTTGAGCCATCAACCAAAAGAAGAGAAAAGATATGTCTGGTCGTCAAGGAGGAAAGCTCAAGCGTGAGTCGTTTCATGGAGATTGCTGGCTAATGGTGCCTTCACCCGGTCAATGGTATTCAATTTATCGAGGCTAACAAAAAGCAGCGCTCAAGCAGAAGAAGAAGGGTCCACAGGACATGGACGAGGAGGACATCGCCTTCAAGCAGAAGCAGAAGGAGGCCGAGGCCGCCAGAAAGGCTGCTGCTGCCAACGTCAAGGGTGGTAAGCCACTTGTCGGAGGTGGAATCAAGAAGTCTGGTAAGAAGTGAGTTCATATAGATAATAGCTAGGTTCCCTGATGGAATAAAAGTTGTAGAGACCGTAGTTGGAGCGAATGTTGGTAGTCCAAGTTGACTACGCACCAGGGATCCAACCCCAACACCATCGACGTCGTTACGCTGTACGCTGTACGTGGTATAGCTAAACAGCTCCGCCCAATCGGACCCTTCGCTCTGCATTTCCGTAAAAGGAAATGCTATCCCCTGGGGTATAAAACAATCCCCGGAAACAACAGTTCTTTCCTTCACCAGCGACTCATCACCTCTCACGCGAAAATGTCCTTCACCGTGGAGTCCACCATCTACACCTTCCAGGGAAAGCTCTTGAAGCTTTCCCATCAATCGGAGAGCACGCAGACCGCAATGGCCGTCAATGTCTATCTGCCTAAGCAATATGCATCCACCACCACTAAATTGCCAGTGCTATTGTACCTCTCCGGCCTGACCTGTACGCCTAACAATGCCTCGGAGAAGGCATTCTGGCAACCTTATGCTGATAAGTACGGGTTTGCAGTGGTATTTCCCGACACTAGTCCAAGAGGTGCTGGCATCGAAGGTGAGGACGATTCATGGGACTTTGGCACTGGTGCTGGGTTCTACGTCGACGCCACTACGGATAAGTTTTCAAAGAACTACAAGATGTATTCATACGTTCATCGTGAGCTCCAGGAGAAGCTCGCCTCCCAATTTGAGAAGCTGGATTTCTCTAACGTGTCCATCACGGGTCATTCCATGGGTGGATATGGTGCCTTGTCCGGCTTCTTGCAAAACCCAGGTAAATACAAATCCGTGAGTGCATTCTCACCAATCTGTAACCCTTCCAAATGTGCCTGGGGTGAGAAGAACTTTGGAGGATACTTGGGTGACGATAAGTCCCAATGGTTGAAATACGATCCATCTGAGCTCATCAAAACCTACGCTGGCCCTGTGGGGCCAGTGTTGATCCATGTAGGTAAAGGTGATCCATTCTACTACAGAGACTACCAGCTGCTCCCTGAGAACCTCGTTAAAGCTGCAGAAGGTACGCCATTCGAAGGTAAGATCGACCTCCATTTGGAGGATGGATTCGACCATTCCTACTACTTTATCTCGTCTTTTGTCGAGCAGCATGCAGCACACCACGCCAAGTTCCTTGGCCTGAACTGACTATCAAAGTTTTAACTGATACAATCCTGTTAGTTAAACATAAACCAGGGCACTTGACTGCCATCCTGCAGCAGTAATAGCAAGCACCTTTCCACCAATTTCCACAAGCGTAGGTTTATCCACCCTCCTAGAATTCTGCTCCATACGTGAATCGACGTGATCACCAAGCCCCAAGCATCCACACGACTGTGACTCCAACCCCCATGAGTACAGCGATCCGTCTTTGCATAAGGCCAAAAAATGGTAGTCACCCACGGCAATACTCACACAGTTCTTATGCTGCAGCTCTTCCACAATCTCTGGAGTATCACTGCACTTGGATCCCAACAAAACGATATCTTCGTTGCTAAAACACGCAAAAGTGCTGAAATTCCCACTGAGTCCCGTGAACTTTGGTTGCAAAGACTGCGCATTGTCTTGCAGGTATTGTTTGAACTTGATCAGCGGAAAGGAATCGTCACCAACCATGTCATTGCGGAACAATTCGCCGCGCTGAGTCAAATAGATGATGAATCCTTCACCAACCATGAAGTCAACGACTTTATCCTCCCCATTGATGGATCCCGTATTTGGAACAGTCAAATGATGTGCCAAGGCAGTCTCCTCATCAGGCTTCAGAGGGCTCCGATGGTTCCAATATACAAGGCCGACGCCATACAGGTATGCAACGCTTGAGTCCCAGCCCGCAACGACTTTTTTCACCGGTGCGTCGTCACCAAACACAATGTTCACCCCATGCGCCGTGCGTGGATCATCCCAACTCCATACTTTGCCCGAATTATCCAATGCTACGAAATGACAACGGCCAGAAGATACTGAAACAAACTTGACGTCAGCATGTGTCCATTCTCTGGTGAGGAACCTGTTGGACCTGTCCCCGGTGTATTCCTCTGGCTTGGGCTGTTCTCGCAGAACATGCTCTGGCAAGATTTGTGGGTGCAATACACGCCCGCCAATACGAGGGTTTAACAACACTGGGTTGAGCCTTAGGTTGGAATCCGGTGGTCTGGGAACACCAGGTGCCCTCCGTGGTGGAGCCGCTGGCCTGTAGTCGGCTTCTTCGGGCCCGGGACCGCGATGCCCTGAATGCCAACTTCCAAGGGAGTAGATCTCACCCTTTGTAGTGAGCAACTGATGACTGAACCCACCTGCAGTGACGCTTGCCAGGGTGAACTCCAACCCATCAACTTTTGTAGGCTTGCCAACGCCAGTTTGAAACCCACGTCTTACAAGCGCTTCAGGTGGCACATCTTTTGAACTAAGCCCGAGTCTTCCACCAACAAGAGAGCCCCACGTGAACAACCCTGCCATGCGATGCGTGTGGTAGAGATCTTCCCAGTTGATGCTGTCTTCACCGCCAACCGGTTCATAGACCACTGGCTTGCCAAAAGTCTTGAGAAACAGTTGTTGCCATACAAAGCCTGAGCCCCTGATCTCATGGTAAAATGATTTGGAGACGAAGAGGAGCCCTTTGATATCTGCAGGAGGGAGAAAGAAGATCACAGTGTCAATGACATCCTGTGGAAGGTCCAAGAAGTTCATTGCTTCAATTGTTGGGGACGGGTTTAGTTTTCCGGGTTGTCCAACGTTGCTAAGTGCTGATCTGTCTGTTTACGAATGTGTCAAATTATGTATTCCCGTCATGCCAAGTTGCGTATCTACACGCTTACAACCCCTCACTTCTTGGGCAGTCGCTTGAAAGACCCTGTCAATATGCGTCTCAGCGCATAAAGGTTCCGGACACGGAGTCGTTCATTATCCAAGTGGGCGTTATCAGACGACTGTCCACATGGAATCTGAGCTGCTGGTGCTCCCAGGGTCTTCTCCAAAAATCGAACACTTGGAATCGACCCTCCTTCACGAACATAGAACGGCTCAGCGTGCCATTCCTTGATCAATTCGCTCTCGAGGATCTTGTATGCGGCATTACCACGCTCTCCAAGCCATGGCTCAGCTTCATGGATAACCTTGATCTCCATCGCGTTGTCGGATTTTAATGACGCAAATGAGTCTGTGAGGAATTGGAGGAAAGTTCTCTTCGCCTCTTCAGGACTCTGTTCCGGTACTGTACGAATAGATAAGTACCCCGTGGATGATTTAGGTATCACGGTGCTGTTTCCCGGACCTGAAACGGTGATCTTGTGCACTGTCAGTGAGGGGAATTTCCATTTGGCCAACAGCGTCTTCTTACTCGTTGGCAGTGTAGTTTTGGTACAGATGTCATCGTAGAGCTTTTCTTCCTCTGGTGTCAGTTTAAGAATCGTGTCATAAAAATGTGGAATATGCACCGTTCCATCATCATCGCTCAGCTTTGAAAGCAATTTGATCAAATCCATGGTCGGTTCTCTCGAAGCACCACCATCAACACCAGAGTGCCTATCAGGGTTGTCACTGGAGATTTGCACAGTGGCACTCACAACTCCTCTTAGTCCATAGTTCAAGCATGGAGTAGTGTCATCAAGCCAGTAGGAGTTACTTAGTAGGATCCAGTCAATCTCTCCAATGAGGTCGCCATTCTTCTTGATAGTATCCTGGAACCCAAAAGACCCACACTCTTCTTCACCTTCAATTAAGAAGACAATATCCGAGGTGAGTTGCCCCGCTTGTAAAAGGTCAGCAACGGCATAGATCGCTGCAAGGATTGGTCCTTTGTTGTCACTTACACCTCTACCGTAGAGATATCCGTCATGAGCAACCATTTTGAACGGATCGGTACGCCATGCATCGTTGTCTTGTGCCTCTATAACATCATAATGACCATACCATAGAATCCTTGGCCTTGCTGCCGAATCAGAATGGCCCTTAAAACAGGCATAGACAACTGGATTTCCATTCTCCACCGGGATGAGCTCTGACTCTGCACCAAACATTGTGAACAGCTTGGTCAAATAGTGAGCACACCTTCTTGAATCATCGATAAACTGTTCTGGAATCTTTGAAACGGTCTTAAATGATACAAACTCCGCCAGATGCTGCAACAATGCTTCATTCTCAATGTCAACGATTGATTTGCGGTGCACGGTACGATGACTATACTGCGAGATATTCCACAGCGCGACAGATGCATCATTACCTCCAGTAACGAGATAGGTCTTCCCTTCTTTAGAGAAAATTTTCGACGTGAGGACAAGTCCCTGGTGTGCTTTCCAGGAGTGCCTTGAATTTGAGCCAAACCTCCACTTCGTCACGCCATCTTTCGATGCTTTGAATATGCAGGAGTCAGTAGCTGCAATGGAGAGTGTGTCTTCTGATTCTTCAGCATTATCTGATTGTAGCGTCATTATCTGCTGTGAAGTCTGCAGGTCCCATAGTTTAAGGCTCCCATTGGTGAGTCCACAATACAGAAAATGTTCATGCAATGCAAAAGATAAGACACTTTCATCGTTTTCCAAATAATCAATCACTTGTGGAACGGCGCCACTCAGATCCCATATGTTTACAGCTCCATCACCACCACCGGAGATCAACTTCCCATCGTATAGATCCATTGCGTAGATGAATCCATTATGTGCGTATGAGATGATGCTATGAGACGGCACCTCGATCAACCTTGTATTCTGTACCTCCAGGGACTTTCTCGAGGATGATGACAAACCAGTTGGGCCCTTGGAATCGAAGAACTTGTCAAATCTGTTTGAAGGAAGAGACTTCGCGTCACCAGCTGGGACAACAGAATCCAACCCGACAAAGAGAATTGAAGCGTTCTGGCAGCCGAAGTAGATTGTCTTGTTGACATTGCACCAACATATGCTAAATATATCACCAATGTCCACGAGGGAATAGATTGTGTGTGTCTCCTTCATGACTGAGACATCCCACACTTTCACCAACGAGTCAGCACCTCCGGAGAACAAAAACTTCTCATCGGTGGACCTGTCCAGACATAAAACGGCACCAGTGTGTCCTGTGAGGGCAGCTTTCCGCTCAAAAGTGTCGATGTCAAGTACAAGGATCTTGTGGTCATACGTTCCACAGAAGAGAAGTCCGAGGCTGGGGAAGGCAGCAGTCGATAGGATCGAGCTCTGGTGATGCCAGCGGTGGATGAGCGGTGCCGCGTCTGGAATGGGCGTCGGTGAGGACGACACGGCGTCTTCGGCACGTGGCAGCCGCCGCTGGAGTGGGAGCTGATGCTGTGGGTCCATGCTGTTTGCTGGTGTTTTCTGTGGAGTCCGGAGCTCATCGAGATTGGAAATTCGACGCCACAGCTGCCAATTTTTAGGCCAGGTGGGACTAGATGGGACTAGGTAGGACTAGGTGGGACTAACTCAGACTAAGAATGACTAAGAATGACATGCTCAAAGAGACAAACAAGAAGACGAGTCTTCCTATGCGAATATGGTATTTGGAGAACTAATGCAATGGCTTAGGATCGAAATGACGCTCAAAAGTGAAGAAGGAGCCACGACACTGGATTAGCCGGAGCTCACAGGCCCTCATCGTCTCTGCAGAGCCCATCTTCGACACGACATGCTTTCCTAGCTCTTTCACAGATTCCTCCCCAGTGACTCGAAGAACGATGGCCATCACTGAGAGGACCTCGTTCACAGCATCTCGGAGATAGTTCTCCTGGCATTTGGAGCTTGTGTAATGGTGCACTCTATCGATGAGCAATGCGGAGAACAAGTCACCCACACCAGTAAAGTATGACTCAATGTATGGAACGTCGAAAAGCCATCTCTGCCCATCCACTGACGTTACAGCGTTAATCATTACACCTTCCGATGCAAACCTCAGTGAAGAAATCGTCACGTGCCGTACCTTGAACTGAGTGTGTAGTGTGTCCAAGGCCCTGTTTAGCGATTCCCAAGAGTTAATCTTGAAATCCACCAAAAGCTCTGCTTCAAACTGATTCGGAGTAATGATATCGACACCACCACGCTGCAACACTTTGCGATAGACTGGGATCACCGTCTCACTGACATATAGTTTACCTTCATCGCCCATGACAGGGTCAAGTAACCAGAGCATCTCCGGGCTGCGTCTCTTAATATCACGTCCAATCTCACAAACGGCTTCCAGGGCCTCTGCACCGGGTACATAGCCGGTCAAAAAGGCATCGTACTTTGCACCAATGTTGCATAGCCCTTTATAAAGCTCTCTGATCTCTGCCGCAGTGGTCTGGTGACCATGCACAGAGCCATATCCGGTATGATTAGAGTAATTCACTGTATTGAGCACGTCAACATCCCAGCCGCGGCACTGCAGTGGGAAAGTGGCTGATCTATTGCCCACGTAGCCATGCACAACGTGAGATTGCAAGGAAAGCATCGTTTTGACCTCCATGATACCACAATTTGATGCAGTAATGGGATCATCGAGAACCTCCAAACTTTTTTTTATCGGTGGCGCGGCCCGCGGGCGCTGGAGGCTCTCGCCGATCGGTTTCCGCATTGAGCGACACCGTGCCTATACTGATAGCTGATAAGGCAATTATTCGTACGTACAGACACTTCAATGGACCATATCAACACCATGTAAACACCGGAGGCTTCGAGTTCACCATTTGAAGCCTCTCAATGATCACTTTCTTGGAAGGCATCGAATCCTGGGCATAATAGGTAACCACAGCAGGTGAGGTGGTATTCAATGGGTCGGTCTCGGTCTCGGTCTCGGTCTCGGGCCCAGCCTCTTCCTCCAGTATCGAGTTCAGCGCTGGAGAGGTCCGTTTCCATGTTAACGGTGTCTCCATTGCATTGCTCACAATAGCAATCGGTACATGGACCGGAACTTCCATTATCTCATCCCACACTTGGATCCTTGTCCGTCTTGCCAGCTCAAGCGGACCTTGTGTAGGATTCTTCAAAGTTTCGACCACATTGAATGCTTGGCCCTTCATCACAGCCCATTGTTTTTTCCACATACGCTCTTTGAAGTCAGAATCACGCGAGAACAGTTCACGGAAAATGACTGTGCATTCTTCCCACCACGCAGTTGACGTCAGCAATGGTAAATAGTGCTTCCGAGTTTTCGCAGAGAAAGGTTGGCCAATAATGGTAGCAGGAAGGAATAGCCAGCCAAATGGATACGATCTCCACTCATCAGGATGTTTCCATGGCCACGCCAATCCGGAATCGATAGCACCAATTTTCAATATAGGCACCTGTTTACCATCGAGCCCAACTTGCCAGGTCAATTGGATCATCCAATTATCTAATCCTCTATCCGTATTTCGCATAATGTAGTCCAAAATAACTAGCTTCTCCAGTTCTTCTCTGAACTGTTGAATCACCTGTGGTGTCCACTGGAAAACCGCAGCGGATTCCATATCGACGTTGGATTCATCCCTGAACGGCTCACCACGGTGGAAGGAAGGGAACCATAATGAACCAGGGAGAGGATATTTGTCAAGAAACTTGTCTGCTTCTTGATACCCTTGCAAGAATAATTGGAAGGAGCCGATTTTTGGCCTGTGAGGTTTACTCTCCCAGAACGAATAGTAGAAAGCATCGCTTGAGAATGCAACAACATCAGTGTATGGCACAATATATGATTGCAGCTGCTTGTCCAGCAAGCTTGCTGCAGATTCACAAATGTACCCGAGGTTTGGGATAAGACAGCTTCTTCCAAAGAAACAGGGGAACAAGTTTCTGTGTAACCATTTAGTCCACTTGGGAGATAACGGACCATAAGGCTCTTCATCTTTTGGCTTGAATACACCAACAATCTCACGCCGTTTGTTGAACACGAAGTAACTTCCGCTCGAACCAGAAGATATTCTCTGTGGATTTATGCCCTCTTCAAGGGCATCTATGGCATCTAACACAATGGCATCAAAATGGCTTTTGGTTACTGGACCCATATTTAGGAATCCACCCTTTGGTAGATGCTGCAATGATAGAGTTTCTCTTGGTGGCATAAACACCGAATATTGAATCTCACTGGTCTCACCGTCAAGGTCCCTCGAGCTTGAGGTCCATCGTGCAAGGGTGTTCGTCCAGCGACTCACCTTATCATTGAGAGATCTTAAAGAGATAATTGATCGTGATCTCTGCCTGTTTCCGCCATTTGGAGGTTCCGAGAAGTTGTTAATCGAAGCGGAATTCGTCGCGGGCGAGGCCAAATCAGAGAAGGGGTCCTGTGTCCACAATTGGGCCTCTTCGTCATCATGATACCCAAATGCCGACCTTCTTGGAGCTGCACTATCAGTATACGGTGCACTTGTAGAGATATGAGCTGATGTTACAACCCTTGCAGGGAAGAGCACAGCTTCACCATGCGTCTGCGCGTGCTCCTCATCGCCAAAATTGTGCCATGAGTGTTCCGCTTTCTGTAGATTGCCCGCTTTAGTAGGAGCACTATCTAGGTGCTCCAGCACCTCGTATCCAGACTGCTCCAGAGACATGCAATGTGGTGTTTTTTTGACAGGGCCCTGTGAGTTGACAGCTCTCCAAGTTTTCAAGCACCGATAGACTGCCGTGGAAAAACGGCAGTTGTGTAACGATGGGGAATTCCCAGGGGGAAGCTAAGATCAATGATGGAATTGTGAGGGGGGAAATAGAGCTGAGTGAACGGTGACCCCTGATCCGCAAAGAGCAATGGACGAAGATTGACCTATTTCTCAAAAGCTTGTAGAAGTGTACATGTGGGATCTGGATTTCGGTCGAGCCGAATACAGCAGAGGAATTCAAATGTTCCCAGCCACCTCAGCAACTGTACCGACAGCATTATAGCATATGGAGCGCACTGAAGCAACTTGAGGTTTGTATGGCCTAATAAGCCCTGGTCTTTGCATCAGGTATGGGCCAGACTATGAAAACCGTTTTTGAATCACCAAAAATCCGTGATAGTTTAGTGGCTAGAATTACCGCTTGTCGCGCGGTAGACCGGGGTTCGATTCCCCGTCGCGGAGATTTTTTTGATAAATTATAATAGCCGGCCGCGCGCGGTGACGTCGTTTTGCTAACAAATTATTTTTGGGGTGCACGCGGTGATGATCTAGTAGCTGCTCTCACAGCTGCTAGCTGCAATATTGACGTACCAGCTGTAACCTAGTACTATAATATATATTGCGCGCCGCTGGTGCTGAACTAGTGGCGGTATTCATGATGCACGTAAGGGCCGGCGGCCCAAATATTGACGTTGATCTGCGCCCGCCCGCCGGATCAAGTGCCTCGCGATCACGAAAAAACAGTTGAGAGGCGCGTACGCACGGCTAGATCGATTAAATATTCACATTGTACTAGTTTTCAGTGTGACGTACTCACATCGTGATAGGGACTTGCTTAGTGTTTCCGAGTCCCGAATCTCGTCACCGTGGTCCGTGCCACGAGTCGACTGGCTTTGAAACTTTAAGCTGGTATTATGGCAGCTCTAATTGCCCCCCGCTGGAGTTTAGTTCTTTCAAGCGTTGTGCTCATCAGCCAGTCGACATAGGACAGTGTTCTCAAGTGAACGTCTATCAAGATCAAAGGCTTACGGTTGGTTGCGAAAAGTCACAAGTGTATGTATATCATATAAAAATGCCTCAGTTCGGGAGTATAAAAAGGGCGCAACGGAGAACGGAAGTGCAGTTAGTGAAAGGCATTGTGGAAGCAACTTGGCCTCATAAGATCAAAGGCTTGAATCACAATCTCTCCTCAAATCTCAATTCATTGGAGATTGGAATACCAACCAATATCTTCAAGAAGTTCTCCAAACCTTGCTTCTGCTTGTTCAAGCCGTTGATGGTTTGGAATCCCTTTCTGGTCAAAGGAGCCTTCAACCAATAGGACAAATAGCCCAAGATTGGGTACAATGATTGGCCTTCATTGGCTCCAACTGCAGAGTAGGAAACTCTGGTCAAGAATTCAGCCATGACGACCAAGTCGATGATCAAAGGAGTAGCCAAGAGGGAATCCTCACAGACATTGGAAATGGAAAGTCTGTTGTGACCACCCAACATGAGCTCAGAGTAGTACTCATCCATGGCAATCTTGGTGTCCCCAACGGCAGGCATGTACTTGATAACGATACAGTGGTCAACCGTATCACCCAACTCCTCATTGTAGAGGATATGGTTGGACTCGACAATGTCATCGATGACAGAACTCTTGGAAATCTCTTTGGACTTGAACTGCTCGTTAGAACTCAAGTTATATCCATCATTGTTACCCAAGTGATTGTACGAAGCAATGGAAACTGGCTTGATACCAGCATCGACCAGGAATTGAGCCAAGACGGACTTTAACTTGGTCTGACCAGACTTAAAGTCATCCCCACCGATAAAGGAATCATACTGCTCAGCCAACTCGATACATCCTGGAACGAAAGTGTTCTGTGGAGAACCATTGATGAAGGGAACTTTCTCCAAGATGGCTGCGACAGCAAAGACAGTAGATGGGGACACTTCAGCGTGACCGTCCTTGATGGACTTCAACAAGTTAGCAGATGTGTCATTGACACCATCCAAGATCTTGGAGTAACGCTCGGTGTTGGCGGTCCACAAGATGATGAGACTGTCCAAATCGTTCTTCTTCTTGAAGTTCTGAATATCAGATCTGATCTGCTCAACATGAGCCCATTTGGAGGTTTGATCAACCTTACCATCAGAACCAACGTTGAAGATGTTGTCAGCTCTCTCCTCCTGGTTAGCGGCAATGAAGTCAGGGTAATAGATGGACTTCATTGGCTTATACTCCTTCAAGGTAGAACCCAACTGCTGTTGTAAGTCGTACTCCAAGACCTTGGCTCTCTTTGCAGCCTGTTGTAGGTCGGCACCATTAAGGTCCCAGCCACCGACGACAAGGTCATTTGGAGAGACCAAGGGCAAGACAGAGTTGAATGGGACATAGACATCCTTACCGGTGGCGTCAATACCAATCTTGATAGTGGAGGCCTGAGTCACGGAACCGAAGTAGTTGGCCTTCTTCTCACCATCTTTTGTGTTGAACACAATCTTTTGCTTGTTTGCCTCAACAGCGGAGACAAGAGTGGTACCGTTGTTACCACCCAATCCAACAAGGAGCAACCCAACCTTGGGGACCTTGAGGTTAACGTCAAATTTGTACTCCTTGGAGAATGGAGTCACAGAGTACACACCAGGCTCAGACTCCTCAACGGTGGAGTTTTGGTAAGTGTAAGTGGTGGATAACTTGGAGTTATCCTCAGTGTACTTGACGTTGTCGTTTTTGACTTTGATGGAGACCATATTGTTCGAGTTTTAGTAGAAGAATATACTATCACTTCCCGATCCAGAAGCAGAGGCGCGCTTGCTGTTGAAAGGGTGATGCTTTGAAGAGAGGAGGTTGGAGAACACTTTGACTTAAGTGTTGATGTGGCTTGCGTGGGCTGTGGGGCTCAGACAAGTTGTTGTTTGGGTGGTAGCATGTAACCGGCTTATTAGTATAAAGGAGGAAACTCGGCCTTTATACGTGAGGAAAGAGGATCACATGCGAATTTTGGCACCTCAGAGTGCTATGGCGAGATATGTGCAGCGCAGTTCCCGGGCGCGCGGGGTACAGGGCGGGAACCGGGCTCTCGGAAGCCCGGAATTTATCGACTGTAACCTCTCATGGATGTATTCGTCCATTGCCACTGAGCATTGGGCGCTCTCTCAGTGAGCACCAGACTACTTTTTTACCTGTTTCGTCTTGAGCTCGGAACCATTATTATCACATGTATACCGTGCTACGTGTCACCCGTCACCCAACGATGCAGGCGGAGACGCCGATCGCCAAAGTCGATGGTGACAAACGGCTTCCAGCCGAACGATCGCCAGCCAGTGGGCTTCCAAAAATAAAGAATGGGCGTAGACGGTAGGGTAGAGGCTGATGTTCGGCAGTGTGGCAATGGGCTGGTGCGCGTAGTGTCCAAACCTCCAATGTCAATGGTTTGGCAATTCTCCCCTGGCAGACACGGCTTTTATCTGCGGAGCAATTCTTTTTTAGTTTACAATCACATGCCAATGCCTCTCCATGCCAGGCGACTAGGGGTGAAGAATCCGGTGGAATTTCAATAAGGAATCGAGGGTATTGTTGTGCTACAGCTTGCTAAGGCCAGAAGACCGCTGACGTGGCTGTGTGCTGTGTACCAACGCTGGCAGATCAACCATTCAATACTCGTATGATATAACTTGTTTAGGCCCAAGAACCCCCGAAGCACAACTTCAGTCTCCAGAGTCCATGATATCACTTTGCTGAAATGAGGTCAGAAGCCACTTGAATCGGCACTTGGAAGTTGGAGTTCGACCCCGAACCCTGCAATCACCCATCTTTGGTCTTCAGCAGCCACAAGAGCCACCGTGGAGTGTCCCAACCACCTGTTTTGCTTACCTTAGAGCTTACTGCACTTTTTTTCGCGAACTATCACCGAGCTGTGCCAGACGTTGTTCGTTGTTTGTGATCATCGTTCATTTGCATAGCCTTTCAAGGGAGCCCAGCCTGAACAAAGCCTACAACACCACACCTCCTTGACATTACGCTTGGAGGATGAGTTTCCCGCACTTGCAGCACCAGGGAGAGCTCTCCCAGGCACAGATGCAGAAGCTGACCCAGCTGCAACATTTGCAGCAGCTGAGTTTCTCGCCGCAGATTGGACAGAGAGGGCTGAACCCACAGTTTGTCCAGCAGCAGCAACAGCAGCAGCAACAGCAACAGCAACAGCAACATCAGTTTCAGCCACACATAGCACAACTACCGCCACACGTCTCCACCATTAAGGAGGTATGGGGCGACAATTTCCTTGCAGAGCTCAAGATTATTCGCCTGTTGATCAACAAGTATAACTATGTTTCCTTCAGCACAGAGTTCCCAGGGATCCTAGCAAGGCCAATTGGAATATTTTCCTCTATTGATGACTACCACTATCAAACACTGAGAACCAATGCAGATCTGATGAACCTGATCCAATTTGGAATATCGTTGAGTGATGCCGATGGTAAGAAACCTGATAATGTGTATAGCACTTGGTTATTCAACTTCAAATTTGACCTGAGCTCAAAGATGATCTCGAACGAAGCGTACGAGTCTCTGGCAAAGACTGGAATTGATTTCCGCAAGCATAACGAGGCAGGCATTGACCAATTTGAGTTTGCGGAGATGCTGACATCATCTGGACTGGTCCTTTTACCTGACGTCTACTGGACGAGTTTCCACGCAGGTTATGACTTTGGTTTCCTCATCTCGCTGCTGACCAACAACATGATGCCAGGCAAGGAGGATGAGTTCCTACACAAAGTTTCCACATTCTTCCCTCACGTGTATGACTTGAAAGTTGTTGCCAAATATGGACTGAACGGTAACAATGCAGGCAAGGAGGCCAAACAGACTGTAGAAGGGCTTGCTGAAGAATTGGGGATCCCACGGAGCAGTGCGTTTGTCAGTGCTGGTGGCCAAGCTCTGCTCACCGGTATCTGCTTAGTAGAGCTGAAGAAGAGGGTTGCAAACGTGGAGAAGTTTTCCGGTGTGATTCATGGACTGAGCAATGAATCCATACTCGGTGAGAAATAGTTTAGATTCATGACATCATGTGATGCAATTGTAGGGGCTTTGCTTAACACTGCGAACTCTGTGTTGATGCGCCGGAGCTGTTTTGAAAAACTCCCAAAGTTCTCGAATGCAAAACCCAACTAAAGCAACAGTCACCGCCCACGAAAAGATCAAATGACCACCGACAAGACGCTTACCAACGTCGCCTACGTCTTTGCTCAGTACTACTACGGTACTTTGCACGAGGACCCTGCGAAGCTCGCGTCCTTGTACACACCCACCGCGCATCTCACCCATTCAAAGATCCCACAGGATGATGGTGTCAACTTCATCAACAGGTTTTTGGAGAACAAGACCTGTTCGTCCAAGGACGAGATCCGCGAGTTCTATGCCAGCTCCGGACTCAAGTCCTGCAAGATCAGAGTTACAAGCATCGACCAGCAACCAGCTCCGTTTGATGGATCCATGCTCATCTCGATCATGGGTGAGATCAACTTGGATTCCTTGGTAGCTGTTTACAGGTTCCAACAGACGTTTGTGTTGGTACCAAGCGCTAGAGAGCGTGTCTATGACGTGACCAATGACATCTTCAGACTGATCCCTGATGAGGACTACGAATTGGAGAAGGGAAACGATGAGGCAGCGGTGCCCGAGTCTTTGGTGGAAGAACAACCATTGAAGACTGAGGAGACAATTAAAGTGGAACCTCAAGAAGCCGAAGCCGAAGCCCTAACCACGGAGACCGAGACTGAGGTTACTGAGCCTGAGGTTATCGAGCTTAAGGTTGTCGAGCGCAAGGAAGAGGTCAATGAGAATCTTAACGCAGGGGTTGAGGCAGAGGCCAAGGAGGTGGTTAAGCCAGAGGTCAAAGAGGAGGTGAAGGAAGCTGCATTCGAAAATGAGTCTAACCCAACGGATCTCTCCCAGAAGGAGAACGTCCAAGCAAACAGCAGTTGGGCCCAACTTGCCAGTGCCACTGTCGAGCCAAAGCCAAAGCCAAAGAAGTCTCCACCAGCAGCTCATTCTACTACTGCGGCCCCTTTGAAGAACGTCACGAACCAGCAGAAGAGCTCATCTCCTGCTCAACAACCGCAGGCAGTCAGTGGGCCGTACTTGTATCCTGTCAAGGTTGATGAGTTCAACTTGGTGAACACACAGGATCTGAAAGAAGCATTGGAGAAAGAGTTTGGAAAGACTACTAAAGTCGAACCAAAGGGTCCATATGCCCTTGTGAACTTTGAGACTGAAGCGGCACAGTTGAAGGCGTTGGCCAAGAGGACCGTGAAGGTGAAGAACCATACTGTGGTAATCGAGAAGAAGCCTGTTAGCGTACAGTTCAAGGTTGCTAGCCCTGCAGGGAAGCAACCGCAGCCAGGAAGAACGAAGAGCAACAAGCGTCCAAACGATAAGAAAAAGAAGTGAAGAACTTCCAATCTATTCGCTAGATTAGAGCTAACGTATAATGGAGATGCTACTATCATAAAAGCGGAACTACGTAACAATGCCATCTGATCTAGTAACAATCCACGGTATCTCCAGCCCTCATCATGCAGTACGCGACCCAAGTCAACTTGTTCAAGCAGTAGGAAATGATCGTCACTGCTCTTTCAAGAGCTCCTCAATCACCCTGTTCTCTGTACGAGGCTCACCAGACTCAACCTTCTTCAACCCAAGTCTTCTCAACACCTCAATCACCTTCTCACGTGAGAATCCCATGGTCTCAAAGTTCTTAACGGTCTTCTCCTCAATGCCATAAAGCTCAGCGTCGTTGACATCCTTTCCGGCAGCATCACCAGCATAAATCTGTGTCCAGTACTTGGCAGTCTTGTCGAACCCTTCACGGTCAGAGATGAAGTGTTTCGCCACCTCTGCATCCTGTGGGTCATTTGGCTCTGGCGATTGGAACAATGATTGCAATGAGATCAAGGACGATTTGAGTGTTAGGATGGGCGTCCACGCATCTTTCAAAATGTCCAAACAGATCGCACCGGTGACAGAGGAGATGTTTGGGTGATAGACCTTCGTGTCGAACTTCATGATAGGTGGCTTGAAAGGATACTCGTTTGGAATCCGGATGTCCACAAGAAACACGCCACCGGCGTAAGGGGTGTCTGGGGGTCCAATGAAGGAGCCTGTAAGGTGGTTTAGCTCATTGTCTGCCATCTCGAGCGTTATCGATGCTTGCTGGTCCTTCTTGACATCGTCGAGCTCTTTCAGAATGCGCTTGAACCTGGCCATGGCGAATTCAGTGGATGAGTAACTGGAAATGGCTGACCCCCTCCATTCCAAAATTTCGAAATACTGACGTTCAAAAACATCAACACACTACCGGTCGGTAATCAACAAAAGAGTCTACACTAAATCCCTATACCACGAAGGCTAATCTTAAAAAGTCTTACAAGATCTCACGTTGCGTCTGGGCATGGGTGCGCTCTGGGGCCTCATCTGACCGATCGAATGTTAGGTACGAATGATCGCCCATCTTGCGCGGTTGTAGTACAAACTTGACGAGAAAAATCCCGGCAAACACAAGCGCCAGTCCGGCAACGACAAGATACGCCACTCCTAAACTCATGTTACGCCCGCCAATGGCGGAGCTCGTAGTGAGGACTACCGACTTGGTTCCTCCGAACAGCGATACTGGGTAGTGTAACCCGACATCCACCGTATAGGCTCCCTTCACCAAGGTGCCGGTCTTGTTCTGTAAGGCAAGCTTCATGAATCTTGGGAGGGCAGCAGTTCGCATCCAAACTTGGAGAGCTTCCCATTCGTGCAGGTTTGGCATCGTCTCGTTAGTGTATCCATCTGGGAACTTCTTTGCCCAGTTAGGTGGTGGTACGCACTCATCCGCAGAGTATTGCGTGTCCTTGTAGAGCGCACGATCCGAACCCCACGAGATACCCACATCTGTCATTGTGAAGTTGGCATCACCCTCCGTAGAGTAAGGCGCACTGAATGTATCGTTGAACATTGAGTTGGCAATGAGCCCACACGGGTAGTATGGCTTCCCATCGTCGTTCTTTGCCAATGGTCCACAATCACTGCTAATGTCATTGGCAGATACGGCACGGCCTTTCAACTGTGACAAGTCGTACGAGTCGACGTATTCTCTGTGATTCTGGTAGAAATTTGTCAAACGATAGTATAAGTACACAGGACCCTTTACATCGTTGGGCACATCAAACTGGATTTGGCAGGTGAGATCACCGTCTTCGTCCTCAAGAACCCTCCACTGTGGACGCGTGCTACCATCACTGCTCTTGAAATGCTCGTTCACGTACTCGTGAGGGATATCGGCATACGTTGCATTTGCGTTTGTGCTGCAATCGCTGTACTCCACCACTAGCTGTTGGACGCTGAACGTTGTGAATACGAGCGCAATGCCCAACGGCGTGAATATCAGTGCTATGACTAGCAACAGAGGAAGGACACTGCGTGGGGATAAGATGGGTTGCCATGATTTCAATCGCTGTTGTCTGAACGCAGTATCTGTGTTTTGTTGTTAGGGGTTGTTCTACCAATCATCATGAAGCGAACTCACTTGGTGGTTTCCTTGACTTTGCTCGCGGCTGCTCGGTGATATCACTGAGGTCACTCTCCGATGACGCCCTTCTCTTCCTCAGGAATGAGAACATCGTGGGCCTTTTTGATCCTTTTCTTCGTGGTCTACAGTACAAGCTCGTTTTCGCATCACCGTTTTGACACAGCCCACACAAAATGCCACTGGGCACTACGTACTACTACAAACACTACAACAGTCAAACAAATTTAGTGTACACTCATATAAACAGGATCATTAAACTGCAACATGCAGGGGAACAGCACTGCTGATACCGTTGTTGGTCGCAGAACGCGCACTCATGTGGTTCATCAACGTCTGGAAGAGTCTCTCAATCTCCGGAGTAGACTTGACGAACGAGAGGTCAAAGAATGCCAAATCTGCATTCCTCAGCAACTCGGTGAAAGTGACAAGAAGACCCCACGGGTGTGGTCGTGAGCAAAGAACACGCTCGAGAAGCACTCTTGTGAAGATCTGTTGTAACTGTAGCTTCTTGTTGCCCCATAGGGTCTGTCCGCCAAAGAAGTGGAGCAAGGCAAGCGAGAACCACTGCGTATGTAAATTTGGATGTCTCAACTGGTTGCACATGGCTTGTAGCAGCTGGTATTGGAACTCAACTGACCCTTCCAGTGCCAATGAGGCCAAAAGCGTGAAATGAGAGCTCTTGGCATCAAACACTGGTGATGACGCGCCCTTTTCGTCAACAACCTGCATACCAACATAGAGAACCAATGCATTTATAGCCTTCACATTAAAGTTGGTTTTCGTGTACCCGATACCACAATCATCAACTTCAGCCTGCTTCAACCCATGCAAGATGGACTTGACCATCTGGTTTGATGGAATTCTCAAATAACCATCAACATTCTTTCTCAACCCCGTCAAGTCGTTTCCAGGGTTTCCGCAAATGGTTGGTTGCTCAGAACACTCTGGCACACCTTCAAAGTTCGCGCCTTGGATGAAAGGGTCTGGAATCACGGCACCTTCTGGAACGGCAGAAAGAACAATGTTTCTCAATTGTGTAAACGGTGGTGGGATCTCACAACACAACTGGTAGTGATGATTAATTAACACCTCTGGATAATCGTGCAGCAAAAGCAAGAAGATGCGGAGCGTCCCCTTATACACAACAGTAAACACTTCTGACATCTGTTTCTCCTTGATGTGCTTGGACTGGAACTTGAGCAAGTCAATCAATAATAGCACAAACTTGGTCTTTCCAGCCTTTGTGGGGCTCAGCTCAAGGATATTTGGCAAGAACAAACGATGAGAAATCAGCGTGATCCAGGCAAAGGCAAACCCAGGGAATGCCAGTGGTTGGTAAACGTTCAAGAAGTCCGCAATAGTGAAGTAGAAAGTCTGCTTCAACTCCGCGTCATCAAATTCAGCACTGCTGAACGCTGATAACAAGCTTGAAAATATTCTGAAGTATGGTCTCTCATTAAACGTATCCTTCGAGACAGTATGGTCGTCAGCAAAAACAGAAGTGAGAACACCAAGCGCAACTTTTAAGAGTGTCAGCTGCAAACCGTCACCGTTGTCACCAAGGACAAGCAGCTTGACCAAAAGTTTGGAGAAGCTATCAGCAAGCAAAAATCCGTCGTTGACACTGTCACTCTGTCTGAAGTAAGCAAGAGAAAGCTCAACCGCACTCTTGAATAACGACTGAGCGTTGCTAGCAATCAAACCGGACTGAACAAGCTCATGAACAAAGGCTAACTCTAGTTCTGTATTAGCTGGCTGTTTCTGCAGCAAATGGACCCACTCAGTGAAGACATACTCCAGTCTGTTAGCTTCCGGGACGAAGGATCCGTGGAAGATTCCCAATTGGCGGTCTTTCAAAGACGCCAAGAAAGAACAAATCTCGTTGTGTTTGACGGCATTCAAGTTTTCAATGCTATTGCTAAAGTCAGACACAAAAGCCGCATTGTCTGGAGATGACAAGCATTCACTTATGAGCCTAATGGCAAACAGTGCAGTTTCTGGTTTCTCCGCAGTAATATAAGCTGCCAAGGTAGTGTCAAAGTCTGGAACTGAGACAAGACCAGATTGGAACAGCGCCAATAACACCCGCATGTTGAACTTTCTTTCATCTGCAGCATGAAGGAACCAACCACTGACGTCTCGTCTTGTAACTGCAGAAATTGAACAGATCTTCTTGAGCAAGAGGACAAAGATCTCGGCAGAAAATCCGATGTCGCTGGTGCTCAGAAGTGCATTGATGACAAGTTGTGTAATCTTTAGCAAAAGCCCTTCGTTGGCCAGACATTTAGATGTCAGTGTCAAGATCTGACTCAAAAGCATATTGATCGATGAATCTGTGGACAACTCTCCAAGAGTTTTGACTGGTGATTCAGCGATTGCTCTGCACAAATTCTCCACAGTAGCCTGAACGTAGCCATAGGTTTGCTCAATAGCCATCTGTGGAATGACCTGCTGGGATGCCTGGGTTGAAAGACCAGTGGAGGACGGATTTGGAGTCAACGGTGGAGCAATCTCCTGTTGTGGCTGTGGCTGAATCTGAGATAGCAAGTCAGCTGGTGATGCACTCGATGTCTTCTTACCGAAAGATTCATAGACTTGTAGTTGCTGAGCAGTGACACCTGTCGGCTTCAAGCCAAGGGGATCAGGAAGAGACACCGAATATCTCGAAAGATATTGTGTGTAGAATTGCTGGTCTGGACGTATCTCCTTGTGTGTGCGACGTGCAGCGATTGATGGCGCTAGTACTTCCTCAACTTCTTGAGTGGCCTTCTCCATCGCGGCAGTTTCAATAACACTGCAGGCAAGATCAATGTTGTCATTGATTGCCTGTGGTAGCTCATCAAGCGGGGAGTTTTCAAAGTTCAACAATTGAGGAGCAAGTTGGTGGATCGAATTCTGAATGCTCTCTTTCAACGGGTCACGGCATGTTGCCAGAGCAAGTCCTTGGGCCAGATGACACACCAGAGTCACCGAAGAGTTCCTTAGTTTGATCTCATCAATCTCAGTGGCAAAGTCCTTCAGAATCAAAGATCTTGCGGTAGTTACAGCTATGCTCACAGCGCGCTCCACCGCTGGTGGCAAAATGTCACGCACAGACTTCGTCAGTACATGCACAAACAGTCGCTTGAGAGTCTCATTTGTAACAAACGATGTGGATCCCAGAAGATTCTGGAATGGGCTCTCGTTCAAAGGCTGAGCTGATTGCTGTTTCACCTGAATAGAGGGCAAGCCAGAAGCCCCCAGTTGTCCAAGGCCAGCAGAAAGAAGCCCATTGGAGCCAACAGATGTTCCAGCACTTGCGGAACCCCCAGCATGTTGCTGTTGACCAAATTGAGACGACGGCTCGGTAAGATCGTGGCCCTGTTGTAGCAGACCATCCTGCCCTTGATCAATCTTCAAACCCACCATAGCTGCTTCTAAAAGAACATTCGATTGAATATCAGTAGGTAGATGGCTTCTGACAATCACAGACGGCTCGATGTCGCTAATCTTGATCTTTAGGCTGTTGCAAAGAACTTCAACCTCAAATCTCAAGTTCAACTTGAGATTGGCGAACCGATACAACTCTGATAAGACTCTCAATATACCAAGGGTCCAAGGGTTTGGGACCTTGAAAACACCAGACTCTTTGGTTTGTTCAAGAAGCTTACAGACGAATGGGATTATGAGCGCCAATTTAGCCAAGTCGTACGCCTCAACAAGAAGCTGCTTCACTGCAATGTTGCTGAACTTCAAAGGTTTGTTCTTCGCCAATGTGAGTCTTCCCAACCAGCTTCCAAGGTTTTTCAAGTTTGATCTCACTTGTGGTGTTTCCTCGTGCTCGTTCAAGAGATCATTCACTTCGTTAACAGACACACCAACTAGTTGATCAATCAATGTGACATCATCAAACAAATGTACAACTTCCGCGTACAGATGTTGGTTGTTCGATTCAACTTTAGCTCTGCGGCAAACCAAATATTCTGCAAACCATTGATACATAGATGGTGCCAATTCAGCCTTCAAGTCTTGAGTCTTCGTGGCAACATTGTCATCTGCCAAACTGTTGATAATGAACAGAATGTTGGAGGTATCAGCACGAGAGGTCTGGTGTGTTTCGTTGTAAACAGTAAATTGCGGATTGATAGACTTAAAAGCTTGAGCGGCCGGAGCATGAACTGCGTTCAAAGCATCCGCCTTAGTTTGCTCATGATGTTCCACACGGTTATTAACCACGTCATCGATTACCTGGTAGACCTGCGGTTGTCCTTTTAAAGGCTCAATCTTGGATAGCAAGGAGCAATAGTTGGGGAACTCCGGAAGACGACTTCTGAAAGCAAAGAGACCCTGGACGGCAAATTTGAACATATTGGATTCCGCTGGCTGAGAACAAGAATCACTTATGTACTTCAAGCCAATAGACAGAGCAGGTCCTCTCATCAGGTCGTACAAAATCATGGAACCAAAGAGAACAGATGTCATGGCCAGAGCGGACAGTGGATACTCCGGGAAAAATCTATACTCATCCAGCAGAGAATGGATCATACAAGCGTATATCTCCTGATCTCTTGGCAAATCACTATCCCGCAATCTCGCAAGCATGTCCACAACATTTTTGATTTCCAGCTGATCAGCATACATGCGCTGGTAGCAAAGTTTCATCTGCTCCTCAACATCGTACGGGAATGGACTGTCATCACCGTTCGCAAGGATGGCCTCATCATGTCCGTAGCCAAAGTTGATTAGGCGGGGGAAGGCAGAGTATATTCTGATCTGAACCTCTGCGAGTTCGCCCAGCTGAGACGAGGTCAGATTCTGCTTTTGGGCGAAGCTGAGCAAGGAGTGGATAGCACTAAGACTCACAAACTTGGTATTGTTCTTATCACTCTCTTCGACATGTGAGATCGAGTCAAAGTACTTGAGGATCGAATCTACAGCCTCTTTCGTCGCAGCGTTCTTGCTCAAGAAGTCGTCAAATCCTCTCCATCCAGCCTTCACGGCCCTCACAGCGACTGCAAATGCATCCTCAAACTTCAGCCCTTTCAGAAAGTCTTCGACTAACTCTCTTTCAACGAGGAGAGCCATGATGAGCGGGTTCAGACTGGAAGGGCTCTTATAGAGCTTGGAGCAAACTTCCAAAATGAGGTCCTTCCGCTTCATATCCTTCAAGATTAGGGTGTAGTAGCTCGAAGAATTGTCCAACAAGTGGACCATCAAATTCTCAAAGAGATCATCAATTGTCGCAGACTGCGGCGTGAAATGTACGCAGCCCAACGCAATGAGTTCAGGAACAGAGCGGATGTCCTCTTCAAATATCGCATGCAGGAACTTCTTATGCTCCATGCTTGCGATAGCTGATGACATAGAGATGCAGTCCAATTCCAACTTGGTGACATTAAAGAAGAAAAGGACGGAGCTCTTAAGGTTGGGGAACGAATGATCACTCACAATTGGCTTCAAGTAGTTGGTCCGTAAGAGGTCGAAGGCACCATTCTGAGGATTCAATTGTCTCAAGTTGATAAATAGGTTGACCTTGAAAGGTAAGCTCCAGTTGAAGCCAAGGAATGAATCAATGGTCTGATCATCCAATGTAGATAGAAGTGCACTCAATGAAGCCTCAGTGAACGTCGGATTCGGCAACTTCTGAGCCATGGCATGAAGAACTTGTGACCATTGTGGGGCACTTGGAAGCTTTCGGATGATGGATCCAAGTTGTGAGCCTCTTGCAGAAGCCTCTGGAATGCTAGCTGGTGTTAGCACTGAAACCTGACCAGGCACATCAGTGAGATTCTGAGATCCCGGTGATAAAACTTCTGCCAAAAGCAACGCAAGAGCTTCTATCAGGTCAGCACCTGTCTGTACTGCGAGCAATTCACTCAATGAGCGGTCAGGAATGATGTTCTCCGGACCAAAAGCTCTTAAAACCTCATGAAATGGCATTGTGGCAAGACCTTCGTAAATCACTTGCATACAATCTTCGATCTGATTTTTGCCGTCGCCAGTGAGTGTAACTGTTTCCAGATGTGAATTGACAGTTAATAACTTCTCAAAAAAAGTTAGGTAGCTTGTTCTGAAAAGATCAATGACGAGGGGGGTTATATCTTCTGAAGGAAGTGCTCTATTCTTGATAAAGCGACGTAACCCAGGAAGAGCTGATGAAACAACGGCGTGTGCGTCTTCGCTGTATTCTGAATCACTCAAGTTTAGACTGATAACCAGGCGAACTTTGTAAAAGTCTTGAAGCTGATACTCTGAGAATAGTCTCTCTAGCGTAAAGAGCTTGAGGAGGTCCGAATCAAGACTGAAAAGAACCTGGCGAAAATCCTTTACTCTTTCGGCAGTGTCAGAAGATAGGAGCTCAAGTTCACGCTGAATGAGTCTCTGTGTTGTTGGGTTAGAGACGACGTTAGTTGGGACCAGAGGGGAGCTCGTGAGAAGGAGCCTTCTGAGGTATTTGACGTAAACTTCTCGTGGGGACGACTCAGCAATCTCGTGGATCTTCTGAGCAGTGGTTTCAAAGTGATCCTCGTCAATTGTCGTGGCAAGGATAGCGAGCTGTGCAGTGGTGACCTTGTTGAGAGTGCTTACTATTTTCGTGTCGTTCAGCTCTTCCGAGGTTGGGCCCTGGGCTGGGCGGTCAGATGGCGACACTGAAGTGAGCGACACTATAGATAACTGCGGTAGACAGATCTACCGGGCTGTGATGGTCGGTGGAACTCCAAGCGGTAGCCGAACGCTGTATTCTTAGTTAGTTATCTGGATCAGTTCTCACAACACAAACTGAACTCACGATAATGGCGGATTGGCTGTCTCGAGTTCAAGTCTTAGGGAGCAGCAGTCACGGTCTCTGGCGCAGTGAGAGATACAGTGCCAGGGTCAGGTCAAAACGGTGGAAGTTCCCTGAATATCGGAAGGAGGTCTGGTTGATGTTGCCGTTCGGGTGGTGGCCTTTCAGCTGTGGATTTTTTTGCCCACGGCCGCGACGGTGGAGGACGAGGCCACGCCGGGTAATCTTTGCACGCGCGATGCTTCCGGCACGGGCAATTTTGACAGACTGGTGATGGATTCAACGATAGGCAGGCTGGAGGGCTAGTTAGCAGGTGTCGACCCTGCGGACAGACTGCAGCCGTACAGAACATCGAAACAAAATGCTTCTGCCGCCAGACAACTTTGGACTTGTTGAGGAAGGAATGTGTGAGTTCATGTGGTGGCGATCTCTCCAGCTTTGCTCGTACTAACGCCCAGACCGATGCTCCAAGCTGGATGCTATCAACTTCGCCTTTCTAGAGACACTGAAGCTTAAGTCGATCGTGATACTAGACAATGAGGCGCCAGTGATGAAAAACTTTGAGAACTTCATGCGTCTCAACCACATCCGAGCGATCAAGTTCGAATCCGGGTTCGTTAATAGAGAACTTGGCGAAAGTGGATCCGAGTGGATGGTCTTCCCCAGTGATACGATGCAAAAGGTACTCAAGGTGCTGCTGAACCGAAACAACTACAACTTGTTGATGATTGATAAGACGAACGTGCTGGTGGGAGTGCTTCGCAAACTGTGCAAGTGGAGCTGCTCAAGTATCATTGCAGAATACAGGCTTCTCAGTGGGAAGAACTCGAATTATTACGCAGAGGCGTTTCTGGACCTGGTGTCGATAGAGTTACACCCCGCATCGGCACGGAACATGAGCAGACGCCACTCGTCTCATCACGAGGCTGAACTCACGATGACACAGGGACGATTCTCAGAGGAGACAGCTGGACTGGATCCGGATGATGCGAGTGAAGAAGAGGAGCTACTGTCCGCATCGCCACAAGTGCCAAAGAACCTGCTGCGCATGGCGGAACTTCGCAAAAAGAAGAAGCGGGACACGGATGGTGAGCTACGCTCGCTCCCCCACCCAAATGCGCCCCAGCGGAGTACTTTTTACACCACACAGAGTGCATTCGAGTCTGTGGCAACAGTACCCATCACCCTCCCTGCGGAGCCGGACCTCCCTTATTGGTTCACGGCGCAGCGTGATTGCTGGGAAGGCGAATGCTTATCGACAGTTTCGTATAAGTAAATTTGACGGATAACGGTAAGTTTTCAGTTTGGGGTTGAGCGCCCGCCTCGTAATTTAGTGCGTAGTCTCGAAGCTTAAGAGCCCTGGGGCTGAGGGCATTCAAGGGAAACCGGCAACCAGTCCTCGGTGGTTCGCAAGACTATACTCCGTCGTCGGGTCGGCTACCTACTTAGCCCGTTATGGCTGGCTATCCAACTTCTTGAAAAAGATAGCCACAGACGGATCGCTATAATCTTCAAAGCGCAGACCCACTCCCCCGCAAACTTGCGCAAAACGTTCTGTGCCATTCGTACCACTCGCAGCACTCGCATCAAGTACGCCATATCAGAGCCCGCTACGGCATGGAGCAGGCCTCTCTCAAGAAGTCGCGTATCCGGAAGGCCTGCGACTCGTGCAACATCAAGCGCACCAAGTGCAACGGTGAGCAACCGTGTTCCCATTGCTCACAGGTGAAACTGGGGTGCACATATTTGCGAGAGGAAAAGAAGAGAGGCCGGGCCAGCGAGAAGTACCCTAAAAAGATCAAGCGTCGCAAGCGCAAGCAGTTCTCTGCCTCAGAGCAATCAAAAGATGTGCACCCCCTCCCAGCCTTCGTCAACAATGCCGTCTATCCGGCTAACGTGAGCTACTTGTATCGCTCAAGGCGCGAGATCTTGACCCCAATAGCAGCAGATCTCGACACTATGGGAGTCCCTATCACCATAGCGGAGGAGCTGTTCGGCTACTACTTTGCTGACTGGCCCTTTCCGCCGTCCAGAGTGTTCTCCATTCTCCGGCCAAACATGGTCATGACTGGCCGCAGGACGCTTAGTCCAACCTTGATTTTAACAGTGCTCCTTGCCGGAGTGTTAACTATTGACCATATTTTCTTTGGTGACAGTAGACGAGCGCAGGTCACCAAGACACTCTATCAACTCATCCAGCACAGACTGCCTCAGGATCCGAAGCATTTCACCTATGACGACATGGTTTGCACGTTGCACATCGGTTACTTTATGCCTTGGATCTCGTATCCGATGGATGCACTTCGCTGGTGGAACAACACGTGTATCTCCATGAAGAGGCTAGTAAAGACTACGTGCTCAACAGATGAGGAAATGAAAGAGGAGGAACGCAGAGCATGGCTCAGCGTTTACATCCTCGACAGGCTCACTTCTTTCACATTCAACAAACCTGCGGTCACGTCAGACGAGGAGTTCAAAAATTTGATCATCCCCTGTGATGAGATCTTCTGGCTACAATCAAATTCAAAGCCACTGCCAGCAGAGCTGGATAGTAACAGACCCGTCTGGAGTGAATACCACGGGTTCTCCCCAGGTATTTACGGATGGTTCCTACCCCTTGCGAGAATCCTTGGGCTGATGCTGGACCGTATGCGGAATAATGGAACTGCAGATGCGTTGGATAAGATCAATGTCCTCTTGGAAATGAATAACAAACATGTGCTTGTTGCTGAGAACTACGTTAAGGGGAAACCAGTCATTCCTGGCTCCAACATGGAGAGAGTCCAGATCGATGTGCTCTACGCCAAATTCAGCTCACTGAGCATGGAGTTCATGAAACATTTTATGGTGGATCCTGCCAAAGAACTGGGCACCATCATAAGCAATTTCGATAGTGACATCCATGAGGACGAATATCGAATCTTGGTGCGTTCAGTGGAAGTGTTGGAGGAATTGCTCAAGCATGACTCAGATATGCGGAGATACCCCTTCAGCTTCTCCGTCTTTGTGTTTGGTATTGGATACGCTGTGTTCTTGATCCTAAATAACATGGAGAGGGAAGATGCAGGAATGAGTACAAAGAAAATTAACAAGCTCAAATATCTCACCAATGTTCTGGTCAGAGCTATGGAGATCATATTAGTGTCATTCCCAGTTGCATTCATAAGAACACTGAGGAACATGCTCTTAATGAGCCTCCAAGATTGTGAGAAGCTCATTCTTCTGACAGACCATTTCGCCCAGTTTAAACTGAACGCCAAGCAACGGAAAGAGTCGTTGATGGCCTACAATTGGCTTCCAGACAGTCATGGATTGGTCCCTTAAAAGTCTATTGCTCTCTCATCTTCAACGTTGATGGATGACCCCATCGCTTGCATGAATTTTAGCGTAGCGTATTTTGTAGAGTTGTACTCTGTCCAAATCAGATCATCGTGGCAACAACCAATGTAAGTCAGGTCAAGCTTTTCCTTCTCCTCTTCTGGTACATACGAACACTTCTTTTCGTCGACAAACAGCCTGAGATGGTCCCGGAATATATAGCCGGGTGGATGTTCTTGGAATTTCTCAGGTAGCACCTTTGGAACATTCGCCAATTTACCCTCGTATAGTGTTCTGTTCAGAGGCAAAAGTTCAGGTAGGTACCAGAAGTTACCTTTACCAGTGACGACGTACTCATTGATATCACTGTCCCCCGTACGGTCTAATAACTCCCGTGGGATCTTTGGAGCTTGCATCACACCAAGAAGTTCTATGTACACTCCTGTTTTGGTGTCGATGATTCTTCCATCAGATTCATCTGGCGATGCACCTCCATCGTTGTACCTGGCTCTCTCCAAATACCATGGTGTTATGTCCACCAAATAACTGCCCGTACTGTTCCTTGGGTCTGAGATGATTAACGAAAAGTTGAAAGAGTTGGTAATGCGGGTCAAGTCTGCAGCTGGCAGCTCAAATCTCACTGTATCTTCCCATGGCCCAACAAGACCGTTATGTTGCCATGAAGTCATGACCTCTGGTGCAAGCCACGTGTTGATCCCCAAGTTCGTACAAAGTTGTAGGTAGTTCTCCACAATGTTATGAAGTGCTTTTCTCTTGTTCAGATTATTAAGTTTCTTGTTGAAGAATCTCCAGTCGTATAGCTCTTCTGAGGCCCATTTGCCGTCTTTGGATTTGATCATGACGTTTCTGAAGTGACGATCATCGTAATGTCTGGCACTGTTGGCCAACGCGGACTTCTCTTTGGATAACTGAGTGTTGAACAGGTTTCTATCCACATCAATGAACTGTTTCTTCTCGGCAGCAAAGTTGATTAGGCCTCTGTTGAGGATCTCCGCGATGTTGTCAATCTCATTGACCGGATTGACTGGTGCCTTAATGATCTGTTCCTGCGTCAACGCAGGATTGGCTACCAGTTTTCTCTGCACGTATTCATCAATCATGGTACCTTCGTCCAAGCCCAGTCTCTTGCCAATATTGGTGACAAATGCCAACTCACCGGCAAGAAAGATCAACTTGTTTGGAAGAGGCGCGGCTGTATAGAGGTACGACTTCCCTCTAATGGATAGTCTGAACTCTGTCTCTGGCTCCAACGAAGGGGTAATAAAGACGAAACCCAAGTTTTGTGGCTCATCCAGACAGCTAGACCAAGGGATTCTCGACGAGGATCCCAGTGCACCTATTCTAAAACAGTTCGGCTTTTCCTCTATCAACGGCTTGAGGATGTTAAGATCAACGAAGTCTTTCCAGTGGAAGTTAAAGACTGGTGGTTGGGTTCCTGCACCACTGTTCGAGGTGGTTTTCTGCACAAAGTTCTTGATAGCTTCGATGTAGATCGTTGTTGTTGCCCTGAAGTCTAACCTATCTTGGACGTGCATGTAAGGAGCGATCGGTAGTACCGTTGTATCAGCTGCGAATGTGAACTCCTCGAACAATGTGGGTTTCTTTAGTGAGGTATGAGCATATGGGTCCACATAAGATATGTCGAGTTCATACTTGTCATCAAACTCGATAGTCTCCACGTTGTTTAGAGGTGAAGTGGATGACCTCCTCGACAAGAGGACAAACAAGCCAAAACAAAAGCTCACGGCGTACCAGAAAGGAACGGTTTTCCTAAAAGTGTTGTACGCCTTCTTGGCCCTTATCTTCCACGACAGAGAGTTCGGGACGAACTTGCGATCTTTGGAGTACGATATCTCCATCGCCGTTGGTTGTGCGCCGTTGAACCGTTGAGTTGAAAGTGAATTTACGGTGGATGATGATCTGCAGCACGCGATTGGGTTTTGATTTCGGGGCGCCGCCCGATTTACAGAATTGGGGATCATCGGTCGATGGGAGAAGTCTACAGGATGTATTTGAAACATTGGATGTAATGTATTAGAATGTAAGAGACCTTCAAAGGGCACCGGAGCTGAAAGATAGTGAATGGAATCACTCGCCACTGGCACCTTCTGTAAATCTCTGATTAACTGTGCGGTTCTGTTTACTACTGGCCAGCTCTAATGTCCAACAACACGCATGGGGAGCACGCAGATAAACCTTGAAGCTCGTGAGCGTCCGAGATCCACCGAGCTCACCCCGTCATGAGCCAAACTGCATAGCCACAGTGATATGAACCCTCAGAGAACAGAAAAGGATGGGCCAGAGACAAAAACGGCGAGCGAAAAACAAAAATGCTGCACCGCCGCCGTGTCCCCCCCCCCCTATTGGGCGCTTGACCACATCCCGAGGGTGTGGCCCGACAGGGACTGAAATCGGAGTGCTATACCTGTTCCGGCACCAACGCCGGAGAACGGCAGCATTCAGCGAATTGGGGACAGATGTTGTAAGAAAAGATCCCTCAAAATTCTAGTGACTCTTACCCTCGTCAAGCAATCGTCATAAATCACAATGGTCAAGTGAGCGCGCTATCTCGCCCTCTGCAGAACACACAGAACTAACAATGATTCACCAGGAAAGTACTTTTGTTGGGATCTGGATTCGTCGCTAAGCCAACCGTGGATATCCTCTCCAACACCGAAGGTGTTGAGGTCACCGTTGCCTGTAGAACTTTGCAGAAGGCTAAGGAGCTTGCTGGCGAGAAGGCGACTGCCATCTCCCTCGATGTGTCCAAGGAAGACCAATTAGATGCTGCTGTCTCGGACCATGACCTTGTCATCTCCTTGATCCCATACATCTACCACGCTACAGTTGTGAAGTCTGCCATCAAGTTCAAGAAGAACGTTGCCACCACCTCTTACATCTCCCCGGCTCTTAAGGAGCTTGAGGACCAGATCAACGAGGCTGGAATCATTGTCTTCAATGAGATTGGCCTAGACCCAGGCCTGGACCACCTTTATGCCGTCAAGACCATCTCCGAGGTTCATCAGGCCGGTGGTAAGATCAAATCCTTCATTTCATACTGTGGTGGTCTTGTGGCTCCAGAGGATGCTAACAACCCATTGGGTTACAAGTTCTCCTGGTCCGCCAGAGGTGTCCTTTTGGCATTGAGAAACTCTGCCACTTTTTACAAGGACGGTGAGAAAGTTGAGGTTGATGGTCCACAGTTGATGGGATATACCGCTCCATACGTCATCCAAGAGTTCAAGGACAAGAACTTGGTCTGCTACCCAAACAGAGACTCTACTGTCTTTAGAGAGTTATACAATATCCCAGAGGCTGAGACCGTTGTCCGTGGTACTCTCCGTTTCGAGGGATTCCCAGAGTTCATCAAGGTGCTTGTTGACTTGGGTCTCTTGAAGGACGAGGAGTCTGATATCTTTTCTAAGCCAGTTGCCTGGAACGAGGCTTTGGCTCAGTACCTGCAGGCCAAGTCCTCTTCTGAGGAAGATTTAATTGCTGTTATCGAGTCCAAGACCAAGTTTGCGGACGAGGCCGCAAAGGAAAAGATCATTGATGGCTTCAAGTGGTTTGGTCTCTTGTCCGACAAGGAGACCACCCCAAGAGGAAATCCATTGGACACATTGTGTGCTTTGTTCGAGTCTATGTTGCAGTTGGAGGAGGGTGAGAGAGATCTGGTCCTGTTGCAGCACAAGTTTGGTATCATCAACGCTGATGGCTCCGAGGAGACCCGCACTTCTACGTTGGTCGACTACGGTGCCCCAACTGGTACCGGTTACTCTTCCATGGCTAAGTTGGTTGGTACACCATGTGCCGTTGCTGTTCAGTTGATCTTGAAGGATGAGCTCCCAGTCAAGAAAGGTTTGATCGCTCCATATTCCCCAGAGATCAACGACCCAATTATGAAGATCTTGAAGGACGAGTACCAGATCTCCTTGGAGGAGAAGACTTTGTAAGTTCTATTGGTATTTTGTCTTGTTTGCAGTAGTTCACGGACCTTCAGTACGTACTCGAAGCCGTACTTGATGATAATTTTCTCGCATCTAGTTAGGTTTGAAATTCTCACAACAACGTACAGAGAGCATGCTACAATTCGTTAGAAGACTTTCCACGGTCAAAGTTTCTGACGAGGTACGACATGCTATTGCCACAAATGTCCCTGTGGTGTCACTCGAGTCAACGATTATCACACATGGCCTTCCCTTTCCCCAGAATCTTGACATGGCGCAGCGAGTTGAACGTGAGATCAGAAACCTTGGCGTAATCCCAGCTACTACTGCGTTTATCAACGGTGTACCTAGGGTGGGCCTCAGCTCTGAGGAGATCGAGCAACTTGCGTCACTTAATAATGCGCTGAAAGTGTCAAGAAGAGACGTACCTTATGTCATGGCGAGGAAGCTGAATGGTGGCACGACGATTAGTGGCACCATGATCCTTTCAGCGAGGGCTGGAATCAAAGTTTTTGCAACTGGTGGGCTCGGTGGCGTCCATAGAGATGGTCAAGTGACGATGGATGTCAGTGCAGACCTGGACGAGCTTAGCAGAACATCTGTTGCTGTTGTCTGTGCTGGTCCCAAGAGCATCTTGGATATCGAGCGTACGATGGAGTACCTGGAGACAAAGGGGGTCTTTGTGGGCACCTTGGGTCCACCTGGAACGAACATTCCAGGCTTCTACACGAGCGACTCTGGAGTCAAATCAGTTCATAATTTTCAAGACTTTGAGGAAGCGGCTCGCATTATTCAACAAGAGGAAGTAATGCAATTGGGCACTGGTCAACTGTTCTGTATCCCGCCACCAAATGATATTGCTCTTGATAGTGATTTCATCAACGGGGTAATTGAAGAAGCCAGCTTTGATGCCAAGCAGAAGGGAATCAAAGGCAAAGAATTGACTCCATTCCTATTGAGCAGAATTGCCCTTGCAACTAAGGGAGATAGTGTGAAGACTAACATCGAGTTTGTCTTGAACAATGCGAAGTCTGCCGCTCAAATCTCTCGTCATCTGTCGAACTTGAGATATGCAGTGGAACCAGCGACCAAGCTAGCTGCACAGCCATCTGTGCCGGCCTATCCATCATCACACTCTAAAGCACAAACCCTGGTCATTGGATCGTTGGCCCTGGACACATATTGTTCCATGGATAAGGTCATTCTTGAAGATTCCAACCCAGTAACAATTACAACCTCAGTCGGTGGAGTCGGCTATAACGTGGCGTTGGAATCATTCAAACAGGGAAATGATTCACTCAAATTTGTTTCTGTCATTGGTGATGATATACATGGTGCCAACTTGTTGGAATCGCTGGAGGTCCCCGGGCACTCGGTCCAGATCTCGCCAATGAGTACGGCCCAATACATCTCCTTCCACGATGCTACGGGATCCCTTGTTGTCGCCGGTGCTGACATGGGCATCATTGAGACACTGACACCAGAGTTTGTTGAGCAGGAGATCAAACTATCAAAATCAAGAGTTGTACTTTCAGATGCCAACGTCTCCAAAGAGCTCATAAACCACGTGAACACGCTGAGTAAAGAGCTTGGGTTCCTCTATGTTGTGGAGCCCACCTCATCAGCAAAGGCAGCCAAATTGGCGGTCAAGTCATTGACACCACAATCTCCGCTGTATTTGAGCACCCCGACGATTGCAGAGCTATGCTCCATGTACGATGCCTTCGAGCTGGGTGGAAAATTTGACGTGGAGGCGTGGCTGCCTGCACTAGATGCGCTGGGTGTTGACGGATCCTTCAGAACACGGGTGGACAACGCTGCGCGGAAAAGCCCATACTACAAGTCGCTTGTCGACAGAGGTGTGGTTCAAATGGCAACATCTCTACTTCCTTACATGAAGCATCTCATTGTCAAGGATGGCATCAATGGAGTGCTACTATTTTCCAGTCATGACGACATCAGGAACGTTCCTGAAACCTCGAATGTCACGCTTTCTCTGCGGTCGCAGGGACACAGTTCACGGGGAATTCTGTTTGAGCACTATGAATCTCCAGAACCATTGCACACTGTTGATAATGTCACCGGTGCTGGGGATGCATTCGTGGGTTCACTGCTGAACCGGCTCAGCCTTGACGGCGGTTGCCTAAACGGCGAGATGCGCTCAGTTATTGTGCGTGAGGGGCAGCTGGCTGCTATTGCAAAGATTAGATAGACGAGAGAGGGGTGCACTGGTGCAGAATGGTAAACAAAAAAAATTGCGTTCGCCGCGCCGCGTCAAGACGATACGTAGCGGATTGTCATTCGTCCAGCCCCCACATCAGTGTGCCCAGAACGCCGCGATAACGGGTTTTCGTCGACGTCGCTGTCAGGATCTGGCTGATAAGATTTTTTTTCGCTGGCGGGAAAACTGTAAGCGTGTCTGCTTTTGGCACCTCCATCCCATTCCCGCGCAACGGAGAACTACAGTCAGCCAGCGGTTCTCTTATAAGCTATCCAATGCCCAATAACCTGGTCGACGCTACCAGTATCAACGCCACTAGCACAATGTCCTTCAAGTCCACAGATAGTATCGCACTAAAGGAGCTCGGGAGTAAACCCCCGGATCACCTGAACATGGACGATGAGTATCTCGCATCCATGGGTTACAAGCAAGAGCTCCGCCGTGACTACTCCACACTGGAGGTCTTTGGTATCAGTTTCTCCATCATGGGTCTTCTACCAAGTATCGCCAGTACCATCTCCATCGGCCTCACAGGTGGCCCCGTCTCCGTTGTTTGGGGTTGGTTCATCTCCGGTTTCTTTCTGGTCGCTATCGGTGTGGGTATGAGTGAACTTGCAAGTTCATATCCAACCTCCGGAGGTCTCTATTTCTGGAGTTTCCATTACGCTCCAAAGGCTGCAAAAATTCCGCTATCGTTCTTTATTGGTATCACCAACTCCCTCGCACTTGTAGGTGCCCTATGTTCTATCACGTATGGACTTGCTGGCCAAATTCTTGCATGTGCCAACCTGGCGCACCAGGACCTCGTCATCACAGATGCTATGACATTCGGTGTCTTTGCCGGGTGTATCATCCTTCAGACCATTATCACGTGTGCCTCATCGAACACTGTTGCCAGACTTCAAAGTGTGAGTATATATGTGAATTGTTTCCTGATCATTCTCTTCTTCATCGCTCTTCCAATTGGAACAAAGAGAAACGTTGGTTCTTTCAATGATGGTTCATACATCTTCGGTGACTTTGAGAACTTTAGTGACTGGCCAAGTGGATGGTCTTTCTTCCAATTTGGTCTCATGCCTGCGGTGTGGACCATTGGTGCATTTGACTCATGTGTACACATGTCTGAAGAAGCCAGAGACCCTTCCAGAGCTGTTCCAATTGGTATCATCGGCTCTATTACTGTTTGCTGGGTTTTGGGCTTCTTCATCAACATCGTCATTTGCGCATGCATGGTTCCAGATATTGATCGTCTGTTCAATTCATCAACAGGTCAGCCATTGGCACAGATCTTCCTTGATTCTTTGGGAAGAAAATGGGCAATTGCATTTATGGCTTTGATCTCCGTTGGACAATTCCTCATGGGTGCCAGTGTCTTGGTGGCCATCTCCAGACAAGTTTGGTCCTTTGCAAGAGACAACGGTCTCCCACTTTCTAGGTACATCAAGAAAGTGAACAATACCGTGCATGCTCCTATCAACGCCATCTGTTTCAGCGCCTTTGTTTCCATCATTATCGGATGTCTGTGTCTGGCCGGCTCTACCGCTGCCAATGCTTTGTTCTCCTTGTCCATCTTGGGTAATTACGTGGCATGGGTCACTCCCCAGTTACTGAGATTCCTCGTTAGAGACTCTGGCTTCATCCCTGGAAAATTCTATCTGGGTTCATTCTGGAGTCCTGTGGTGAACTGGATCTCCATTATCTTTGAGCTCTTCATCATCGTCATGTGCTGCTTCCCAGACGACAAGAGCGTCGCCAAGGATACAATGAACTATAGTGTTGTGCTCAACGGTGGTTGTTGGGTCTTATCATTCATTTATTTCGGTGTTTATAAGAGATTCCACTACCATGGCCCCAAGTCTAATTTGGAAGAGTCTGAGGAGGAAGTTGTTGAGATCATTGAAGGTCTTGATGCTATTGCAAGCGCAACTGCTGGTCCAGCTCCACCAAGAAAGACATAGATTATAATGTGTACCATCTGTTTTCCCCACCGTTGCAACCACGTTTTTGTAGTGAATAACCACCAAGGCATCCTCCCAATAACCTCCATCACCTCTGGGGTTATTCACTACAAAAAGGGGAGGTCTGCTAGTTAAGAAAATGGTAGCAACATAGTAATGTATGCTAAATGGAGGCCATTGACATACCAGAGAGTAACTTTCGTGAGATCATCGTGATTGGTGGTGGACCATCCAGTCTTGCCATTACTTCACGCTTATGTGAATCGACACCAGGAGCAATCTTCAGCAATGGAGAACATTCCCGCTTCCATTGGCTAAGACAGCGTGGCAACCGTACCAATGTTACAAACTCAAAGTCTCGCCCTATCGGCACCCAGTTTAGGGCAGCAGATATCATGGTGTTGGATAAAACCGGGGAAGGTTTCATGCAGCAGTGGCACAACCAATTTGATGCTGTCAAGATTCCGCATTTGAGATCGCCAATGTTCTTCCACCCAGATCCAACAGATATCGACGCACTGGTGGCATTTGCCTATGCGAACGGGAGGGAAGATGAGTTGATGGAGATCCATGGTGTTGTTGGGAAGGAGATCTCGAAGCATCGGCAGAAGAAGATGCGGAATAAGCGGAAGCTGTCCACTGGAAGCACGGGTGGCTCAGGGCTTGTGGAGATTGACAGAAGAGATTGGAAAGACTACTATAGACCTGGAGCGAAGCTATTTGCTGACTTCTGTAAGACCGTTGTGGACCGCTATAACCTTCATGGTGTTGCCCGCAAGGGTAATGTTGTCAATATCAAGTACACGTTGGTCAATAAAATCAGCAGGAACGGGACCGAAGCAGGGATGGGCTTCCTCGTCGAAACAGAAGACGGCGACTGTTATGGGTGCAGGGTTTGCATCAGTGCTATGGGTCCCGGCGGCAAGGTCAACTATCCAATAAATGGCCTTGAAAGTCATTATCCAGAGGGGAGCTGTCACACTACGCATTTGTTCCAGAAGAAGGTGGAATTCCCTCCTCAGAGCGTTGTTGACAAGTCGTCGAAAGAGTTCACTGAGATCGCGATAGTTGGGGGAGGCCTCACATCAGCACAATTGACAGAACTTGCTTTAAAGAAAGGTGTCAACAGAGTACATTTTATCACCAGAGGAGAGATCAAGATCAAGCACTTTGACTTCCACTTGGAATGGGTTTCCAAGTACCAGAACTACATGAAGTCCACCTTTTGGATGAAAGATACAGATCTGGAAAGACATCAGATGATCGAGGATGCAAGAGAAGGCGGGTCTATGAACCCACAGTACCATAAGATCTTGATGGACTTGATCAAAAGTGGGAAGGTTGTTCTTCATAAACATTGCGAGATCAGAGAAAACAGTTGGGACGATGAAAGACAGCTTTGGGGGGAAATCTGCTTGACGAATAAATTAACTGGAGGCTCAGTTAAACTGGAGAATATCGATTACATCTGCTTTGCCACAGGCACCACACCATCACTTCCAGCAGAGCCAATGATGAAGAGTATGATCCATGATTACCCCATTGATGTTCTCAAGGGCTTCCCTTGTCTCACTGATGATTTACAATGGAACTCAGAGGTTCCATTCTTCATGCTAGGACGGTATGCAATGTTGAAGACTGGTCCTTCATCTGCTAACCTGGATGGCGGAAGACTTGGAGCAGAGAGAATCGGTTGGTTTGTCCAGAATATGCGGGAGAGGGGGCTTTTGAAATCTAGAGGAACAGTCCAGAGTGATACTGTGTCCGAGTCAAAGACTACATCCGCGGCCAGTGAGAAAGATGCCATCATCACTACCCATAATGGTTTTGATCAGTTACTCAAGTGCACAGGTGGCCGGTGCAACTGGTTCGATGTTCTTAGTGATACTGCTCTCGACGTAAGCTAGAACATTGATCTCGGACTTCAGTTAGAACCACGAAAAACGAGCAAAAGTAATTATGATAAGAGGTGCAGGACGATTAACTGTAGGTGCTAGATGTTAGATCAAGATTCAACCGATAAAGACTTAGGAAAGGACCTTAGGGCCTAGAAGGGGGACTACTAGCAGATATTTTGCATGCAACATCTATTAGAAGTATGACCAAAAACGTTTGAACGGGGCAAATGTAGCACATGGAACTCATAGAAATTGTTCGAGTGCATAGCAATTGAGACCCGATCTTTGGTAAGGAACTTGGAAGTGTGAAAACTGACTCCTGCGTGCCGGTACACTTACGTACTTCGGCTTTAGCCTTTATCATTTCTGGCATTCCAGTGAGTTAGACTTAAAGTATGGACAACCGCTAAGTCTTTATCATGAAAGCATCTGCGGCCTAATCAGGCGGAGAATGTTGCCGGGGGAAATTTATCCGTATCAGGACAAGAATATAAAAAAGAAGCTCATTGCCAAATGTCCTCCATCCCCCGCTGCTTCTTGAGGTCGACGATATGCTATTGAACATTGCTGCACTCACTGTTGTCGCTCAGCTGGTTGCAGCTGAAGAGTACGAGATCATTGGGTCCTACATCTTTGGTAGACACAACGACCGTGAATCCAAACCAGCTACCGTGCTCACCTCCATAGGTGCACAGAATCAGTTCCGGATTGGTGAATTCTACAGAGAGAGATACTTTGGAATCGATTCTACTGGCACTCGTGACGACTCCAGTGAGACTGTCATCGAGGGCTTAAACGATGAGGGTGTCTTTGTCAGTGGCCAGATCTATGCTGAAGCTATTGCTTCCAACGTGATCCTTTTCTCACACTACTCCTTCCTCCAGGGATTGTACCCTCCTACCAGTGTCACTGACACGGCTACTGTCGACTCCTTAATGTCTGAGCTGGCCAACGGAACGATTGTGCAAAACCCGTTGAATGGCTATCAGTACGTGAACTCCAACATTCAGGAGAATGCTACCGAGGGTTACATCTGGACCAAGGGTGATGTGAACTGCCCATCATTGAGCGCTGCTTTGGATGCTACTATGATATCGGACCTTTGGAAGAAATACACGAATGAGTCGTCGGAGTTCCTCCAGTCCCTTTACAGCCATGACTTCATCAAGGAGACCTTCGACCAGAGCGATCTTACCTTCTACAACGCAATGAACATCTATGACGAGGTCAACGTCAACATTATCCACAATGCCACTGTGGCTGAAGAATTTGATGATGTTGCGTTCGGTCAGATCAAGTACTGGGCAGACCTTTACCAATGGACTTTAAGTGACAAGAGCATCAACAAGGACCTGACTATCGGTGCGCAGACGTTGGTTGGAAGTATCTTGAACAAACTGAACACTACAAGAACCAGTGGAAAGCCGTTCTTGAACTACTTCACTGGTTCTTTCAACACCATGTACCAGCTAGGAAGTGTGTTGGACCTCAACACTGCAGATCAGAGATTCACGATGATGCCTAACTACGGTGCAACATACGTATTTGAACTTCTCTCTGATTCTAACAAGGAAATTTTTGTTAGATTCTCTTTCCAGAACGGTACTTCAGAGCTCAGCAATGGCTTGACCACTTACTCTTTGTTCAACACCACTGATGATATGATGTCTTGGGATGAGTTTGCCAGAAAAATGACAGCAGCAGGTATCTCCAAGGTATCGACTTGGTGTAGGACTTGTGGCTACGTTGACGCATCTGATTTGGACATGTGCGTTCCGTACACTAATCTGTACGAGTCTGCTGTCAAACTCAACGCTGAAGGTGTGGACTTGGCCACTGTCAGTGACTCCAAACTTTCCCTTGCAGGTGCTGGTGGTATCGGTGCTGGTGTCACCATCGGTGTCTTCTTGATCCTTGGTTGGTTGATATACTTGTTCATCAGGGGATCGCAGAAGAAAGAGCCAGTTCTTCCTCTTACTAAGGAGGTGGCATCATCCAACAACTCGGAGAGGTCCACCTTGGTGAGTAACTGATTTATGTTTGTCCTTTATCTGACTCAATGTAGATCTAGTGTCTACAAAGTGTATGTCGTTGTGGGCGTTGCTAGTCTGATCACAGTTCATTTCCAACTAGGCCAGACTTGGATTGCAGAGGCAGAATCAAGGAATTCGATGACCACGACGGTGTCATATCATCTTGCAATCACGCTGCTGTTCCGATCTTTGACATTCAATGAGCTGTTTGCATCCTCAACTGTGACATGTTACTGTGGATATGACCCTGGAGATTCTGTCAGGGCTTTCAGCGCTTGGCCTAAACCTTATCTGCTGCAAGTCTTGGGAACAGCATTTGGGCCTCTAATTGTGGTATACCTGGCCAGGGGTATATGTAAGAACTTAGAAGCGGGATTGGGATCAATTTAAAAAGGAGTCATTATAAGACTAGTATGGTTAGGTTAACACCCTGTGCTTCTGTATGGTAGCTTCTAGCTCTGTTGTGCCTACAATTGTTTATGGCAGCGGGGAGGCCGCTGTCCGCCCTGTATGCTCGGGTGACTGGCTCCACACGCACGCTTTGGGCCACGGTTCCAATAGTACACCCAGTCCCGTCACACTTCTCGGGTTCGGTTAGCGGCGACCCAGGGGGACCCGCAGGGCCTGACTCTCTTTCCAGTGGAAGGACACAGCTTTGGTTCGGCTCCCAGGGCAGCTCCCAGGGCAGCTCCCGGATGGTGCAACATCGTCTGACCCCTGTACCGCGCTTCCGACCGGAGGGCTACAAAACCGATATAGATAGCCCAGCCTGGGTTTGGTTCCCAGCGTAGCTTTCAACCTCGGGCGCTGCCCAGAGGTGGGTTCACAGCCTACCGCTGTCTTTTGTTTCCCTAACAATAATCACCCACGGGCCACACCAACGCAAGTTGCAAGTTGCAACTGAGTCGAAGGGGCATCTCCACGTCCAAGGCTCCAGCCTGACGCTACACCTCCACAGCCTATATGCCTCTCCCGAACGGGGTGCCCCTACGACTCGCGCTTCACACACTACATCAAATGTTTTCCTGCACCCACCCCACTCAAACAACAAAATTGCCTTGTCCCCTGGCTTCCCGATCAGGAAAAAAGCGTTAATAGTTCCTTTTCGGGTATGTTGTAGCGGCCTCTGACGCACCTCCCATCTGCAACTCCCAGGGTTGCAGATTCTTCTGGGGGTCTCTGGAAGATAGAGATCCCCCTAATTGAAATCATGTACAGTACGACAAAAACGCAATGAGCAGCAGCGACGACGATGACTACCGTACTCCGTATGAACTCAAGCAGGTCCGTGTGACGGAGTTCTTGCGAGAGTACAAATACTCCATGGAGGCTCGCATGGACTGCCGCGATCTGAACCGTTATTTCTACAAGGAGAACCACCGACAGACACGCAACCAGGTTGCAAACCGTGGAGGCAGCGTCGTTTTCCAAGGCCCGCTCACCTCTTTGGCGCTCGTTGCGCACAACAGAGACACCTGGAAGAGCATGACAGAGTTCTTCCACACCACTCCATTACTCTGGAAGTTCAACATCCTGGTGTCCACTACGAGTCCGTTGGCCATCTACACTGACCACAGGGACAACAACATTGTGGTTTCTTTGGAAATCAGACGCTTCTACGAACGCTTGACGAAATGCCACGCTTACAGCCATCTGGTTGAGACTGTGCCATACCCTCGGTTTGAGGCGGAGTACTTCTCAGCGTTTCCTTCAGACATGTCACCCTTAAGCATCACTATTGGAGGTACGCCAGTTGCTAATATGATAGGCCAAGGGCTGGTGGTTGTCTCGAAATATATCTTCCCCAAGGCCAGGGCCTTTCCGGGAGTGCCAATCGAGTTCAGCCCGTTTTGTCCTATTTGCCACGCACCCCATGAAAAGGAGGCCAAGGTTGTGAAGCATGTCCTGGAGAAGCATAAGCGTGACTGCGCCTTTCCTACAGCCGACATTCCCGCAGATAAGAACAGGAACACTATTGTCAAGAACCTCCTCTCACGCCACTACGGTACAAACTGGAAGAGTGGACCACACCAGGTTCTCAGCCCCGACAGAAGCCTGCAGGGCGTCAACCGCCGGATACTCGTCACGGCACCCAACATTGTGGACCCTCGAGTTGCCGCCCTGGAGGACGCTGAAAGGGCTGCCGAAGCCCGCAATGCAGCAGCTGTTGTTGCTCTTGAAAGGGAGCGCAGCGCAAGAGGAACTGTCACATATGGCAACGTTGTTCTGGTCTCCGCAAGCAACTTCGAAGGAGGCTCTGGTAACGATCCGATATTCCGTGAGCAGGGTGTTGTTGAGGTGCACAAGAGGTTGGTCGATGTCCGCACCTTTAAGGTGCTGGATAACTTTTCCCACTTCCAAGCAATGCAAGCGGTCCTTGTGAGCGCCTTGCTGGTCATGCACAGCATGGTTTGGTTGCGTTTGAGCACTGCTACCCGTGCAAACGCAACGATGGATCCATGTGCCGTCAAGTCCACCACGTTCCAGTCGTACGCTGTTGTTGCTGCTGGAGTGTTGATGCTGGGTATTCTCGTTGCCAAGGCCGATGCGCTGAATGTGATAGGCGGGGCCTTCTCAGCAGCTGAGATCGCCACTGGCCGCGGACGACTCGGTGAGTTGTTTCCTCTTGCGCCAGCGACCCGCCGCAGGCTGGAAGACCTTTACCGGCATCTCTCGGCCATTGTTGTGCAGGGCACGGCCCCTCCCTTTGCAGAGACAAAGGTCCATTGCGATGTTGCTCTGAAGTTTGCGCAGAAGGGAATCAGAGATGAGAAGACCCAAGATGCCATCCTCAATGTGGACAGAGCATACCTGGTCTTTTCCGATTGCATTAAAGCGATTGGCGATATTTTTGTGAAGGAATTTGACCAAAAAGTGGTTGATGTTAGTTTGATGGCTCGAGGTGGCCGTGGTGGTCGTGATGCAGATGTTGCCGTGCTTGACGTGGCGCAAGAAGTCCAAGAGGGCGAAAACTCTAATGCTGAGGATGATGATTATTATGATGATGATGATTATGATGATGATTATGATGATGATTATGATGATGATGATGATGATGATGATGATGATGATGATTATGATGATGATGATGATGATGATGATGATGATGATGATGATGATGATGATGATGATGATGATGATGATGATGATGATGATGATGATGAAGTGATGCCGCAACAGTTACCGATCGTTGCAGAACAGCATCACGTTCTGGAGCTGGCCCGGCAGGAAGCTGGCATTCAACCGGTGGTGGAGGGCGATGACAGGTATCCGGAATTCCGAAACCTTATCATTATGGGACTGCTCGATGGATGCATCAGAGATAACAAAGTGGGTAACGCGAGCACTTTGCTCAAAGCTACTGCAAAACTGAATGGTGTTGTTAGACAGGTCTCCTGGGATGCCTACAATAGGAGCCTTTTCCTGCCGAACAGGACCCTTTGGATCCCGTCCACCTACGCTGGTGTGAAGAAGAACAACTTCAACACGGCGCTCATGCATAGAGCGTTGCCGATGGGTGAAGAGACCGTTGGCTTCACGGTCAGGTTGATGAGAAAGGTATGTCTCAAGGTGGAGGCTCGCCACAGAACCATTTCCATCCGTGCTGAGCTAAACCCCTCAACGATGGAGGTGAAGATACCGCGGTTGATGAGACTCCAGTTTGCAAATCCAAACGATGAGATGAAGACAACCCTCGAGCTAAGAGACGTCAAAGCGGCTATCGACAAGCTGGAGGCGCAGTTCTCTACTCTCACTTTGCAGCTCACTGGCTTCCAGTCGATGAGGCAATTGGTTGGAGGAAACGTTGATCAGATCGATATCCTAAGCCTGATCAACGAGACGAACCATCAGAGGAAAGGTTTGATTAAGACTGGTAATAGGCAAGCACTGCGCCAATCTCTGCAGAGGCTGATTGAAACCCATGGCTTCAGTTTCGCAGAATGGCTTCAATCCCATGAAATTGCCGTGGTGAGCTTCATGGGCGCCATGGGCTTGAGAAACGGTGATAGCATGCTGCGAATATCCGAATCCGTTGCTGCCGAGGCATACGGAGAAGGCCAAGGCTTGTTGTTTTTGGCCTCCCATAGAGTATTTGGTCTGGTGGCCTCACACTCCAAGTCACAGAGTATGAGGAGAGGGGCAGAAGTCTCGGTTCTTTTTATGCCGAACCTTTTGCATGTGCTAGCCTACTTTGGTGCTTTAAAAGAAGCTTATATTTATATACTGCAACTCTACCAGGTTAAAATGCTTGGTGAGACCGAGCCTTATGCCAAACAGTTGCGAAAGTCGGTAAAAAGGAAGGTGGTGAGCTATGGCAGCACCGGTGAGGTGACTGAGGAAGGGTATTCAAGACGTTTCAAACAAGTCGTGTTCAGGGCTCTGGATGTCAGTGCTGAACAGTCTAATTATACTGAAATTCATCAGTTCCTGTGCCAGCTCGCGGGTGGAATACCTGGACGTTCCACGGTTGAGCAGTTGATTAGCGAGTTTGATCGTGAGTTGGCCATGTACCATACTGTTAGAACAGATGTCCTGTTTTATTTCCATTCCACAGCGTTCGCAGGCCTTCCAGTGGATAGCACCATTGTCCAGGTCTACTACAGGAGGTTCCGGAGGTTCCAGGTATTGGTGACGTATGGGAGACGGTTAGTGGAAACTCTGAGATTTAACCTGGACCGTGGTGGCGATGACGATGACCGGGTGGACGACAGGCGTGCTGACCGAGTGGACGACAGGCGTCCTCTTGTTGGTGCGCGTGTTGCTGACCGGGTGGATGACAGGCGTGCTGAGCGAGTGGACGACAGGCGTGCTGAGCGAGTGGACGACAGGCGTCCTCTTGGTGGTGCGCGTGTTGTTGTAGAACTTGGAGACGAGAGATATTTGGAAGCAGGTGATTGCCTTGACAACCCGGTACTGTTGGATGACGACGATGACCTTGTCAACACGGTACTGCTGGACGACGATGATGATCTTGACAACCCGGTACTGTTTGTTAAAGACGATGATGATGATTTTGACTCTGACATTGTTCGCCAGCATCACGAACTTCCCGCTCAGGAAACTGAAAGAATACAGTCAGTCGAAGAACAACGTCAACCGCTGACCGAACGTCCCGAACGATTGTCACGTCTACACTCTTCCTTTAACAACGGGTCATCTTCTCCAGGCAGTCGCCGGGCACGAGAATACTCAACCGACTTCAGTAGTGGTTCAGAGATAGGCCATGCCCAGAAGAGGCCTCGTGGTGTTTAGAGTTCTTGTTTATAGATAACTGTTGATTCAGTAAATTCAAGAGGCCCCTGAACAAGTATTGCTTAGGGATGCTGTTCATGTTGCTGAAGATTTGCCTTCGACTGCTCTTACTTCTCTGGCGCCGCGACCAAACGTGCTGGCTGCTGCGGCAACCATCGATAATCGCCAGATGCAGGGGAGCAGCTGCTGGCGTCTCTGCCAACGCTACGCCGCCATGGCTTCCACACTCCAGGTTTGTGGTATTTCATGCACATTTCGCGATTTTAGTATGGGGATTGAATTCCAGGGTAATTGTAGGTACGGCTGTAGTAGTTGATTTTGATTTTGGCGGGTACTTGTAGGTACGACCGTGGCGGAATTGGCAGAGGACCGGGCAGCACTGACAGCACTTGTGGTTGTTATTGTATCCTACTCATTCTGGGAAAGCTGAGATATAGAAGAAGTGGGGTTGGGATCGAGTTTGAAAAGACATATTCTATGGAAAGTGTAAGGTGCAAGCATGTCACTTCCTTCTGCCCTGTATTGCCATTTGTCTCTATATAATACTACTTTTCTACATCTTGAAAGTAATCAGCGGAATGCATTAGTTCATTTTCTCAGAAACAGGATGCTAAACAGAGGTCAGAACCCTATAAAGAAGGAATACATTAGTACAGGGGAGAAAGACCATACATTGTATGCGCGGGGGGTTGGAATGATGTTCAGATCTTCAATGAACATCAACCTGTAACCTGTTTGCGTTAGCGACTATGAAATGGTTGTTCGAGCTACCGTGAAGATTCTGGCAGAGCTTTTAGAGCTTTTAGAGCTTTTAGTCTAAACCTTATCTGCTGCAAGTCTCGGGAACAGCACGTGGGCCTCTAATTGTCGTATACCTGGCTAGGGGAATCTGAGATATGGCAGAGGTGGGAAATGGGATCGAGTTAGAAAGGGACTATTATATAAGACCATTAAGTTAACGCCCTGTGCCTATGTATTGTAGCTTTTCGCTCTGTTGTGCCTACCATTGTTTATCAGCGATCTGTTAAAACTTTCCTGAGTAAACAAAGGTTACAACACTACAAAGAAGCATGGCACGCTATACTGTGGTGGGCAATTTGGTCTACGACAAGGCTGTTGGATGCTTCATTGACCGTCAGGTGCTTAAGAGCATTGTGGACCCGCAAAACTGCCGGCTAAGGAAGAAATTGGGCGCAGAATAAAATGTGAGATGGATTCACTGATCGAGAGCCACAGCGTCTACCACCTTTTTGATCTCAAGGGCTCCAACTTGCTGACAATTGCCCATGAGATTGATGGCATTGACAGGTCTCAATTCCACATCTGCGCAAGGTGCAACCGTTTTGGAACCAACAACAAGAAAGCTGCAGTACGCCATTCCAAGACCTGCTCATCTAAGCCTCCTATGTTGCGGGAGGTTTCAGGATACACTGTACGGAGGGCC